>BOPP01000028.1:1778319-1811199 GCA_017312745.1 Gryllus bimaculatus
ATATATATATATATATATAAATACTAAAATGAAACAAGCAAGAAATAAATTATTCCAACTCCGACCACTAGTCAATAAACACATATCTCTGTCAATTCTACAACAATTTATATAGCTGTAATAAGGCCACTAATGCTCTACGCATGTCCAATTTTGACAAACGCAGCCCCCACAAATGTCAATAAAATCCATGTAATTCAAAATAAATTTATCAGATTAATCACAAATGCCCTTTGGTTAATAAGTAATAAACAACTCCATTCCGAATTAAACATCAATGCAATAATAAACCAAATAGCCCATATATCACATAATTTCTACCAAAACCTAACAGACATCCCAGCAGCATCCTATTTCAAATTACCGAGAAACCAACCCACACCCGAATAAAAAATAGATTCCCTCTGAGGTTCTCTCCTTGAGTATCCTCTTCAATGTATAGATGAAGTTGGCTTCGATATTTTATCTAGCATAAGCCTAAAAACACATCTGTATACTAATTATTCTAAACGATGGATTCTGTTTACAAGAAATCAATATAAAAAAAGATATAAAGTCTTCTTAAAAAATATTGCGTGTGTAATTTTCTTAAAAAGTGTCGCAAAAAGTATTGCGTAAAAAGGTAGTTAGAATAAAACTTCTTTTATTTTAACTACACCTTCATTGTGTCAGTTTTAGTTGGTCACCTTTGAAGATTGCACTTTCAACAGGCAGCTTTACAGGCAGGACGGCATTATCTGAGGAGTGGCCCAGCAATGTGCAATGAATACAACAGTGTCAACCTGAGCTTCATAGCTAGTGCACAAAAAGAGATCTTCGTGGTTGAAAAATCTACTAACATCTATAAACAATTTTCATGTCCGGGTCGGAATCGATAACGCAGATCAGGGGTGTCCAACTTGCAACGCCTTAAGTGCCACAACTGAAACCTTCACTAGGGTTGCGGGACCAATTTTGATTACTCAGGTGATCCACGTGTCTCCTTGTACTGTTCGTCTCGGCAGTTTGCCCGGATGGTCTTAAAAGTGGGATCATGCGTGCTATCAGATATGCATAACACAGTGAAACACATTTCGATAATTTTGATTTTCTGAATTTACTAAAAAATGTAAACTGAGCGTATTTTTACGTAACAGGGATTGTTGACCCCATCAGGACACGTGCGCAGGGTGTACAATGTTCTGGCTGCGAGGGACTTTCACATTTGACTAGGAACCTTTCGCGGGCCACAATAAACGGTACCTCGGGCCGCCAGTTGGACAACCCTGACGTACGTATTTTAGCCGAGACCTACCCAGATCTCACACCAATACGATTTCGAGCCTCTCCGTTTCCATATTGTGTACCATTTTTCTCCATCTGAATCCGTTGTATGCTATTGAGTTTCTATACTTCGATTCTCTCTTGCTAGGTCCATTTTCCGTTCTGAAACAGTGTAAACTGAAGAGAAAAAAAACGTTTCGCGTAATTTATTCCTTCTCTCTTAGAGCCGCGTCTTGTTCTTCGCAGCAACCCATTACTCTTTACAGTCAGAAACCTCCCAGCATCCCCATATCACAATCTGGTGTCAGGAAGTTCAGCGTTTGGAGCTGTTATCTGGACCGTAAACGTTTAAGTGGTGAAAATCCGTGGAAAGAAGATAAGCAAGCGAGAAAGCGGTTCGGTTTCACAAGATCTAGTATCGGCTGTGATGACCCAACTGTTCCCACTGCACCGTTTCCAACCGGGAGAACCTAGGGTTCGATACTCGAAGATTTTTGAAAGTTGCTGCAGAGCTACTCGAGTGACCGACTGCTCTGTTTGGTTATTTTCCGAGTATTCCCTAATCAGTACCAGGTGAATGCCAAAGTAGAACCTTAATAAATGGGCCGCAGTCAACGCGCGAGAGGCAGTGAAAGGCGGTGTTGGTAGGTTCCTAGTTGCCGGGCTTCTCCAATAACCCAACAGTCGGGCGTCGACCTTTGGGCAGGACTGGGTGAAGGAGATTCTTCGGAATATTCGGGAATTCACCGATCGAAGTGCAAAGGGAACCTGATACCAGGTTGCCTAGGTTCTGTCGATACTCACGACAGTAGCCTAGAGGTGCAGCAGTGCGGAGACGGGAACGGGGCCCCGAGCTGCTTGAACCTTAGATGGGGTGGCCCCCTATTGGGCTCTCGGCTTCGTCGTGGCAGAGGCCCGCAACTCCGGGTAGAGAGGAGGGACTTGTTCCGGCGCATGTGATTGGCGCATTGACTCGACTCCAGTCCTACCCGGGATAGCTAGTAGCTTGAGCTGGCAGACGGGCCCTCCCCAGTCGGTGAATGGGGAGGCTGCCGAAGGGGAAATTGCGTTCTGGCAGGACACGGATGCCAGTCTGTCGGCGGACTTGTGCCCTTGGTAGAACAAGAACTTGGGTGGAGTAGCAGCACACGCAGGGTCCATAAAAACGGGCAAACCTTTCCGGGAAACGATTAGAGAGCGGTCTTTTACAACCACCCCATTACTAATAGAATTGTCAATAGTCACGAAGCCTGTTGTTGTAAACCTGCCCGTCGCAGTTTGGGGGTTTTCTCGAAAAATGCTTATTAGGGTGTCTCTCTGACCTCTCCTGTAGATTGTACATTACACTAACGATATCATTGTAGTTGATACGCCTCTAAACGGAAAAAAATCAATTAGTTGAAGAAATGTCGTTTATCAACTATATATTCATGACAACACATAAATTATTTATGAATTAATATATATCCTTCAATCCCTTTAATATAATTCAATTTTCTTGTCCGAAATTTCGCGTCGACAAAATTTCAGCACATTCCTTATAAGGACATATCGACGAGTCTTCGTAGAAACTGGATCCTCAGTTTCCGAGAAGGAAATTATGTAAAATGTTTTGGGTCGACCTTTAGAGTCTGACTTGTTCTGCGTCATATTACAATTTTAACCGCTTGAGGCAAAAACATTCCGAGAATCTCTCCTTTCTCATTTGTACCCACCCGCGGCGCCGGCGGATCTCATGTCGCGACAACATTCTCTGTGCGGTACAGCGGGGCACAACAAGCAGGCGGAATTTCCGTTTTCGCGTTAAAAAATTAAAGCCTTCCGCGGAGTTGTCACTGAGACTGGAGGGGTGGAGAGGTGGGGGTGGGGGAGAACCAGGGAATCGCATTAGCACCCGCGGCGGTGCCCCTCGCGCCCGCCCCCTTCCCCTCCGCCTCCTGCCTCCTTGCCTCCTCCTCCTCCGCCGCCGCCGCCGCCGCCGCCCGCCGGATACGCTTAGCTGCGAGCGGCCTGCCCACGGAAACCTCCTGAAATTATGGCTACGTCTCAATTTCGTATGGAGCTCTCAGGTCGGACTCTTTTATTCACCTGTCACCGGCCTTGTTGGCTCAGGCATGAATTGGCCGGCCTGGAACTAATGTGGTCTATGAAACATATTAGCTAACATCCAGGTAATGGTAAACTTGATCGGTCCAGGTGAGCATCTATTGTTTTTAAAGTAGTCAATGTGGCACTTGTCGTTGCAGGCGCCGGATAATAAAAGTATCACTTTAGTATTGGCAGATAGTTTGAATATTAGTCAATTCTTAAGTGGCCTTAATTCATATTGTGATTTGTACCATAGACCGCTTCAGTTCAAGGGCAGTCGATAGCGCTGCAAAGCTTGTTGGTTGGAGGTCATAAGGTTCGAGTGGCCACTCCGGCAGGATTTTCAACGCTACCCACACACGTTGAATTCGGCAGCTGCTTGCTTGAGAGTTCTAGCGGCCATCTGCTCCTTTCGGAAGTTCCCGTGGTTTCTCCGATCAAAATCAGGCGAATGCTGGAGCAGTACCCTACAAACTGGGCGACGAACCGCGCGCGACATTTTCTTCCTCTTACATGTCCTATCCTCCCCTCTTACACACACACACACACACACACACACACACACACACTAACCGTTGCTTGCAGTGCACTGCCATACACGCCGAGAGCTTAAATCGTGTCCCGGCTGGGAGGGTGCGCAACTCGTGGGAGATACCTGAATGAGGAAAACCCCACTAGCTCTCGGGTATGTCGGAGCCGAATCTCGCCGTCCATTGCGGAAGATCACCACCGCCTCCCTCGATAAGAGCATGCACTAGACTTATGGGAATATTGACCTTACCAGTTAACGTGCCCAGAATAACTAATCAATCAATATTCACCTATCGCTTTGAGTGCACGTTTACAAGTAAATCCTTTCATTGGTCATTCTTCCAAGATTACCTACCTTAACACCATTCTCTTCCATTTTGACTTTCCATCTCTCTTTTAAAATATTTTCATTTTGTTTCCTCAATTTATTATTTCTTCCGTTCTTCAGCTTTCTAATTTCTTTTACATATCTATTTTTTTAATTTTATAAGCGTTTACTTTTTAAGCTCTTTTTACTAGTAAGCAGAACACAGTATCCTTTCAACTTATTATGCATATGAATCTGCACTATTTATGGGTTTATCCCTTAAATAAAGTGCTCGTCAATTTAAGAAAATGCTGCTATAATGTATTATACGTATAATTATAGCATAATAATAGTAATAATAATAGATAATAATAATTATATTTATTATAATAATAATTATATTTATTATAATAATAATAATAAAAATAATAATAATAATAATAATAATAATTATTATTATTATTATTATTATTATGCCACATATGATACATATAATTATGGAATATAGGTTGATATTGCCCTTGAATTAATTGCTCGTGTTTGCTAGTTTAAAAGTTATAACCATTTGAATAGTCTGCCGCAGAGCGTACTTCAGCGGGTGGGTTGCATTTTTACAGCAGTTGTTTGCCAAAGTTGACGTTCACGTTATATGCCAACGTATAGTTCATAATCATTTGTATAATACGTTAAAAGGAAGCTGTGTTCTGCTCGCTTGTTTAAACGTTATAACGATGTGAATTGTCTACCGCAAAACATACTTGAGCGGGTGGGTTGTATTTTGGCAGCATTATTTGCGAAAATTAACAAGCACATAATTCAAGGGATATACCAACAAATAGTGCAGATTCATATGCATAATGTGGTGAAAGAAAACTGTGTTCTGGTCGCTAATTTGTAAGTTATGAAAATTTTAATAGTCTGTTACAGAAAATACTTGAGCGGTTGGATTGTTTTGTTGGAATATTTTATAGGAAGTTGACGAGCACTTAATTTAAGGAAAAATCAGCATATAGTGTTATGAATAGTATTTTTAAAAGAAACTGTGTTCTGCTTGTTAGTTTTAAAGTAATAACGAGTTCAACGGTTTGCCTAGAGTTGAACGATGCTTCAATTTATTATTGTGTTTTTACAATGCTAAATATTATTACATATGAATAATATTATTAATTTTGGTGAGCCAATCATTTGTGTATAAGTATTTTTGTTCTAACTTTCCTTTTTGATTTTTGTCGGCTGGCTTCATTCTAGAGCTGACTGAACATTGATTTTTGAGAAAATTACAAGAGCCTAAAATTTGGAAATAGAGCATTTAGTTAGCATATAATTATCCAAAAATTATGAGCTACTTTTTTGTGTTCCGGTATAGTGTGTTAGCCAGCTTAATGCATGTGACGGTGGGTGGTGACGGACCCAGCGGAGGGAGGAATACAGCCAGCTCCCGAGGAAACATGTACTACACATACGGGAATAAAACTTTAGCCGTTGACGCGCCCGTAATCACTAGAAATCAATCAGTTACGCCGAGGCAGTCACGGCGCTTCAGCCTTAGCGACCTCGACCGTGTTTTGTTACTGCTCTCCTCCTTTTATTTCTGTCCGAACATTTGATTCCGGACGTTGTATTTTCTGTCTCTGCCGTAACTTCTTCCTCTGCCCATTCTTCTGCTGGGCGTCTCCTTTCCCTCCTCAGCTGCCGCGCACGCGCCATGCATATGCATGCCCCCCTCCCCTCCCCTCCCCACTCCTCCTTCCGGCTCTCCTCCCTCCGCTCTGCCTCCCTCACCCCGCCCCGCGCCCGCCTTCCCTCGGTGGGTCGCAATTTGTTCGCAGGCTCTTTCTGTGTTTGCGAGGGTTTTTTTCGCGGAGCTCTTTGTATTTACGGTGGCCACTCCTCTGAGTCCGTTAACATGGCCGCTCCTTTTAACGTGGTCTTTCCCGTCCGCCCGCCTTCGGCCGAGAGAGGTTTATGGAGTCAACATGTTTGTTCCCCTAACGCCTCTCCCCGCGCCGCTGGCGGGTTGAAATTGTGGCGTGAATTTTAATAAAATTGCATATCTTAACTTCAACTGATACTAAACACTTTTTTTCTTGCAAAAACTCTCCAGCACATCCAAAACGACACGCAACTGACGTACTGGCGTAAAGAAAATTTGAATACATCGCGCAGCTTTATAAAGTTAAAGTGATCCTGTATGATACAGTTTCTGCTCAAAAGAACTATTGAATAATTTTGCGGAGATTATCGATGGGCAAACACTGTTAATGAATATTACTTAATGGTCAACATACATTTAATTTAATTTAACAAAAATAATGATTTTCTTCAAAAACAAAATAATTATGATAATTATCATCTTGAGCTTTCAAACTTTTTACTAAATTACTTTCTTCTGTTTCCTGCTCGCTGTCTTTTACTTTCTTTTGCCGACATTGGTTTTTTCATAACTGAACAAAAGTTATCAATAACCTTCTCAGTTGAAGAGGTTTGTTCGTTTAAAATAACTTAAAAATAATTATTATTTCAAATTTTAAGGTGTACTCTAAGTACATTTGAAGTACACAAGAGAACATACTTTTTCAGATATTGTAAATAATTAATTTTAGGAAATAATGAAACACTGCACGTTTTTCCCTTCTAACACATCAGCTATAAATTGAAAACGTCAATATCAACTAATTCAACCGTAGTGCCTGTGGTGCACTTCTGCGTTTATTTCGATAGCAAGGAGCAGTCGTCATTTCTTACTTTTACAAATGAAACAAATGAGAATACATTTAATTTCTTCACCCTCAGGTGCACAGGTATTGTATGATACGCCTCCATTCCCATCTGGCCAACCCTTCTCTTCCTTGAGGTACTAGGATTTGTTTGACCTTGTGGGTGGCACTGCAAACTTCTCTTCAGCAATTGGTTGGCAAGCACGCTTTAAATGTGATAATCCTAGAATTTATATAGTCGCTCATTTTCTCCTGAAGACTACATACGTTGGTATATAGTATTCAGGTATACAACTTCCCGAAATGTTGAATTCCTTTTCCTGTCCTGATTAAGGAACTACCAATCTGAAAATCTCATTTCGTATTTTAAAATTTTGTACAGCTACTTTTTGTACCCTTTTTTGCTAACATGCACAAAAATGTAAACAATAGTTGTTCTTCAGCGTTATTCTCTTACCCTAATATAACAACATTCTTAATTATATCCGAAAATACTGTGACAAACTCTTCTAAAAGTACATTTGATTCATCCGCCGTATTTACACCCTTAAAAACGTAAATGTGCAAAGTCGACAACGCAACGTCTGACCTTCTGTACACCCGTCTGACCTTCTGTACACCCGTCTGACCTTCTGTACACCCGTCTGACCTTCTGTACACCCGTCTGACTTTCAGTACACCCGTCTGACCTTCTGTACACCCGTCGCCTGACCTTCTGTACACCCGTCGCCTGACCTTCTGTACACCCGTCGCCTGACCTTCTGTACGCCCGTCGCCTGACCTTCTGTACACCCGTCTGACCTTCTGTACACCCGTCTGATCTTCTGTACACCCGTCTGACCTTCTGTACACCCGTCTGACCGTGTGTACACCCGTCTGACCGATTGTCCGCTCCTCTGACAGATTGTCCGCTCCTCTGACAGATTGTCCGCTCGTCTGACAGATTGTCCGCTCGTCTGACAGATTGTCCGCTCGTCTGACAGATGTCCGCTCGTCTGACAGATGTCCGCTCGTCTGACAGATTGTCCGCTCGTCTGACCGATTGTCTCCCTGCCTAAAATTTGTGCACCCGTCTGTCCGTCCAACTGTTTTTCTACCTTGCTACCCGTCTGTTTACGTGTCTTACCGACAATCTGCTTGTCGGTCTGTCTACCCGTGTGTCTATACATCTGTCAACCTGTCTCCCTGTGTTATTACCCATATATTCCCATTAATGTGAGAAAGTGTGCGCTATTGCAATAGTCCGCACGGGCGTCCGCCCCCGCGCCCGCACGGGCTACTTGCCCGCCTGAGGAGCCCGGCGCTAATACGGACAGAGGCAACTTCCCCTCACTCCGCTCTCATTTCCCCTTTAAATCCAGAATGGGGTGCATGCGCAAGCTAAAGCGGCGCGTGGCGGTCAATTGTGGCTTCTTACGAAAATGTTTGCCACATTGTTTTCTATCAAATAATCGAGAATTGTATTATGTGTATATTCTTTACTACTTACTACTATTTTTAATGTTTATTTTCTTAATAAATTCTTTCTTATGTAAACATCGTTGCTAAGTAACAGAAATGTGTATGAATGGCAAATTATTTACTGGTTTTGGTTTTTTTATGTTATTAAATCATCCAGTTATTTATTGAATTAACTAATCTTTTATATAAAATATTATATATGTATATAAATAAATATTATATATATAAATAAATATTTTATATATATATATATATATATATATATATATATATATATATATATATATATTTGTTTGTTGGTTCATACTTAACCAACCGCCGTACCATTCATACGATTGCGATAAAACTTTTTCAAATAATTGCTTGCAGTTTCCGAAAGAATATAGGCATAGTATGATGAAATGCATACCTACGTAGACGCACGTTGATGATTAATTATATACTGACCGAAAAGCCCTAAATAGGGCGCTCTTCATAACGACGCTTGTCACAACGCGTTGCACACTGAAGTATGAGTATTAAGACATCTTTATTGCGTATTCTGTCCCTGCGATTGTGAAATTTCTCCCGTGAGAGACGGGTACAGGGAGAGACAGAGGACAAACGCAGAGAGAGAAACAGAAGTAGAGCGTTATAGAAAGAGACGGAAAGACGGAAGCACACTGGCGACAAAATATTTCGTTCATTGAATGTTTGCAGAGCGTAGCGTTAAACGTGATTAACAATCACATGACCAGTAGCGCGAGAAGTGTAATATATTGTAATAGGAAGTATTGCGGGGTCCACTAGTATGAAATAAAAACAATCCTCTGTAAGATCACAATTCTTTCATACGGGCGACAAACGTCTGTCTGTTAGACCTTGTAACTTAAACGTAGAACGTTCCTGATTTTATATCACTCTTAAATAAACAGAATTACCACATCAAGAAACTTTTGTTTAATTTTTTGAAATTTTACTCTCAATTGAGAATTTTAAAACTGACTGTTTTATTGAATTTAACTATACTTTCTTTACCTTAAAGAAAGAATGGTAATTAACATAGATAAATTTATGACAATAACTGTGAAGTAACTTCTCTCAAAGATCATCATCACCTAGGTGTCCATTGACGTACCTGCCCCTCCGTGAGCTTTGTACAATCCTTTCTTTTAAATATTGCGCCAATTTCTCCATGTGCGGTGCTTCTAGGAAGCTTGTTTCCTCGCCCGCGACCTGGACATGCCTGACTTAATTATTATTTTTTGTATTATGAAGTCTTGAAACGGTGATGTGTTGTTTTCATTTGACAAATGACAATTTTGGTCGGGCGTGGGAGAAAAACCGTTAAAATCAATCAATGCGGTTCTTCTAAAGGTAATTTTTTCATTTATGATCTTGCAAAATACTACTTTTCAATCTATTCTTCATTCACTTTATGTAGCTCTTACTACAATCCTGAACTGGTTAAGTTTGTCGGTTAGAAATCGTTTTGCCGCTTCAATCTACGAACAATCCACCTGCACTTGCAGACTGGCATAGATCACAGAGTTGAGCGCTTAGCGGTAGTCGTGCGCTAGTTCTGGGGCGCATGAAATGATAGACTGGCAGGCTGTTCGGAACGAAGCGGGTCGAATTTATTGGTATTTCCGAGTGCAACAGCTACGGTAACTAGTCCCACAAGCGTAGTTCATGTTATGTCTCGGGAGGTGGAGATGATACTCTCACTTTAATCGTTATCGATTTGTCGCTTTCTCGCTGCAGGTATCTCCCCCAGCGGTGCACCACGCCTCGCAGCCGCAACGGGCTGCCAGCTCCCGACTCGTGTGCTTGTGTTCGAGCTCGTGAGGGTGAGTAAGAGGAGAGAAACGCACAAAAATGAGGAAGAAGCTTGTGACCCGTGGTCCTTCATTAGGGTACTGCTGCGGCGTTCGCCTGTTATTGATTATTACGAAAATGAATTTTAAATTATGAAAACCTACGCATCAGAGGAAGAGTTCTCGTCGAGGCATCGGCCGAGTAGCTAGTGTGGAAAATGTGCAGCCTCGGCCCTCGTGGCGAATGGCGCTGCGCGGCAATGGTGGCTGCCCTGCGCTGGCGGCGGAGGGCGCGGCGGCGCGTGGCGCGAGGCCAACCCAAGTGAGAGGGAGAAAGGTGGAGGGGGTGAAGCGGGAGGGGAGGGGAGGGGCGACCGGGAGGGTCGTCGTGCCCCGTGTATGCGCTCGCTCTATAAACATTTTGAAAGCCCTTGTAAATCCCGCAGATTAATATTGGAGCGCGCGTAGGGTTTTATGAGGAATAAAATAGTGCCTGTCGGCGGATATCCCGTTTGCCGCTCAGAACTACATGCGAGCTGCGTAGGAAAACTTCGCGGCTGCGAACAACACGCAGCAGCGGGGGAAGATAGCAGCGAGAAGGAGCTTTTCAGGAACGTTCGACGTTTTTTGAAGACGAGGAAGCTTAATACAAGCGCATGTTTAGAGAGACGAGAGAAAGGAAAGGTTCGAATCCTCACCTAGGTTGAAATTATTATCTGGCGATTTCCATTAAGGGAGAACTGAGGTCGACTCAGCCTCCTTTCCTAATGAGTACCACGATCTTTCGTGGAGGCAAAGGCGGCCGGGGCGTTGTGCTCACCACACAACCTCCTCCTCCTTCCGACGGCAGCGAATTGGTGTGGAGCCCTACATTCGCCCCCCCCCCTTGGGGCGCAGGGGCCTGTGTGCAATTGCACAGGGTACCAAGAGAACCAACAACAGTAGTCATTTACGGACAGGAAATAGCGACAAATGTAACGTGAATATTTTTTGGTACTGTGTGAATAATTGTATAAACACTTATATTTGTTAGACAATTTTACTTCATGGTTATTTCCGGGCCTGGCCTAATCGAAGGATATAATAGGCATGATCAAAAAAGTGTGAAGATTTGTCTTAAAATTCCGTGAAAACTATTACTATGACGATTTAACTGTGGGTGTAATAATTTATTATTGTGTGTTTTGTGGACAAATATGTCTTAACATTCAATACTCTAAGTGGAGGACATTTAAAACAAACATAAAATTTGGCTATTTTTTAAATTTAGAGGTACTATTCAAACCTGAACAATCTTTTCCCTCACTGCTATGGTGAGTTTTCTCAAAAAATATCAACTAAAAAATAATAAGGGGTACTTTTTGAGAGAATTTTGCAGATATCTTAAAAGCATCTCGTAAAACATGGCTACCATTAGCCCTATGCAAGCCATTCTACATACATAGGAAAGTAAAATTAAAATTTACAGTTGTTAGATATTTGTTACGTGATTTTCCGGTGACTGTTTTTAATCATAAGATAAGTTGATAATGTTTCTTAGTGCGGCCTAAATGTGTGTGTCTCATATTTCTTTTTTCATTTTATTTCCAAGCAGTAATCGTTCCCGAAGAGTTGTTTTACAACTTTCACTAGGCCACTTATTGTGCTCTGGGAACATGGCAGAGTCGTGCAATGAGTAAATAATCAAAGTCCTTTGAAGGATGTGAATCCTTTTCGGAGTTGCGTGCTTTTTCATTTCCAGCGCAGTCTCCGCCGGGGATTGCAACCATTGTTTAGCGGCGGAGTTGCTTCTTCTGGATTTCCAGCGAACTTGTTTGTGACTCACATTCATCCGCCCGGTGACTCAAAGGGCCGCACATATGAGAGCGCGCCCTTTGCGGCGCCGCCTTCGCGATGCTGCTGTGTTCGGCTTCCGATAGCTGCTGAGGACATCTGCGAGCGTCGCTTGCGACGACACAGCGCGACGACATGCGCCAAGGAAGACAGGGTTGTCCAAGGGGCGGCCCACGGTTCCCTTTAAGCCTCCCGCTTTCCGGCGCGGAAGACCCACAGCCTAGGCGGAATGTCCAAAGCGGAAATTTCGCGTCACGTGTTGCCTTATGAGAGAATAACTTCATAATTGTTAAGTGTTAGATTTTCGTAGGTCTTCGCGATCAGATTCAAAACTTTCATGAAAAGTCACTAGATATTCGAGTAAGTATAAAAGCGTTTCTCGTCCTTTGTGGCAACAAGGTATGAAATTCTAGGTAATTTTTTTTCTCTGTAGCTCAAACGGACCCTTTTCTTCCTTTCCTAAAGAGATATTAACAATTAGATAAAGAAGGTAATAGCACCATACTGCATGTGCTTAGAAAACGTTCTACGAGTATTAGCATATTCTGTGTCTTGCATGAAGCGAGTGTTGATGACTGTCACTAAACGCTGGCTTACAATAGGCGCTCCGGTGTGTTGGATCCTGCGGATTCCGCCGCCGCGCCTGGCGCGGAAATTTTCGCACCGCACCCGCTGCGGATCTCGTCTGTGGCAGCGTTCATTGTGGCCCAACAAACGTCAAAGTCCCTTGTGTAACGTATTAGCCAGCGTGCCTCGTGGCATCTATTTGGGGACGCTGGCAGAGGATCAGCCTTGCCACAGGAAGAAGGGTTTTTCCGTAAAGGGAAGAACGCGGAAACGGGAGACACAAGGCTTTGGGTGTCTTCCGGCTTATAGAAGCTTTTCACTGTTATAACAAGCGTGGGAGTGGCGTGACGTAGTAGGTCACGTGGGCCTCGCCTACATAACAGCGTGTACAGAGCCAGTGGGTAGGTTCTGGAGGCAGTGGGAGAACCTCGTGTGTGGGCATAAAACTTGGCGCCACGACGGTGCATAAGCGAGCCAGGCTCGCGAGGCTCGAGTCACTAGTTGACGAAGCCTGCGGACTTTGTGTCCTTGAGTGACTGCGGTCACGGGGGAGCGATGCTGTGTGCGTGCTCCGAGGTGAAGAGTGGTTGAGTGCCACGATTCACGCCGATTCTCAATCGGATAAGATCGCTCCTGCGATCGAGGCAAGCCGTTGGTGCGCCAGAACGGACTTTGTGTCCCAGCGTGACATCCGGTCACGGAAGCTAGGCTTTGTGCGCGCTTCAAAAGTAGGAGTGGCGAATGCCACAATCAAAACCATCTTCAATCGGGTTTGGATCGCTCCCGCGATCAGGGGATAGTAGGTCTATCAGAGCTAGGGTGTAAGTAGATTATTAAGTGTATATATTTGTTTTGTTTTCTTTGTTAATAAATATATTGTTATACGAAAGCTCTGTGTCTGTGGTCGCTGTGAGTATCCATGACGTCACACTTGCATCCATGTCGCGCAAGAACATAGTGCAATTAGCGTACGTGTCCTCTTCAACACACCCTTAATGTAAAAATAGGTTATGTTTAGATTTCAGGTTTCTTCTAGCAAATTCATAAATTCAAAACCATCTTAATGAAACATATTAATGTTTCACTGCGTTATGCTGATTATACGAATGCGTCCACCCCCCTCTCCCGTTTTAGAAAAATACTGCTGCGATAAACAATACGGCGAAGTCAGGTGTGGATCGCCCTAGTATTGAAAATTTGGCTACAATTCAATATTAAATATTTTAGTTCAGACCCTCGACGCCTTGCAAGATGGACACCCCTGAAGTAAGATAACGAGTAGTCTTGGGCGCTGGGACCCAGTGTTGTGGTTCTAGCTATGCTTCTAAGAAAATATTTTGTAAGAAATAAGGCTCTTTATTTCGAACCAGCATCATACGGCGTCTCTAACGCTTTAAACAATTTCAAGCACATTTTCACAATTATGTAATTGGTTTCTTTAATCAGATTAGAGAGAGGAAAATATTTTACTTCCAGGAGACCATGACGTTTCGAATGATTCTGTATTCCAAACGTTGAACCTAGATGCATAATATACATATATGATAGTTTCTTGCCTTGCTTCACCTTCTCCACTATTCTACTTATCATTTTCGGCAATCTAATTTTATTGATTATTACGGCGGTAGGACCTCCCTTTCCGGGCAGGTCGATGGAGAGGAGTCATACGAAGAAGTACTCCAGAAGAGAACTTCAACAACAGAAGACAAAAGTCCAGTTACCGAGAGAGGAATCATGTGTTGCCAGTTGATCAAAAAGAATATAAAGATTTTTATGGCTGCAAGGAAATCTTGCTACTAAATAGAGTCATCTTGAATGATGTAAAGAAACGAAAGCGTAATTAAATCATGGTTTGGATTGACTTCCTGAAGTCCTTTGATTGAATTTTGAAGATCCTGAAGATCTATCGATTTCATCCTAGACGTATTGAGTTGTGCAAGTATAGTATGAAGTTGAAGTCGTGAAGTACCATGTTACTATCATACAGCGGAAATGAAGCAGGAGAAACGAGAAGTATTCAGATCAACAGGGGTAGTTTTTAGGGAGATTCGCTATCCACTCAGCTGTTTGCTTTACTTTGATCCCACTATCTGGACAGTTGTTGCAAGTTGACTTTGGTTACAAGCTCCCTGGTGATGAAAGACCAGTATCACATTTCTTTTACATGGATGATCTTAAAAGTATTTGCTAAGAATGAAGCGATTCTCTTCCAAATGTTGTCTAAAATGAATTACTTTAGCAATAACATATGCATGCAGTTTGGTCTTGACAAGTGTGCCAAAATCAATTTAAAGAGAAGCAAACTAGCAATGTCAGAGAGCACTAAAGCTGATATGCACACTGTGATTCAAGATCTTCAGTCAGGTAAAGCTTACAAATATCTAGGTATTAAAGAATGTGAGACCATCTCGAACTTCACAATGAAAGAGAGAATTCGTAGAGAGTATTACAGAAGAATGAGACTCGTCCTGTAGTCTGCCATGAACTCTAGGAATAAAATATCCGCAATAGGCCGGTTGACGGTGGCTGTAGTCAAGTACAATTAAGTACTCGTGGACTGGGCTGAGAAAAAAATTCGATTCGTGGATCAAAAAAACAGAAAACGTTTATCAGTGTATGTGAATATTGTGAATCGAGACGAAAACTAAGGTTTATAAACAACGGAATCTCTTCCTTGTGTTCTTTGCCGTGTGTAATTCCATACTCCTCATAACATCTTACAAACCGTGTCATATAAAAAGAAATATCCTTCCTTAGAATAAGTGTATTCATCCGAAATGAGTTGTTTTCTCCCTTGGAGGGATCGAAAGTTTTTATATCAGTCTTTGATGCACATGTTCCTTTAGATGCATGATTTAAAATGTGCTTTTCAAGTTTACGGATTTTCTATATACTAATTGCTTAAAATATACTGATTTTGGCTACGTATAGATAGTCTAACAAGGATTACGCCAAAAGATAAATATTTGTGTAAACTATTTTTAGTATGAAATTTAGGGAAAAGTAGGAATTTTTCTGAATTCAAGATTAAGATTCAAAGATTAAAATTCAAGTTAGTGATTCGTTTTGGTTAAATGTGGCTTTGAGGCAGATGTTCCCACGAATGGATAAAATGTCATGTTCCCACCGTGTGGCTTTGGTCACATCTTTAGTTAAAGGTGGCTTTAGTCTCATCTTATTGGCTTACTAGATTGTTCATAACAATCGGCGGAGAGTTAAATTCTCAACTACGTCCTGCCGATTGGTTTCCCTTCCTCTATTTGTTTCTATTACGTGTTTATATTAACAAAACAAGATTAAAAACAATACGGAAGCAAAAAGTCGGAAGGGGAATGAACGGCGACCCCTTGGGCTGCAGGCAGAGTCGGGCGCTGCAGTTCGAGTGCCCTATGCCGGGGCGGGCGCTGTGGGCGCGGCGCAGGCCAGATGGCGCGTTAAAAGGGCGCCTGGCTCAAAGAGCGAACGAGGGCGCGCTCTTCTGCACGTAATGGCGTCCCGCAGGCTCCGTTTGTGCGGTCGCGCTTTGGCTGCGCTCTGGCGGCCAATAGCCCAATTAGCGGTTGGGTGACGCCGGGAAGAACGCTTTGGAGCCGGCCCGCGCCCGCCCGCGCCCGCCCGCGCCCGCCCGCCCGCCTGTGGTCGCCCGGCGCCAGTTAATTGTTTGCTGCATACGAGGACGTGCGCGAGCGCGCGGGCGATGCCTTTGAGGCGACGGCGACAAAGCGGCGCCAATTGGCTCCCTGGATAATCGGAGACGCGATTCCTGAAGAGGGCGCGGGGCATTGGGGGCAGAGAAGGAAAGCGTTGCGGGAAGGACATTCCCTAGCTACTCGGGCCATTTTCACACTTCTTTTCACCTGGAGAGAGGACTCAAGGCATCAATTGATGTCACTGCAGTGCCTCTGACTGGGAGGTCCTAGGTTCAAGTCCCGACTGTGGCAAGAGTCATGACACTCGTTTTTCAGCTCGCTCGGATTAGTCGACGGGTCCGGAATCGCTAACAATGAATTAATAATGAAGAGGCGCTGGGGGCAACCGGGGAAAGGCGTGCAGTGACGCTCGAAATGCGACCAGAACATTCCCACCGTACTCTGTCCACTCTCACACTCTTCTGAAATTATTTCATTGATGGAGTACTTATCAGAGTTTCAATAGTTTTTAACCCTAGATTACAAAGGTGACCTGTACCAAGCATTATTACAAAAGCGTAATACACTATCAGACTACTTTGGGTTAAAATAAAAACCTCATTTTTAGAATGAAACATTTACGTTAATGGATTCAACATGTACGATATGGAGTTACAAAATACATAGGTTGTTAAACTTACACCTAAATGAGTTGACTCTCAGAGCAGACACCTGTTGTCCACGCACATCTTTTCAGAAGCGGCCGCAAGGTACCGTGTCTTGCTACCTTTATTCTGAAAATAGTCAGTATACTAAAAAAATAAATATGCTGCCGGTTTAGATGAATTTCCGGATTGTTTGTTAAAGGTTTGCGCGCCCGCCATTATACACCCGTTCACTCATATATTTGTCTCCTTATGCACAGGAAGTTTTCCAGATATTTTTAAAACAGCTAAGATTAAACCGGTTTTCAAAAAAGGCAACAAAAAAGAAATTCATAATAATCGAACAATTTTCCTTTTGTAGGTTTTTTCAAAAGTATTAGAGACTTTTTTACTTATGATTAGAAACATTCCTTAGTACACACGGCGCGTTTTCAATTTGCCAACATGGGTTTCGAAAATCAAAATCTACGGAAGCAGCCATATTTTCTTTTCTTAAAGATGTCGCCTCACCCATGAATCAAATCGAAGCACCTATTGGAATATTTTTAGATCTTTCAAAAGCCTTTGACGTCATTTATCATAACATTTTACTCTCAAAATTACCTTCGTATGGAATTCGTGGTGTTGCTATAGATTGGTTATGTTTGTACCTTAAACAACGACCTCAGAGAGTAGAAATACCTTACTAGAATAATGGAACATTATGTGAACACCTTTCTGATTTTTTGACAATTGCATATGGAGTCCCACAGGGATCGATTTTAGGTCCTATAATCTTCCTACTTTACGTAAACGATATGCTCTCGACGATTAGAAACGGAAGAACAGTTCTCTTTGCGGATGATACGAAAATTCTTTGCAATAAAGAAACCGTAAATAGTACAATAGCAGATATTTAAAATTGGTTCCGTAATAACAAATTAATTGTAAATGAAAAGAAAACTATTTCAATGGAGGTTTCCATTTCAAATTAACAGATCTGCACCTCAATGAAAATGAGCGGTGTGCCATTGACTGATATTAAGGTAACAATTTCTAGATCTTTCAATTCAGTCAAACCTTAAATGGAACATCCATTTAAATGAATTTATCTCAAAATTAAGTTCTTTATGCTACAGAATTCTGTCAAATTCAGTCAGCCTTCATACTGCTCGTTGTGTACATTTCTCGAATGTTCATTCCCGCGTGAGATATGGCATAATATTCTGGGGAAATACATCTTATAGGTCCCAAACTTTTATATTACGAAAAAGAATTGTACGAATAATATACCTCCTACGGCATTCTTGTAAGCCTCTCTTTATTAATCCAGGTATTTTACCATTACCTTGTCTTTTAATATATGAATAAGTGGTTTTAGTAGAAAATGACTTAAGGGCGGTAATATATTTCAGCAAACGCCGTTGTCTATAACTACAACACTCAACGTAGTAATCAAATTCATCAGGTGCTGGGGTCAACAGATCACTACAAAAAGTTCACATATAATACATGTACATTATTTTACAACTCCTGGCCAGATGACATTAAACGATTAAATTCGATACAAAAGTCCCAAGTAAAATCTTTTCTGCTGCATAACTGTTTCTATACTATTAGAGAATATATCGAGCATCCAAAAGGAAAGAAATATTAATTATAACAATGACATTTAATGTATTTTATACCATTTGGATTGTATAATTGTAAAGAACCAGTAACAAGTATTGTACTTTAGCTTCTGGGACACCATCTCGATCAGGTTTTCTTCCAGTTTCCCTGATCCTTGAGCAAATGCTGAGACGATCCCCTTGTTTTGCTTCTGGACATAAATGTAACTTCAAATTAACGTCTCCCCATAGCAGTCACACACAGTTTTTAACTGTTTTTGACGTAAATAAATAAAAAAAATAAATAAAAATATTCTGGCCTCCGCTGCCCCATTATGGTTGCTGAATGTTGAGAAGATAATTTAAATGTTACAAGACATGGAGTTTGTATTCATTATTTACAATACAAGGCAATAAAGCAGCAGAAATATCACTACCACCAAAAATATCACTGACGTAACTACAAAGTAATAGTGTACTGGACGACGCGTGTTAAAATGGCGTATACCGGAAATAGGCACGCGCACAAGGTTACCGGTTTGTCACACAATGAGTTTTCGATACGTAGAGTTTCACAAACGGAAAGTGAGTGGAAAGGGACGGTGAAGCTTTTGGCGCTAGTTGCGTGATCTAACAGACGACGCTTTTGTAATCTAGGGTTAATTTCTTTTTCATCACTTTGTCAAAGACAAATCTGTGTTATGATATGAATTACTTAAATCAATTTATATGGTTGTGCAAAGACGAGCACACATTTTGTGCCTTTGCAAAAATTGTATCGTACCCTAAATGAACCTGCCACGCAATTTTGTAAAGTAATTAAACCTTCCCCATTTAATTTGCCCTGCTATGTTCGTATTTAATTGCTCTAATAATTCATTGGCTAGCTCTGGTGTTCTATTTAGATATTGCATGAATTCAACCTATAACTTACGACACCTTATCTGCTGCACGTGGATGCGTGACTGTACAAAAATCACGATTCCTGGAATTTCTGTGGAATTTACTGCCTACTGAATTCATGGTAATTCAATGAAATATCAGCCTTTTATTTCGAAACAACAAATAACATTTATAGTAACGTTCTAAAACATGTCTCGACATCGTTATTAATTCAAGATTCTATGGACTTAAATATTATTCAACCGTACTGCTTTGATAAAGTTCATGAGCTTACCGAATGTCCTCTCGGTTGGTATTTTGCCATCGCCTTCTCGACAAAAGGATATTTGGGTGTAATTGATGAGCCTAATGCCCGTGTAAACTTTGAATGTTACCCGACTGTTGCTAATTTTACAGTCCGCTATTCGGAAAATCCCTACATCTGCTCTAATATTATAGCGTCGCGACTTTCTCTCACTTGGTTGCGGGAGAAACCTTTATTCGCGACTATAATTTCCTTAATTTAATATTTTGTAATTTATAATTTCCACTACGGAACTAAGTTTATGTAACCTCACGAAGTCTAAATATTTTTAAATGCAAAATTCACACACGAGAACAAATGTAACTATTATTAAAACAATGCAAATATCTACCCACTTAAAACTCAAATACAGCTTAGACTACACTATTATGTATTAAGCAAACAAAAATTTACCCTCACCATAAATCTGTTATCGCAAATTTACAATTTTAACATGTTCATACCACGTGACCTGCTTGGCCGCGTACGTGTGAGTGAGAATTTGCTTCTTTTTGCTAAAGCTAAATTTCCAACGCCCTCCCCTAATCAATTCCATGTTAATGACATAAGGCCGTGCCAACCTCGACAATACGATTATCGTTCCTCATCCAGGAAGGCACTGCTGTGCTAGGCGCGTTCCTTGGATTCCAACATTCTAGATGCATGCATTGCGTCATAGGACACCCGAGTGACATTCTTCTATGTCACAGTATCTGTGGTATAACTGGGATTATTACTTGTTTGTTCTTGTTTTTGGTCGGTTGATTAGTGATAAAATGTACACAAATAAAGATCTCCAGGCGGCTCATGGCTGGCGAGCTATATTTCATATCGCGGCCCCGGGTTTGGTTCCCGATTGGGGCAAAAAGAAAACTGTTGCTTTTCTCTGTCATGCAGATAGAGAATGCAGAAGAGATCTTGCACTTAAAGAATGCCAAATATATGGCATAAGGGATTTTAATCTGGTTATCACAGGTCCCTCAGGTCCGACTGTCGGGTTGGGACGCCGTGGCATAACCATAGCGTGAGGGAGCTGTAGTGTCAGAGAACAACAAATAAAGAAAGTACTTCACAGAACATTTGTTTTCCCAAATAAATAAGCATAACACATTTAGTGATTCATTTCTACGAATACATGTATATTAATTTGAAAAACTTTTGCTCCTATTACGCGAGAAGTTAAAGAAAAGAGGTATTGTTTTCAAAATCAATAGAAATTTAAAACGGAATTTCTGAGTTCATTTAGAGCCGAAGCTTTTTTGATCATTATCGGTGTGAAAATCCATTGTTTGTGAAGGTAATGTGAAGTATAAAAAACGAAAGCGTGGCGTTAATGACGGCGTATGGAATAAATCAATCAGCGGCTTCCGCTCCTGCGCGATTTCACGCCCCTCTCGCTGCGGCGCGCCGCCGCCGCCGCGCCCCCTGCCCACCATCCCCACCATCCGTTGCGCTGGGCGCCGTCTCGTCGGGGCTTGACGCTCGCACGCGACGGTGGGGCATTTGCCATTGATTGACACGTTAGTCTTGAATACCCTGCCACTGTTGGGAATGATTCCGGGCGCATCAACTACCAAGGTCATTAGATCCGTAAGCGTTGTGCATGCTTCCGACCGGACTCCCGGCATAAGTGGCAGTGTAGTGCATGTTAGTATAAGTGTACGGGCGAGGATAGGACAAGGAAGAGGTAGGAAAGATCGCGCGCGGTCCTTGACCCGTTTGTTAGGGAACTGCTCCGGTGTCGATTGGAGAAGACCATGGGAACCAAAGAGACCATGGGAAACTGCCGATCAGAGCAGCTGGTCGCTGGCATTCACCTGTAGACAGTGACTGAATTCGATGCAGCTGACAAGATAGTCTTGAAAATTCTGCCACTGTTGAGAGTCCGGTCAAAGCCACTGCAGTGACATCATCTGAATCACTGATGCACCTCTCCCGGCACATTTTAGACATTAGCGTTACTGATAGGTTGAATTCTATCGCCATCTTTATAAAAAAATCTGTGTGAATAATAAAAACTAATCTAATAATGACCGGCTGCTCTGATCGATATTTTCCCATGGTTTCTTTGGTTGATTGATTGATTAGTGCTCGTCAATTGCTAAGCCCTGTAAGTGTAATGCATGTTTTATTGCGAGATCCGGATCCAAACTACCCGTCAGTGTGTTTTCAACGACCACGTAACTTGTACCATGGGGCTTCGCCCCAAACGCTACAACGCCTTCCCACAGGGCCAGTTGGTGGTGCCAACGAGAAGCGTCAGAGCCCCCACCCCATTCAACCTCCACCTGCGTCCGCGTCAGGGGAAGGTTTCGTGCGTCACGCCGCTTTCGACTCAGGCAGCGAACGAAAGAAAGCAGCAAATCTCTGTGGCACGGCTGAGTGACCCGGTCGGAAGACCGCCATTTACAACTACGAGTAGGTGAACGTGCCTCTGCGCTGCTGGTGGCCGGAGTTGGCCACCAAAAGCCTCAGCAGCGCGACTACGCCCCTTGTGGGATGATCGACATTTAAACCAGGGTTGTGCAACTGCCATATGTTGTGAGTTAGGAAAGGTTTTTTATCGAAAGTGAAAGGCCGTTCTATCCATGTCCACATTAAATATTGTGCGCACAGACTCCGCTGGGGTCAACACCCCTTCGTCTAAACACATGTGTTCTTGTTAAGTTTCCATTTAAGGATCTTTCTAGTAATTAATAAATTCTAAATCATCCCAATGTGTTGTGCTATGTTATGCATGTTACGGCCTGATTTCACGCATGGGTGCCTCCCCCTCCCGTTTCAAAACAACCGGCCAATTTGCGGGGAAGTCAGGTGTGAATTGCTCGAGTAATGCAAATATGGTTTGCAACGCAACCATATTAGAAGTGTTAGTTGTAGCCCTTGGATCCCTGTAAGTGGGACAACCCTGACTTAAACCAATGCTTTGCTAGCAATCGGGCCACTCACACGCGCTGCTGAATGGCGCCACGGGCCTTAAGCTCCCGTTCTGCCTCCCGACGTGTGTGATTGTATTATTCAAGCAAGAATTAGTGTGCGTAAGTAAGGGAGTGAGAAAGGGACCAGAAAACATGATCGCGTGTGGTTCGTAGCCAGTTAGTTCGGGAAATTCTCTTGTCTCTCTCTTCTTTCTGAGTGTAAACCACGGAAAACTACCAATCAGAGCAGCCGACCGCTAGTGTTTTCCTCCAGACAGCGGCTGCATTTGACCTAGCCACGTAGTTACGACGAAACTTTTGCCACTGCCGGAACTGAAAATCTTGGCCCTCCCAGCCATAGGAGCGGCAGCGACACCATTTGATACTCTGAAGCACCTATGCCGGTTGTCTTTTTCAATTAATACCAGGTGAATGAGAAAAGCGATATGTTAAAAAACGGGACAGGGACTGCGCGCGATGTTCTTTCTTCTTCCTTGACGTTTCCTCTCGCCTTACACACACACACACACACAAACACACACGACACTTAGATGCTCTATTGTGAAAGGAGACCGCTAGGCAGCTAGGGGTGCAGTGGTGCCCCGCTAGAGAATGTGCATTCCCCCGTGATCCGACGTGGAGTTGAGCACGATATCGCGTTCCGGGACAGACGTAACATTGCTACCTTCCGGTTACACAACTCTCACGGAACCGTTATCAAAATAGTGGTTCCTCCCGGACACACAGAATACTCATTCTACCCACCTCTCCTCTGAGCGAGCACTAGTGTGTAATGGGAAGTTTTCGACCTGTGACTTGTGGCGCTCTTCCGCCAACGTGGCGCTCTTCCGCCAGATTTTTCATTATGTAGATTTCTCGAGGTCTCCCGTTCGACACTAGCTTATTAGCTAGGTTGAATTGAGTCATTGTCTGGAGGAAACTTATAGTGACCGGCTACTCTGACCGGTAGTTTTCCGTGGTTTCTCCGATCAACACCAGAAGAATGCCGGAGCTGTACCCTAACAAACGGGCTGCAGACCGCGGGCGATCTTTCCTACCTCTTTCTTGTCCTATCCTCTCCCCTTCCTCATACAATGTCAGACCACACTTGCTGGGAGACCAGTCGCGAGCATAGAGCTTGTCCAGGCTGGAGCGATGTTCCGATGGTGGGAGATACCTGTTTGGAGAAAACTTTGCTAGCCGACGGTAGGTCGGCGCCGGATCTGCCCTTACAGCGCGAAAAAAACGCCACCTCCCGAGCAAAACACATGCGTTTCACTTCACCCGGGACTGATACTCTTAGTAGTTGACGCGCCAGGAAACACAATCAATCAATTAAAATGTCACACATTTTTTTATTAAATTGGGACCTTAGATAGCATGAAGGACGCTTTAGAGAATGGTGTAGATCTCTCGGTAGTTAAAATGTCTTATTTTGCGACATTTTAAAACCCAAATTAAAAAATATGGATATCTTCCTGTAACTACAATTCTGAAGTTACATTTTTTCTTAATTAAATGTGTTTATACAAGGAGTGTTTATAAAAAAAGATCTTCAAATAAGAATCGTGAATTTGAAAATATGGGTATTGTTGTGTAATTTATCGACAATCTTAACCACCTGTTCCGAATTTACAGCGTTTCGTGAACGTAATTCATTTAGGTGCTTCGTAAGTTATAATTGTAGATTATTTCTTATTTATTTGTTCATTTCTTACATTTGACTATTAAACATTTACACATTGATCATTTAGAATTCGTTTAAAAAAAATTAATTTGAAATAAAAATTGCTAGTGTTGTAGGAATGTCAGATTAAAATGCAACAATAACTGGGGAACTATTTTTTGTGAATTACGTCTTATTGTCGGTATATTATTTACTCGTAATAAAAGCAGTTATGATTGTGACGTTTGCATTGATACTTGCTTGAAAATATTAAGTTATTACATTAAATGTTGTACTATGTGTAATAGACCTTTTAAAATGACTGAGATGAATTAATTCTGAGGGAAATTTTAGTATAAAAATTATTACATAATTATTAGTAAAGGCGAGAAAATACGTGCTGTATTAGCGTCACTAGTTTTGTTTTAATGCATGCTTTCTTGCATTTTGTATTTTTATACTTTTACGAGAATATATTATATTCTCTTTATATTGGCTTTGTGTTCGAATTTAAACTTGAAACTTTATTTGGATTCACGACTAAGAGGTAAGTTCAACCAAAGGATAATACCATATTCAATCAAGACCTTAAAATAGACATATCATTAACAACTGGCCTTTTACATCGCGCACCGTTCCAGTTCATCGAGGCGAGGAGCTAACACTTATTCAGGCAGCTGAAGTAATCCTCCGTTAACAAGCCTCTGGGGGCCGCTGCGTTCTCAGTCGCAGTCAAGTCAGGGAATCGCCGAGAGGTAGCGTCTTCGCGCTGGCGTCTCGCCCTGCGTCATCTACCCATCGGCCACAATTGGCAAGGAATAATAATAGGGGTAAGTTTAGGACGCACCTGTTAGATTGGACTAACCCCCGTGAAGAACGCAAACTCGTTTTGTTGTTCTACGGCGATTCTACGGGAATCGAACCCGGAACCTCAGTGGTGAAAGGCATGGGACTTCGCCACTGAGCCATGAGAGCAGCTTGATCACTTGAGCAGAGGCTACCGGACATCACTTTTTGGGTTCTGGAAGTTAAGTTATTAAGAAACCATGCACGCGTGGGCTGTGCATCTCCCATGGTTTTTAGTTTTGCAAGCAAGATGTCATGATCTACTGAATCCAAAGCTTTGCTGAAATCCAGAAGAAGCAACATAGTTACATTATCGTAATCTATTTCTGTTCTCGCGTCTTCAATAACGTTTAGGAGCGCGGATCTTGTATTCCCGCAGGAACGGAAACCTGATTGCTGGTCGTTTAAAAGTGAATTTGTTCGAAGATACTGTTCAGTTTGCTTCCGGATGGCCTTTTTGAATACTTTAGAGATAGTCGGGAGAATGCTAATTGGGTGGAATTCAATAGGGTTTTTGGTTGATGCTGTTTTGGGAATAGGATGCACGAGCGCAGTTTTCCAGGAAAAGGGATATTGTCCGCTCATTAGTGAAAAATTTACTATTTTTGGAATGATTGGGTAGGTCACATCCAGGATATTTTTTAGCAGTATGGCATTTATACCATCGGAACCTCAAGCATTTGATTAGAGACTAAGAACGATTTGATTATCTCCGCATATTCAACGGACGAAAAGAAAAATTCGACGTTGGATTTTATTTCTGAGTTTTGGAGAAACGCAAGAGATTGCATGTTCACATCACTGTCAAATGAAGAAACGTTATTTATGAAACTATGATTTAGTGATTCTAAGGGAATATTCGTTTCATTTTTGGTAGGACCTTTGCCTATTTCTAGATTTTTCAGATTTTTCCAAATCGTTTTCAAGTCAGTTTCTGCCAAAGGTGATGTAGAAATATTTAATTTTAGCGTTGCGGTATTCCTGTGTAAGTAAATTTCTGACCGTTTTGTAGTTTTTTTTCGCATTTAGGTTTCCGAAAAATAGTAGTATCTCTATCTTTCATTAAATTTCGAATTTCATCAGTTAACTGTGATGCAGAACGATACACGCGAAATTTTTAAAGGCGCATACCGGTCATTGAGCTGTGTTATTAAGGTAGTGAAAATCGCCACTTTAGCGTCCACCGATTCGTCTTCGTATACAATTTGCCATGGAAGTGTCAATTCATTTATATTACATGCTTGGTTATCGAAGTTTGAATAATCGCTGTATTTGATATGTAAGATGAGTATTTAGGGCACTTCAGGATGGAAACAAGATTAAGTAAGTCCTGTTTTGAAATCCCTAGAACTGAAATTGACCGTGAATTTAAACTTTGTGTTAGACACTATATTATGATCAAACCAAGTTTCTGCGTTCTTTGAGTGGTGTGTAGGTGCTAGAGATAAAATTTCTTGACCCAAGCTGTGGAGAAAACACGTAAAATGCTCTGTAGAGGGAGAGGCTTTTAATACGTTACGATTAAAGTCACCCATTTCAGTTACATGTTCATAAGAATTGATCGCAGATGCAAAGGTTTCGCCCACCAAATCTATGCTTTCTGTCTTAGGAGGTTAATACAGAATCTTTAGCAAAACTCGCAACCCATGTCTGAAAACACCACCATCTATTTTTTGTGGCAATTTGGCAACGCATGAAATACCTTTGGCATCCCTTTCTCTTTTAGTGACCCGAGGCCGCGTGCCCTCATTTTCCGGAGCGAGAGAATGTGGCTAATTTTAATTGGTAGAAAGAGAAAGCACTTATTCTGTTTTTCTTAGTCAGCAACATACTGCATCCACCACACTGGAAAGAGCAAACGCCTGTGTCTTGGCAAATGGTGGTCACTTTGAGCATTCACTCGACGGTCAGTTTTTTGTAATTTTAAGAAAATTATATTTCATTAATTATTTTTAATAAATATTCATTTCATGCTGATATGTTTTATTGGTATTTTTAATAATTTTATTAAGGCTTTCTTATTTGCTTAATAATTAAATGCACTAATAATAATAATAATAATAATAATAATAATAATAATAATAATAATAATAATATAATAATTGTTTTTATACATTATAACTATTATAAATAATGAAGAGCTTAGCGACAATGATTCACGAGATACCTTTCTGACATAACTCTGACAAGACTTTCATTAAATAGCAATTATTGTTGTTATATATTATATTAGTTATTAGTGTTAATAAATTGATAAACAATCATAGCTTCCCTCCACATCTTCAGAATTCAAGTTTTGCTTCTTAAGCATACTAATCAGAATCATCTAAAGAGAGGTTTTATGTCTTGCTCATATCTCTGCTCTCCCCACACACACACACACACACACATACTCTGTGCAGCGCGTAAAGCTTCCGGCGTGTGAGCTGCATATCGCCCCGACTAAGCTCTTGAATGGGAAAAGCACAGAAACAGGGAAGTTGCTGTAGAAAAGTGGCAAAAACACGTGGTTGCCAAATTGCCAAAACAAGAACAGGTGCTCTCAGACAGGTTGTATGTTAAGTTAGACCCTGTATATGACAGCCAAGAGACATTGGTCCCTATAAGTCCAAGTTAGATAAAAAGATATTCACTACGTAGGCAATCCGTATTAGTTGGAGATAGGGCAAGTTTATTGCGTAAGATATTCGCGAACGTTTGTATATACCGTCGCCTCCACCGTGTGCAGCCTTCCGATCAGCTCGTACCAGGCGGGAACCTGAGATTTGAGGCTACTTGTTCGGAATTAAGAGAAAGCTTCAATCAGTTTTCGCTTGTGTGACGTGCATGAAAATGGTGTTTAGATATTATTTCCGTTACTTCGAAATGGCGGGGCAGAGACTGGGCATTTAAGTGTCCAACGTGCAGAGAGAGGGAGCGAAGATTAGACGCTTGGACGGTCCGGCCACCCACAGGCAACAGGTTTACAGGAGGCGCTGTGTTTAATAACGTTGGTGCCGTTTTCTGTCCACACATTCCCAAGGTTAAAAGTGTCGATGGCAGCTTGTAGCAAAATCAGGCGCGATTTCGCAAGGTTCTCTCTTGTATTCCTATATGCTTGAGAAACCGTTTTCAGCGGAACATTTCATTGCGTTTCCTGTAACTGACAAATTGAACAATGATGTGTCTGTTTTGTCAGTTACTTGTCGACCTACTGGATGACTCCTATCAATAGGGTTAAGCTAACTCTTATCTTATTTGCAACTTGGTCGATGACCAGCTAGTTGGTGTCTTCATTTCAGTTTCGGCGACGCCGAATATCCGCAAGCAGTTTTGGCGTCAGCACATCTCGAGCTCTGGCCTTTCTTCTGAGATTTTAGATTTGAAATCTCGCGATCACGATCTTCCAATTTCTGTTCTAAATATGTCACAAGATTATAATTGAAATTCATCGAATCTTTCAGTTACTTTGCTACAATTTCAGTTCGCTGTACAAGATATTAAAGGAGTAATATTAGAAGCAGTACTATTTTAATAAAATGAACTTACAAATACATACACAATTGAAATTTATTATAAACTATTGAAAGACTTTGTAATGCTATATTTAGATAACGAATGAGGAACTATAAAGTGGAATTTTTAGAAAAAGAAATAGGAAAACAGCTGTCCATGAAGAACTATGTAGAGAAATAGGATTTTTGTGCTGTAATTAAAATTGTTTTGAGTGTGTTATTGTTATGTTAAAGGTTTTATTTCTACTTTTGATATCTATAAAGCAAAGCATCGTCAATTTCGGAAACTTTTGAACGGCTGTATTAATAGAAATAGAAATATGGACCCTTATTCCTTCACAATGTATAACTATTGAAAACAAGACAGACTAAACAAGCGAAATAAGTCGTATTATTCATGTTTGCTGAGGAGGACACCGGAATCGGTCACACGGAAAGCAGCGAGCTGCGCAGCCCAGTGCAGCCCGTCGCAGCTGTCACCAGAGCGCTCGCCGGGAGAGATATCTTTCCCTTCGCACGAGCTGCTCTGCCGAATGGTTCAGTCGAATCGATTTTCTCGTCCTCCTGGGACGGACGTCGTGATATCCTGAAGTGTACGACTGACACTTACAGCAGTCGCTCGCGAGTCGTTTGGGCAATGGCAAGCGGTGCGCATCTTCAGAACACGAGAGCTCTGTTTATTGGTCTGCACTTCATGCACGATTGGCTCCGAGAATTAGCTCAAAGCAAATTTTAATGAATCTATCTATATATGCGACTGAGCTGTGGGAAAAGTACGCAAGAAAAAAAATGAGCTTGATTCCACTTACAGTTATACTCATCAAATAGTTTACTTAATTACAATTACAAATTATATTTTCAACATGTAAGTAATAAAATTACACTTACAGAGACGAGTACAGGTAGAGATGTGTCGTTCATGAACGAACTAGTTTAAACGAATTCCATTCGGCGGGCTTGGATGGAGCCACGAAACTACTTCTGCATCGTGGATGGAGACATCTCTTCATCATGTTTGTGAACTAAACGAACGTATCTACTCACTTAGTTAGCGACGAACAAGATAGTTTGCGAGCAAAAAGAACTTACAAGGCATATTGAAAATAAATATTATTGATTACACGCGACGTAACAATTACTACATAGTAACGATTTCAATTTACTACCATGGTGTAAATTACAAGTACATTGTACTAAAAGTAACGATTACATGCTAAAATTACTAAGAGAGTAAACGTTACAAGTAATTGAATTAGTTTTATTCAATTACATCCCCCCTCTGATCGGTAGTATTCGATAGTTTCACCGATCAACATCATTTGAATGCCGGAATACGTAACATAGGCGCCACGGTCCGCGTGCGATCTTTCCTTCTTCTTCCTTGCCATGTTCTCTCCCCCGTACTTACACGCACGTACACTCTCGTGCACGACACTACCACACGTGCAGCGAGACCAGTTGGAAGTTTACAGTTTGTCCCGGTTAGGACTGTGCCGGACGGTGGTGTTAGGACGGTGGTGGAAGTTACATGGTTGGGGAAAATACCGAAACCCGACTGGTCGGCTCTAGATCTCGCCATCCAATTGGGGAAGATCCCCCATCTACTGTCATAAAACATATGCTAAACTTACGGGCGTAATGTCGTTCCCGGAATTGCCAACTATCAATCATCAATTACTTCCCAACTCTGCCGCGTTCATATAATTCGTCATGCTAGAACAGTTGCAGTAAAAATTTTTAAAAAATCTGGAAAAAAGTCATCGGAATAGGGTTGCAAAGAAATGTCGCCCCGAACGCTCCTTGCCGTTCCGAAACCCGAATCACCCACCCGTCCATAAATCAGGCGGCCGAAATCCGAAAATAATCCCCCTCGCTGCCGGCGGCGCGCTCGCGCCGCGCGACGCCGATGAGGAGCAGTTCCGCCGGAAATGACGTCGCGTTCTGTTCCGACGCGCGCTCGCTCGGCACGTGACGCCATTAGGGCGCGGCGCGCGCCGTCCCCGGGGATCGCGTTTCCAATTGGCTGACAGCTGACGCTCGCTCGCGCGCCCTCGTCCTCGCGCTTTCTTTCCAACCCCTCCCCCCTCCCCCCCCCCGACCCGTGGCACTTCGACGCTCAAGGACGGAAGGAAGCGCGCGTAGCGACACTCAGATCTCACTCAGGAGCATCGATACCTCATCTGCCATAGGCCGGCAAGGAAACACTAGTAGGGCTAAAACAGCACGAACTCTCTCGCCCGTATTTTCACGGAAAATTACACCAAAAGCCCGCAAATTTTCGATTGACTCGTTGTTTGATTGTTAGCGATTCCGGATGCGTCGACTACCGAGGTCATTAATCCCTTAAGGGTAGTGCATTGCACGTATTTTCATCAGATGATGAAGGTGATATTTCCCCTCTGGATGGCGAAATCCGGCGCCGATCTACCGTCTACTAATGAGGTTTTCCCCAACCACATATCTCCCGCCAACGGTGCACCCCACTTGCTGGGACAAGCTGTAAGCTCCTGACCCGTCTCCCTGCATGTGTGGTAGTGTAGTGCATATTAGTGTGTGTGTATGGGGTGAGGATAGCACTAGGAAGAAGTAGGACAGATTGCGATCTGTCCGTGCCTCGTTTGTCAGAGTCCTGCTCCGCAATTCGCCTGTTGTTAGGAAGAAACGCGGAAAACTACCGATTAGAGCTGCCGGCCGCTAGAATTATCCTCCAGAAAACAGGAGCTTGACAATTGTGGGCCCGGGGCAATGTTGAAACGTTGCTCGACGCCCCCCCCCCCCCAATTCGGGATATTCAGTCTTGAACTTCAATGAAAAACATGCCCAATATGTGTATAAAATATATAATTTTACAAACCTATATTAAAAATATTTTGATTGTTAAGAGGAGAAAAGATGAAGGCTTAATAAGCTTTCAATGACTGCATTGGTTTGTAAAGTTTTCCGACTTTTCTTACAGTTCATTGTCTTAAAGGACTCCTTGTAAGTTATACGTTATAAAAATGACTATAAATACCTATTTAAGATAATTGAAAATTTCGTGAAATATCAGACTACTGTTCCGTGACTTATAAAACTGCAACGATTTTCTGATTTCTTTTTCAATTTTTTACACATTTCCCCACCAGTCGGATCATCAGACATCTTGACTTGTGAACTTCCGGTCTGTCCGTGCCTATCACCGGCACTGGCCTGATCTACAGCCATAGGCCGCGAGCAAGCAAGAAACTAGTGGTAACGCACGTAGTTTCTCGCACCTATTTTCACGCAAAACTACGTGAAAACTACTCATATTTCCAAAAATTGTACATAATCGTATTTCAAAATCTATCTTTATAGAATATATTATATTAAGAAAAAATCTCTCCTTGATATTTTAATTGTAGAAAGACTTCGACAAATTTCGAACTTTTGCAATTTTCGAAAAATCAGGGGTTTTAACGAACATGAGACCTGCACTATTCTCTCAAATGCCCTTTAGACTATCCTAAAACAATATTTAATTAAAGACGATGAGGCTATTTTTCTGAAAAATTGGAATTGTTTGACCGTTTTCACGTAAAGTACATTTTTCTGCAGAATTTTGTGTGGTTTTGTTGTTTTAATGCGTGAGATGCATTAACACTTAATACATTCCTCAAAATTTACAGTTATTAATTTTGGACAACAAAATGGGTCTCGGAAACGGAGTCTTCTTACAACTACAATATTAAAGATTTTTTTCTTCATGAAATCTTTTTCTTCAAAATTGTTTTGGCGTCTTTCTAAAACTACAATCATAGAGGTAAATATTTGTCAAATGGAATGTTTTTAAGAAAACCTGTTCCAAGAATGTCAAGTTCAAATTTTGGGAAACATTAATATTTTATGTGAAATTTTTTTGTCAAACAATTTTTATTATTTTTATAGGTTTTTTCATAAAAACTGCACAAAAGATTTTTATTAAATTTAGACCTTAGATAGCGTAAAGAACGCTTAAGAGAACGGTGCAGATGTTCGTGAAAATGCCTTTTTTCAATTAAAAACAAATTTTAGGTTTGTTCCTTCAACTACAATTGTGAAGATTCATTTTTCTTAATGAAATTTAATTATCGAAAACTGATCTTCAAATAATGTCAGGATCAATTTTTCGAAAATATGAATATTTTTTATGTCATTTGGCGTCAAACATAGTCACACGCTCCGAGTTACGCTCTTTATAAACGTAATATGAGAAGTGATTCCAGGCAGTTGGATGCTACCTAAGTTAGAATTTATATATTACTAGCGGACCCGACAGACTTCGTCCTGTCAAAAAGATGTGTAATGTGATTTTTTTTTGTTCCTA
>BOPP01000028.1:1811209-1838989 GCA_017312745.1 Gryllus bimaculatus
TTGGTTCAGGCGTTGTTGAGTTATGCGCTTACCAACACATTTTGCGATTCATTTTTATATTATAGATTTCATATTTATTTCTTCATCTCTTACATTCAACTTTTGTTATAGGTTTACAAATTAATCTTTTAGAAATTCTTTAAAACAGTTTACAAATATATAAATAAAAATTGTGTGAGAAATATGAGATTGGAATACAATATGGCATTCCTCGTCGCGACTAGGCTAATTTCTGTGAATTACATCTCATTGTAGTGACATGCCTTATCAGTAGAAAAATATGTTATTATTGTCAAGTATGTACCGATATATGCTTGAAAATATTTATTTTTCACAGAAAATGTTCTACAATTTACATTCGGTTTATCAAAGAATGACTGAAATGTGTTAATTTGGAGAGAAATAGTGGTATAATAGTAGTTTATGCAATAAGTTTATAATGTTTAGCTTTATTGCATGAGTACATGTTTAGGAACGAGTTTTCAAATCTGTACGAATGTAATAAAGCAACATTATAAACGAGTTGCATACTATATTGTTTGTAACACAGCATTATACATTTATAAGAGAATCAAACTTAATTTTGCGAAACAACTTTCTGACGACTCGGGTATTTGACATCGTGCGAGTAAACGGTGGTCGGCTGTTTCGTTTAGCTGTACCGCCCCCCGATTTTCACACTACGATTGGCTGAATGTGTGATGACGCAATTATTCGTAACATAAAATCTAATACGTCATCATTTGTGCCGTAAAATGTCCGATTATGAACGATTTCTTGGAACAAAAAAGGTTCTTTTATGATGATGGAATACAAAAATTGTATTACATAACCATTGCAAAAGGCGAGAAAATACATGTTGTTCCAGCACATCTGTTTCTTCCACGTTTCCAGATCTGTGCGCTGTCGAGGGCGGAGGCTCCATGTGAAAGCGCGATCCGATGCACGCGCTCTGTGTCTGGGGTGTGTTATCCTCGGTCTCCATATGTTGTGTCAAGAGCGTGTCACCACTCAGAATATTATCTTTAGTTATAGAAGGCACTACATGCCAGGGACGTCATCCTCATTCCAACGCATTTCCCAGACATGTTGCTCGACGCAGACGTGGAACTGGGGGGTGGCGTGCAATACCGCAGTGACTGTTTGCCGGTTATGGTTTTCCCACGTTTGTGCGGTGGCTGGTACTGGTCTTGAACTTAAAAACGTATTCACAAAAATAATTCAGTGACACCAGCAATGTGTATTTTCGAAATTGCAGTAATCCACATTTTATTATTGCAATTCCAAATTGTTTAAATTTATTGTATTTGCTCCTACATTTTCTATAAATAAGAACATATTTAAATACTGAATATTTTTCGTTCATTTTTATATATTTGTTACTAATAATCATTTACATTTATTTCCGTTCTATATTTTGCTGTTGGATACGACCTATGTTCACGGACCCTAGTCATATTCTTCGTATTGATAAAGTGAGTAATTCTGCGAAAACGCGCTTTCAAGATATCACCGAAAAAATAGTTTTGGGGTCCCCAGATGCCCAAAAAGTATTTTTTGTTTTCCAACATTTCCGACTGTCAGTCTGTCTGTCTGTTCGTGTGAGAACAACACCAACCTCAAGTATTTGTAGGATGCTTTTTCCCTACTGAGAATTCCCTGTCGATCGGGTCTGGCGCGAAGGCCCGCAATTTGGAAAGAATACTTCACATTTCGAGGATATTTTACATCAAGTGCCTTGGAAGTTATCAAAATTTCTCCAAACCGGATTCAATTTTTTAAATTTAAATTTCTTGAGAGAATAGAGCTCATCTGAGTGGCGCCGCGGGTGCTCCGAAGTGACCTTGGCGTGCGAGCCCAGAAATTCCGTGTGAGGAAGGTGACCGGGAGAGGTGGCTCAGGGCATCAACTGATTTCACTGCAGGACCTCTGACCGGGAGATTTAGATTTAGATTTATTCAGTAAAAAAATCAGTAAAAACGGTATGTGACGTTGGGGGGAAAATATTATCTGTCCACGTTTTCTTGATCTCTATTAAACACTAGCTTGTCAGCTAGGTGGCATTCAGTGGCCGTCTGGAGGAGAAGTCTAGCCGCCAGCTGCTCTGATCGGTAGTTTTCCGTGATTTCTCCGTTCAACACCAGGAGAATGCCGGAGCAGTACCTTAACAAACGGGCCACAGACCGCGCGCGCTCTTTTCTTCATCTTACTTATCCTATCCTCACTCTTACACTAACATGCACTACACTAACACTCATGCCGGTCGGAAGCTTAGAGCTTGTTCCAGCTGGGGCGGTGCCCCGTTTGTAGGAGATACCTGGTTAGGGAAACCCCAGCTAGTTGACGGTACGTCGGCGCTGGATCTCGCCATCCAGCGGGGAAGATCACCGGCACCTGATGAAAAAGCACGCAGTTCACTTAAGGGGCTGATGTATGGGCCCAAATCTCAATCAATCAATCGAGTGCGGGGCAATTGAACGGTGAACTCCCGCTAGCTCCCAAGCGCGTGTCACAGTCAGCGCCAAATACATTTTAATTTCCGGTCTTCGTGTGCAAGTGCGTGCAAACACGCAAGACGACAGGAACAGAATTGTTATAGCGATTTAAGACCATTGAATTTATTAGAAATCCTTTTTCAGGCAGGCTGAAGTTGCATATTCGCGCTGTCATGTATCATGTACAATTTTTTAGTCAAATTTTACATATATTTCTTTGGAACTTCACAACTGTTTTTCTTCACGCAAGAAATTTTAAGGAAGAAATTGGGGTCATTTTTGGGAAAATTGTGGATGTCTCCGGGACATCATGTAAATCTCCCCTCCCATTAATTGTATCCCAAATGAATATATTTTTCAAAATCCCAGGGCTTTAAGGCGGGTCACATCACCCAGGAAATATTCATTTCAGAGAAAAGTTACGAAGAGGGTAGACGCTAGTGTTGTTCACAGACTGTTAGAATAGACACAGAATTTGTGTTGAAATATCCAAACCAATCTTCCATAGCTTTACATATTTTTCTGTGTACTACATAATATTATTCTCTGTATACTTACATATAAGAAATCGAAAATAAATAATAGTATAATATTAATGGAGCCGTTGACAAAACGATGGAGTCTATAAAATAATTTTTCAGTGATAACTCAGATTTGTCATGTAAACAACAAAAGCGAAAATTAAAAATTTGATGTTCATTTTAATTTATAACGTTATTACGCTATTATATTTTATTGATAATACAATCCCTTTGCTTTAAAAACAGTTTTTCTATCGGCAAAACGTTGTATTAATTAAATTAAAAATCCTGTCTGTCATAATTAAATAATTTTGAAAAAATTAAATCAATGAGATCGTAATATCAATAGAAAAGTATCTTTATTATGTAGTTACAACCAGTTACGACGCTATCACTTATATTTTAAAAATATTTTCATTATGGATCCATTAAATATACCGCTCAAAAATAATGTTCAATATTGCAGTGTAACTTATCCAATTTTAATCCTTACATAACAGTAATGAGTTCACTTTTTACTGCACTCGTGAGTGAAAGTTTTGGCGAAAGCAATTAAGTGTGAAACCGTTTTGGAAAGACGCCATAAAAATTAGATGATAGGTGATAAACGTAGCGTTGGAATCGTTTGCGGAAACAGAGGGAAACTGAACTACGCGCGTGTGTAATGTCGTTGTTTTTGATGTCCCCCGCTGGGAGCGCTGCTGCGCGTCTGAGGCCGTGGGCGGTCGGGGCGCGGCTGCCCGCGCTTCAAAATGTTTTGGTTGCAATCGCTCGCACGAGCTGTTTATCGCGGCGCGTCTCGCAACTGTCGGGTAACCCAAGGGCAAACGCTGCTGCCCCAACATACGCCAGTGTGTTTCTGCAGCGGAATGTGAGCGAGGATTGCAGGCGTAGATAAACCTCAATAGAAAGCGACGCAACTCCATCCAAAAGGGGGATAAATATAATGTGAAGCGACCGCTAATATAATAAATAATGAGTTTACTTATTTACGAAATATCAAAGAATGAATTTCTACTTTTGTTGGTATTTTATTTTATTTTAAATCTGTCGGATTCCTTGATGGCTAAGGCCTCCTACAGAAGCGGGGATGTGGTTTGGTTTACCTACATTTACATAATATTGTATACTTACATAACAGCGTTGGATATTATAGATCGTTAAATAGCAGTATATAATACATGTTACCTTAGTATTCTGTATTAACTAAAATATCAAAATTTTTGGACATTGATTTTAAGTTTCTTCCAAACGTGTCTTTTGCTACTTGAAACCACTTCTTTCTTTGAACCATCGCTTCTGTTGACGTCTGTTTGCGCCTGCAGCACTTCAGACCCCAAAAAGGTGCACGGTGGGGCGACTTGGTAGGATCTCGATGAGCAACATGACCGCCCCAGCGCCATTTGAGCGCACCTACACTATCTCCAATGTCTTATTTTTGTTTACTAAAAAGCCCACTCGTTTCTCTCCGTGAGTTATTCCAATTTAGGAGAATATGTCGCCATTCTTCTTTTCGATTATTGCCTCTCCGTGCTGTGTAGTTGTATGCACGCCGATTACATCGTATTTTAGCGTTCGCAATTCTCCCTCTTCTGACGAAAGTGATCTGACATTAAATGTAGTAATTTGAAAGAGAAGTCATTCATTGTACTGGTAAGGATTTTTCTTATGAATTTCCTTCTCGCTGTTTGATAACATTTATCTATTATTAAGTACATTTATTCTTGTCTGTATTCTGATCACTCTTGAAGTTCTTTTTCGGCGTTGATATAATGATTTGTTGTATTCAGACAGTCGTTAATTCGATGTTTTTGGCCCTTCAAAGATAGCAATATGCTGCTGATTGTGTGTCTTCGTTGCTGGTCTGTGTTCCCCAGTTTTCCCACTTCCCATTATTTTGAATTTTTCAATGTCCTAAGTTTTCTTTTTCTTGTTCTACTACAGTCCTTTTTCTTAATTCCGCTTGTAATTATCTTTCCTATCTAGTCAAACAGTTGTCAATAAAATAATTGGTACCTTTTTAAAGTTTTCTTTTGTTTTTCTATTTTACCTTCACAAGAACTCATTTTTACCTCCATTATTCCACGGACCTGTCTTTATTCTCCTACATAATATGCTTCAACGAAGAGGTCCTGAACTTCTAGTTTCCCGCTCTTTTTCCTGTATTGAGCTTTTATAACTTCTCTTACACGAATATCAACTGCAATGTTGCTGAGTAAATAAATGATAAACTTCGGACTGCGAAATGGCAGATCGCAACAGGTTGGGGAAAATCCGAAAAGATAGACCAGACAAAATAAGTGAAAAAAAACAACTAGTAGAAGAATGTATATGCCATTTTGTACCACCACTAGTTACTTTCTCGTTTACGTACGCATATACTGAGTAATATATGTAGTATAGAGAAAGTTTTGAAGCACTGCGGAAAATCGATTCAAGATTTCAGCGGAACACACCCTCAAACAAGACACACACTCAAAAATTCGCAGAACTTTGTTTTCGGTTTGGAAGCTGCAAGGTATGTACGACCCCGTTTGCTTACGCATTTTGCATACAATACCTACATCCTGTTAATAATATTTGTATTTCAAATTTTAGCTCTGAGGATAATCGCTATGCGATCGAAACGATCATAAGCTGAATAAAAAGTATAGATACCAGACAACATCGTTATTTATCATAATAATAGAAGGTATCTACCTCACTAGCGATCTAATTAATAATTTCAACGGAAGTTCACGTTTTGGGGTCCCCTGAAATTGAAAAGGTGTTTTTTTAAACGTCCACTCAGCGATTTTTGCTTTAATCGTAAAGTTTAACTTAAACTACACTTAAACTTTAAAAATCTGTAGTAAAAATCCATCTCTTTAAAAAGCGTCGTGAACAATTTTTTTGACAAAACTAGCTTCAAGCATTTATAAAAGGAGAGTAGAAACACTGAGATGTGCATCGTAATCGTGAAAAAGGCTTTTATTGCACGTTTTTAGATATTTTAAGAAAAAAAGACTGTACGCCAGCCAAGCAGTAGGTAGAAATTTCCATTTTGGCACATCCGTAGAAAAATAGTTTTTATTCTCCAAGATGTGATACATCAAAATGTGATCCTCAAACCGTAATCTACGCAATGAAATTTCCTATACCTTCTAATACACAAGTCTGTACGGTGTTCAAATTTAAAATAAGATCATTACCCTCGATCACTTTCTAACTATGCGATGATTGATTGTCATATTTGTAGTTTGTTGAAGGACGGGTGTAATCATTAATGTATATTGCAATATAAGTATGTATTATTGCTGGCTTTAATGGAATGGACGCTGTGTGTTACGAACATCATTTCGTGTTTCCCGAAACATGAGCTAATTAGGACAGAATGGAACGGTGAAAATAATGTGAGAAGTGTCTTTTCCATTTCATCTAAATTAGTAGCATTGGATTAGTAGCAATTACACAAGCGAATGAAATCAAAATGACAGCAATTATAATAGCCATATTACGAAGAGCCTAGACTTGATATACATTTTAATCAAGTTATCTGAGCCACGTTTCATGGCCACTTAGATTAGAGAATCAAAAGCTACATAGGTGAGTAAACTTAATCAGGGGAAGGGAGACATATCCAGTATTTGTGAATTTTCCCGAATTTCAAGTTATTTTCACAGTTTAAATAAAGTTTTACAGTGGGTAAATTATTTGAACGTGTCCCGCTAGTTTTAATTATTTGAAACCACGACTGTTTGTACAGTGGCCAGATCGCGCGTTTTACAGCGACAGGGATGCCAACACGACCGCTCCACCTGCATTTGTGGCTGTTTCCTCCACATCTCAATCACCATCCCCAACACAACTCTGACAGTCGCTTCTAATTCACCCCGAGATTCAAAAGCGCTTTCTAGTGGTAGACTAAAGTTGTGTGGCTGCTAAACAATCTCCTTTGTCGCACTTCTAGTGATAAATCCAAAAAATAAAGATTTTAAGCATGTCTCTGAGATTAAGATTTCATTATTTGACTCACCAAATGAAACTTGATGGATTCTTAATGCTGTTACTGGGAATAACTTGATATCTTGAAAAATTGGCCTCAGCTACATTATTGATTTACTCTACGCCGTTTCCTCAAAAATAATTATTTTAGCTCCTCAAGAATAATTCTTTCCTTCTTTCTGGCCACTGAATGATTTGACAGATTCCAAAACGGTTGAGGAGACAAACATCGCATGGCTCTGCGACGTATATTCCTTCCCCATCCAGACGAGCCGACAGTCAGTAGTTAATTCTTCAAATTCCTCAAAGCCTGGGTGTGAAAAGGGTACGAATAGTTTTCGCGAGAGATTCATATTTTGATCGGATATCATTTTGATCGGATCAAGAATATTGTTGTAAGAATTTATACGAAACATGTTCAAAGAAATGTGAGAATATTGGTGGACAGAAATATTGAAAGTGAGACCTCACATCAAAGGTAAATGTACGGGCCACAGTAGCCGAATATCTAAGGCCACGCGCTGTTCACTTTTAACTTGTTTTCAACGAAATTCTCAATCATAATCAAAGAAGAATTGACGTGAGCATTAGTACGTAGGTTAGTGTAAGGTTTGACGTGTGTTTCTTACATGCTACCTACATAAATAGATTAGTTACATTCAAACATTCTCTACTTGGTAGAATTAGCTAATGGTGCAAATGGAGCACGTACGTATTCGCCCGTACTTTCACGCAAAATTACGCGAAAAGTACTCAAGTTAATATTGTCAAGGAAATAATATTTCCTTTACAATATTATGGATTGACCCAAGATATCTGCTTTCACCACGGAATTTAGTATTCAAGTTGTCGGAAAATTATACATGACGTTATTTTGAAATATATCTGTTCGGTCACACAAGCTACTCATAAAATAAATTATGTTTTTGTTTTGACCCGCACATCAATGCAGTGAGGTTTCAGTGCCCACCAATTCTGTAAAGTGTTTCACAACTTCATTTTGGAAACAAGCTCCCACAGGAACCAAGGATCTAGGAATTGCATCCGCGCCTCGCCTCGCGTTCCCAGAAGCAACGGCTCCTCGTGCGAGGCGGCACGGACAACGCTTGCGCCACAGTACGCAACACTGTCACCCCAATACTTTAAACCTAAATCTAGCATCGTAATTTAAACAACCATATAATCCATTTTATTAATAAAAGTAACTTTAATTCTGAAGTTACCATGCACTGTAACGGCCACTTCCGTTGGCCGGGAACAGAGGAGAGCCGTGGGCCAGCGGCTCCGTCCCGGCGCCCCGCTGCGCTCAGCCAATGCGAGGCAGCCCCCACTCATTTGTATAACACATTCACATCGCAATGCACGCAGTGTACTCATGTGCAAGATTGTTCAGTACTTGAGTGCAATTGTTCAGTGTATGGTACGATGTGCTGGTTAATGTTGCTTTAATGACCGGGCAACAACATAACGGCATTTTGCACAGCTGTGCCTTGCCACCCTCTGCCATTTTGTGCCTTCTTCACATCGCTATATATTCAATACACACGCATGTAAGACTGCTAATTTGCTACTTCAGTACTTCAAAGGGTTCTAGAACAAACTAATCATCATTATTATAATTGCCTGGATTTGAATCAATTACATCCTAGTAAATGCATGTATGCGCTGCAAAACTGTTAATTTCATTGTCGTAGTGATTTATTTTATTCACATGAGTACTGTGTTTAATCGTTCTGCTTAAACAGTGACTGTGCGAGCAATAATTCTAGCGAGAACATGTACCGTGAATGTCCAACGTTTGGCATGCCTGCCAACCTGCCAGCCTCGACGCTCTATTCCTGTTCTGAACAGAATGCGAGTCATTCGTCACATCGCTACGCTCGGCAGCTCTCGCAGTGCGTATCTCGGCGCCGCCTGCAGTCGCCGCACGCAACTCTCTGTGTCCTTTTCACGGCACTACGTCTGTCACTTTCTTCTGGGAACTCATCAGAATTGTTCCATTTTGCTCATGCCAATCACTAACTGTGAATCTCAATTTCATAATGATTAATCACGGCGTATTTTGCTTACATTCAATCACATCATTTATACTTCTTTAATTTAATGATGTATGCTTTCATACAGCATTAAGGTTTAGTATTTAACTTTCTTTGTAATAATTTAATGGTTCAATTACATTCATTACATTTAATCAATTGTCTTCATTTATTTCTGAGTGATGGTGACAAAACCCAATTAATTAGCTTTCAGTTTCATACAAGTCCCATAGCTTCCAATTGTGGTGGTCCTTCGTTCAGGTAAGAATATAGAGATCTGTAAGGATGACGAGGAATGGTATGCCAAAAGACCACACCTTCCAATTTACAGTCCATTGCTGCATATCACCCCGCCACTATCTTCAAGAAACAAGGGTCATAAAACAAAAAATTTCTCGCTTTAATATTTCATTTGTGGGAAGCCTCAGACACATTTTGAATTTTATCCAATTTTCGAATAATCATGGTTTATAACGTGCATGAGACCTCCACAATTCTCTAAAACGTCCTTCACACTAACCAAAAACCAATTTTATTAAAAACTTAAGATGTTTTTTTTTTTAATTTCGAAAATGTCCCTGGCTTTATATAAACCCCTCAAAATTAAAATATCGATTTGAATACAAGGGGCCGTGATATCAGCTAGATCAATTGGAGAATATCAATTATGGAGAAAACGGCTGAACGGTTTAGCCGTTACGGATGTTCACTGACAGATTTTTCCGTAGCAAGGACGCACAAAACATGGATTCTGACTATACCACGTGTTAATGATTTTTTTCTCTCTAAATTTAGCTACTGGATATATCCTCTATTTCGTTAGTAGAGCCCTGTAATAAGAATTTTTCTGTCGAATATTCGCTGTTTTTTCGCGCAACATTTGATAACTTTCTCTCTAATCCGAAGCGAGAAAGTAAAAATAGCAATGAGTACTACATCCCAGCATACGTTTCTTGAAATCATTCGAAGTATCTATCACTTATCGAGTCTCCCACTCTCACGCACACAATATGATTTGGCGAAAGATATTTGGCATATATTTATCAAATTACGATGCGATCCAAAATGAACGCTCAAGTGCCTGAGTAGAACATTCTCTTGCCGCCCAGGCCGTCCATGTTCGCAGCTCCCTTCCCCGCCCGCCCGTCGCCCCAGCGGGCTTCAATAGGATCAGCAGCCTCTCATATGGTAAACGCATTGTGGCGGCGCCGCTGCCGGCGCATTGTGGGCGGGGCGGGGCGGGGCGCGGCGCGGAGCCCCGGACTTAGATCGACAGCGTGTTCGGCGCGCGCCACAATCGACGGCTCAGTGGTGCCCCGCCGCCGCCGCGGGGGCTTCCTGCAACTCCGCCGCCGCCGACTTGTCGACGCGCGCTCATTTGGGCGCGGCTTAGGGCGGTGGCCGCGCGTCTGCTGGCGGCGAGCGCGGGGCGCGCCAGACAATTTCGAGCCCGCTCCGTGCTCGTATCAGCCTCAGGAGGCCACGCAAAGGCCAATAGAAGTTTCAGAATAGATCTTCGCCACTGTACAGGCAGAGTCATGGCACGGGAAAAGAATGAAGACGACGAATAGGGGAGGAGGTGGAGAAAAACTGTTAAATAGTTACAACATGGTTGAAACTGTTAAATAATTCACTTTGTTTTGAACATAGAAAATTTTCTAATCAAATTCATGTTAGTATGTCGTGTAAGTAGCACTTAGAGACAATTGTAATCCTGCCGAAAAAGTAACAATTTTTCCATACATTTTATTTTTGGGAAAACCTAGTTCCAAAACAGTTGATTTTTTCGTCTGTCTATGAAAAACACTAGGGAGTTAACCGTTAGGAGGACTACACCATCATAACAAATTAATAGATTAATAATTGAAATTGAATTTTCTTTCTATTGCAATTAACCAATTACAATTCATTGAAAGGGGTCTGCGATCACTGCGCGGGGCATTTTTAAATCCCATGAGTGAGTGGAGTGGTAAAGTGCCTGATGGCGCTCCACTCGTCCTCCGAGAGTGAAAAGGCGGCCGGTCGAAATGCCGTTAAAGAGCTACTCCTTCCCCTCCAGCAAGATCTGCCTTCCGCCTCGCGAGACAACAGCGGCTGGTTGCGCCCGAATGCACAGCTTTAAACGGTTGTGATGTAATAAAGTTTGTACCTTCTTTAGAAATAAGAAAGGGCTACCGTTCCTGACTATCGAAACAATTGCAGTTATGCACTGAAGGCACTTTGTCTAAATATGTCTGGACTATTTCAGGTGAAGGCTCAGGCGTTTGTAGAACAGAAATTGCAATATTATAGAATTACATAACCGTTCCCAATATCGCTAGGACGTGTATGATGTTGTAGCACCTCCAATTTAATCTTCGACAAAATTAATTTAATGAGGAAATTTTTCCTCTACCGCATGGTGCATTGCAACATGCAAGCAGCGGTTTAAACGCTTTCCAATATCTGTTCAAATATCGCCTTTTCGTGAGGTTTAATTTTGGTTCCTTATTTTCTATTATCAAACTAAACTGATTTGTGTCGTAGTTTAATTCTGCAAACAGTTATCTATTCATATCAGGCTGTTTTATGGAGCGCCGGCAATGCATAGTCACCGATTGTTTTACCACTTAATGAAACAATTACCACTAATGAAACAATATTTTGCCGTAGGATCAAAGTAAGTTTATTTATTTCTGCCATAAGAGCATTGTTATTAATTCTGAACCTCATGAAACATTTCTAAATAAATGTTAAGAAACAATTTTGCGATGTATTCTTACTATTTCAATTTGAAACATGACAGAAAACTGACATAACAACCGGCATTCTTAGTGTGATGGTTTATCACAATGTGAACAAATAGAAAACAAGTTGGTATAAAATATAAACATAAAAGACATCACCAATTGGGGACAGAAATGGTGCATTTGACGAAATAAAAACTCAATGAAAGTATGAGAGAGGGCAGTGTAATTAATAGAGGTAAAATATTAGAATTAGAACTAATAAAAAAATATATAGACACGTGAGTTTTCCGTGTGTATTGAATTAGATTACACAAGGAATCGAAGGATAGAGAGTAAAGGAATAAATAAATAAGTAAATAAAAAAGTAAATAAATAACTGTGCTTGAACTATATTGACCAATCAGAAATGAGAATGTGTGCGAGTACGGGAAGTACCTGCGTAATGGGACGAAAGAGAAACGCATTTAGGTATTGTACTGCGAATCGGATAAGACAGAAGAAGATCGCGTGATACAAAAAAAACAGACAGAACGAATTCTGACGCGATGGCAATCTGATGGCAGTATTACGATTCAGTGAAGATGAATTGTTGAGAGACTGTTCCCTGATTTCGAAAACAAATCCACAGTTAATTATTAATTGGTAAAAATGTTAAAAGTGGAACGGGTCATAAAAACTGTGTAGGGAAAGGAGGTGATGCCAAGATTGGAATTGGACTGGATTGAAATGAAAATTTGAATGGACGCGAGAGCGTCGGTGAAGAAGGCTGAGAATTCGATTAGGGAAGTTCTTACTTGTAAGATGCCTTGGGTATAAACATTTTAAATAATGTTCGAAGACCAAGCTTTCGAATAAATTAGTAAATTTTAAATGATGATCAGAAAGGAGTTATTTCCGTGCATGCAAGGAGAGGACTAATGGGAACATATTAAACAGCAGGGTTCGTAGTGTTATCATTTTTTATATCGTTGTATGAAATGTTATGTATCTTTTATTTGTCTGCTGAAGAACAAAAAAATGCAACTTTCATCTTATTTTTGAAGCTGGTATTGTTAGTTTTCATAACGGTAAGGGAAATTCTCAAATTCCGATTATAAAGAAAAGAGTAAATATTATGAACGCACATTTTCAGAACCGACAATCTAAAGAGACGGTCTTGTCTAACCCACAACATAAAAAATGATCATCACGAATCAGCTTCGGCACGCAAATTGCGTAGTAAATAAATAAATAAATAAATAAATAAATAAATAAATAAATAAATAAATAAATAAATAAATAAAATAAATATCTAAGAAAGTTAGTAGATGGATAATAAAAGAATTGCCGGGTAGTAAAAGGAGAAAAATTCGTCACATTAGTTTCGATGCATTAAAACTCATACTGCCTTCTCTCATTGTTTCATATTAGCGATGTCAGTTCATGTCACTGTAGTGAATTCAAAGAGAACTAGACCTGCGTCATTTCATAAGCGTACTTTGCTCTCTCTTTCTGGGGGAGGGGATGAATGACAGAAAACATTTAGAGCCATTATTGAGAAATTTTTGAAAATGTTGTAGAGGTGTCTTGTGAATTACCTAAAAAATTGAAAAATTTGTTTCAAGTAGACAGAGCCTGTAGGCGATTTTTTTTAAAGAAAACGTCACATTTAACCGCAGTTTTTCATAATTTTCTCTACACTTCATTTATATTTATTGCGCATAGTCGCACATCCGCCCACAAGCAACAAAATATCGTATGAATTGGAGTAGTATAAAAGTTATAATGTGTTAACGGCAGTAAACAGCGGCAAGAAAAGTTAAAATAAAAACAGCAAGGGCAATAAGTCATTGCGAATTCTTATGTCAGCACATGCATTTGATGCCAGGGACAGTAGGCAATGCTGTAAGTGGAAAAACCTTTTCGTCTTTTTGCCTCGAAAATGAACGAGGAATAATAATGAAGGGCTCTGAAAATGCAAACAAAATAAGCAACTAGCGAATTAAAAGCCATACAGCAAAATAATTTTTTACATTTCTCGTTTAATTTCATTAAAACTGCCTTTTACATCTCTGTGGTGGCTTTAACTAGGATGCCTGCACATACGTTCCACTTTGGGGCGAATTACACGCCGTATTCAAGTTGGAATGTATTTCTTGCGAATACTCTTAGCTTACTTTTTGTCTGCGTGCAAATAGGCCGGGGCGCAGGAGCCGTTACATACTCCTGAGCCTTTTTAATTGGCCAGCTACGTTTTAATTTTCTGCTTAACGGACGTGGTGTTCCCCGCTTCGGACGAGGAGGTAACTCCCCAGGCCATTCTCTTTCATTAGGTTGACCTCACTCGTTGAATATTGCATCGCCCTTAATCGCGTGGGGAGAAATGGTTAATTGAAAGAATGTGACCTACCATTTGTAGGGGATTACTTTTTCATTTTCTCTTATTATTTAAAAAGCAGAATAGAAAAATCGTGTTAAGGAGTGTTTGAAAGGTACGTTCTATTAAAATTAAGACTCAATAGTAATAGTCTTTCGAAATTGTTATCCAATAGTTATTGTTATACCAAACAAGTTTAACTCGTGTAAAAGTTGCGTAAAAGTTGATACGCTAGTATTTTTTTGAAACTATTTCGGACACAAACTTGTGGTGCTGCCAAATCACATACTTTCTCCCATTGTGCCTAAAAGATCCGTACCATTACACAACTACATATCCAGCAAATGTGTTGCCAAGCAGCTAATTATTTTTACACTCCAAGACTCAAGTGTTAACGTGCTGGTACTTACACCACTACGACACAAAAGCACCACATGGTTCAAACTCGGGCAAAGGTATAAAAAGCTTAGGCTCAATTTATTTAAAAATCCTTCAACAATTAAAATATCTGTTAGAAACTCCCAAAGCCTCCAGTCCTTTAAGATTAATCAGGGTATATCAATTTTGAATAAAATCAACAGAACGGTTTAGGCACTAGCGTTAACCACAGACGAACACATTGCCGTCAACCGATTTTGCGGTATCAGGAACCAACAAAACATGTATTCTGGCTGCACTACGAGTTAGAGATTTTTTTCTAAATTTAGCAACGGAATTTATCCACTTTTTCGTTACCAGAACCCGGCAATGAGATTTATTTTGGCGAAATTTTGGCGTTTTCTGGCGCAGGATTACATACATTTCTCTTCTTACAAAGAATTTGTAAGAAAATTAATAATAATTTCTGAACCGTTAGGGATATCTAAGTTGGACAAATGGTATTCATAATGTATTTAAATTTGATTTCGATAGATTCATTAGTTTCATCGGTTCACACAGATGCACAGAAACTCAACAATTGATTTGACGTAACATACATTTTATAAATCGCAAAAATAGTGGAAAAAATGTTTTAAAGTTCCAAATTGCAATCGCAAGACGTTTATTTGTATATGTAATGATTGCATTTGTAGGTTGAATATTAGGTTGATTCTCGAATCCTAGTAGTTTTCTGCAGTATCACTTTCATCAAATTCAAATCCCTGTGTGGAACACGAAATCGACCTCTTGGTTTCAAGAGATGAACGCGAATACGCCTCTTAACAACCTCGGCCATCCAAGGGGACAAGATCGATACATTTCCATATTACTCAAGACACTTCTGTTTGAGATCTAACATTTCCAAACTGAGAAAATGTAAAAAAAGGGGGGTTAAAATTCACAAATTCGATAATCACATTCACACTTCAAATTTATTTATCTTTATTGATTATATTTGGTAGTAGAAGTGCTTCAAATAATTTTCAATCACGTTTCAGAAATTTACAATACTTTTGTTAGGCAACAGAGAATTGTGACAAATAACTATCTCTGAGCGAGTCTAGAACAAGCCAAGAATCCCCCCTTAAATTTAGCAACTTAGCAAGGATTTATCAACTTTTTCTTACCAGAGCCCGACTATAGTATTTTTTCTGATGTCAATTTGTCGTTTTTCGCCGCACGAATACATAACTTTCTCTTCTTACAAAGAATTCGTAAGGCGAGAAAGTAAAAATCTCCTTATTTCTACTCCCATTGTATAATTCTGTTATTTGATTGCTACAACAGCTTCATGATGATTCTCATTACGTTACAGATTTTATTATGATACAGGTTATTGATTAATCACAGATAAGTTCCAACCAAGTATACTCTTAATCAATCATTGAGAATTTATCTAGTAAATGTTTCGTTTCGACTGTGTACAATAAAATTTCATTTAATTGCATTTGGTTGTCAGTTTTAATTTATTTTATTATTATAATATTTTCGTAGAATATTATTTAAAATAAATTGGATCGTAATTTGACTTTGATCCTATATATGTAGGGCAGTACTCCCTCGCAAGCGGACTGGTAACCAACGCCACCTGCAGCAAAGGCTTGGGTTAGGGTTAGCAGGCCGGTGGTCTGGGCTGAATCCTGCATGTCAACTATCAGAAAACGATTCAATGTAAAATTTTGACTTATAGAAGCTTATAAAAGTTACCATAAATCGTAGAAAAAGTACCATGTGAAACATTATTCTGCCATATCAAATTCACCTAATTATTTATTGTATCTTGTACTACGTTTCTTGAATCAATTTGATAAATTTCAATCCATTTTCTATAAAACATTAAATTTACAATGGACAATTTTTACAGCTATTCAAAGTTTTAAATCGAAATTATTCCCCTATTAGTTTGATTAATTTAAGATATTTTACATTTGAGATCCCGTATGTTAATCTACAGTCTTCTGCAGTCCAGATCCTGTAGAATAAGCCTTCAATTTTAGAACGAAACAAAATTTACACGAATTTTATTTCGATGCATTGTACCCAATGTTAAGGCCATGCATAATATTGCGTTGAACCAGCAGCCACACCACGCGTGGAAGTTGACAGCTTTAGTCGCTGCAGCCGTTAACGCAGCCTTTAGCCCTCCGGTTCGACTGTATCGTGTTGACAGCGCGACAACGTCTAAGGTCATTAGTCAATTAAGCGTAGAATATGTTTTCTTCGGCAGGTTCGGTGATCTTCCCTTGGGGAAGGGTGAGATCTGCCGCCGATCAACACGTCGACTAGCAGGGTTTTCTTCAACCAGATATCTCCCACCAGCTGAGCTCCGCCCCAACCTGGACCAGCTCTAATCTTCCGACTCGCCTCCCGATGTGTGAGAGTGTAGTGGTTGGAAGGGGAAGGAAAGATCGCGAGCGGTGCGTGGCGAGTTGGTTCGGGAACTGCTCTGGTATTTGCGTAGGGTTTTCCGGAGAAACCGCGGAAGAAGCTCCCTGGTCACTCCTGCGACTCGCGCAGCACGGGACGCCCTGCCCCCCTCCTTGGGCCATCGCGGGAGACACGCGCTAGACACGACTGCGGAATGCGGAGGACGTTAATTATGACTCGGCGTTTAGTGACAGTGTTTGCCTCATTCAGTAAACACAGGGAAGGAGAGCTCGATCCAGAGGGGAGCGAAGACTTCCGAAGGCGGGCTCGTGCCGAAGAAACTCGTGCCGAAGCGGTCGAAACGCGTGCGACTGCGTTTCAAAATCCGCCGCGGATTGAACGCTGCCGCGCCGCTCGCCTGCCGCGCGGGTCTGAACGTGTTCATAAGGCAACACGTGACGCGAAATTTCCACTGCCACGGTTCCGCGTAGGCTGTGATATTTCGCGCCGGTCTGTGGGAACCTGGTTCGTGCCGCAGCCACTCAAACACTCGACCATTTATTACATCTACAGTTTAACGAAAGATGTTTGTAAATATGAAATTTAAATTATTATTTGTCAGTAGTTAAAGAAGAATTTTTGAATAGTGGCTTTAGACAAACTTTCTTAGAATTTTCTTTTTCCCTATTATTAAATCTTCGCCTCGCCCTCGCCCTGACCTCGCCCTCGCCCGCGCCCGGGCTCAGCCAACGCCATTGTCTGCGTCCTCGCCCTCGCCCTTTCCTTCCCTCTGACCCAAACCTTCGCCCTCGCCAAGCCCTTGCCCTCGCTCTCGCCCTCGCCCTCGCCCTCGCCCGCGCCCTCGCCCGCGCCCTCGCCCGCGCCCTCGCCCGCGCCCTCGCCCGCACCCGCGCCCACGCCCTCGCTCTCGCCCTCGCCCTCGCCCTCGCCGCTGCCTTCGCGGCCCACACGTGTGCAGGCGCTCGCGAGGCCACTGAATGATGTCGGTGGCTGTTAACTCGTTTGCGCCGCGTGTCCTCACATGCTCGTGATTTTGTTGCGCCGCGGCGCGCCGCGCAGCGCTATGCATTATGTGAATCATTTTCCCGATACTCGCGTGTCCATGTTTCACTCGCTGGAAATGTGTGAACGAGCCCGGGCAGGATGAGGCATTCGGGGTGTCAAGCGCAGAAATACTGCGTAGTAATCAACGACGTGTCTTTGTATGGGCCAACGCGGCCTCGCCACATGTGTCACCACAGAGCTCGGGACATTGTTCGGATGGTCGATACCACATTTTGCAATACATCAGATTCTTCGCGCATGATCATAACATTTCTAATAATTAATCTCGTAAGAAATTTTGCATGATATAGGGTACAGAGCAGCACATTAACATTTTACCTATTCATAATTTATGCAAACCGGAAAAAAATATATTCGAAAATGGTATCGCATACATCTCTTGAGGATGAGAAATGAACGTAAAAAAACATTTTTCATGTCATATAAACTGCCAGTATTAGTATTGAAACTGTAGATTGTTTTCACGACTGTTTTTGCGGCTTTTTCCCTAATTCCAAATGGATTCCAAATATAAACTAGCATGAGTTGAGAGAAGCACATCTGGGCTTTGTAGAATATTGGGTTTGGGGAGAAAAAAGGAAATTTTGATCTTAAAGCGGGGGATGATTTTGGTGCTAAGACAATAAATGCGTTGTAAATTACATTTACTCTGATCTCGGCTGCTCTGATCGGCAGTTTTCCGTGTTTCTCTGACCAACGCGAGGTGAATGTCCGCGCAGTACACTCACGTGCGGGCCACGACCACACGCGATCTTTCCTTGCCCTAACCTCTTCCTTACTTACACACACCCACGCATACTAACATGCACTACACTACCACACATGTCTGCAGACCGGTCGGGAGCTTAGAGCTTGTCCCGGGTGGGACGGAGCCCCGCTGGTGGGAGACACCCGGTCGAGGGAAATCCTCCTAGCCAACGGATAGGTTGGTGCCGGATCTCGCCATCCAGCGGGGAAGATCGCCGCCACCTCATGAGGAAAAACATTCACTATATTTACGGGACCAACTACCTCTGTAGTACGGAATCACTAACAACCAACCAATCGAACTCCTCCACCCCCTCAGAAGGCAGGTGCGAGCTGCTCCAAGACCAGTTTGCTACGCGCATCGGTCGTGAGCAGAGCATTCCTCTAGAGCTCATGCGGCCATGCTCGGAGGCAATTGCACGATACGACCAACCAGCCTCATGAAGTCCTCCAATGCGGCCCCCTTCAAATGTAGTCAGTTGGTGGATTGGCAGGCGAACGCGTCTGTGCGGCATGGCAGGTTCTTTGCTCTGCATGTAAACGTCGTTCTTCAGTGTCTGCATCGTCTTAGAACAGCACTGCATTGTAACTGCAGCTTGCAGGCGCTGACGTCACGAATGCACTCCAGTTGGCGTTCAGAATATTAAAGATACGTATGGATCTAATCATTTACTTACACATCAATGGTATGGTTGCATGCGGGAACGGGATAATATTGAGCCACTCCGTTTCGATGCAACACGGTTCTTGTCAGGCAGTTTAACAGATGGTGCGTTCTCCTTGAATTTGGATAAATAGAGTAGTGAGTGCATCTGTTAAGACATACATGCCATTTTTGGTGGAACATAAGTATTGGTTTGTTGCTTAGTCTCATATCACTCGCTTCATCCTTGGGCGGAAGAGCAGGCCTAAGAGCCTGAGCCTCGCCACTAATAAAGACAAATGTATTATTATTATTATTATTATTATTATTATTATTATTATTACATAACTGCATAAAATTAAGTGCTATTATAACCAAACAAATTGTCTATCAGCTGGAAACTGGGCATGAGGTGTGACGTTTATATGATTGACTTCGCACCACACCCCAGCATGCCTGCATGAACGCGTTTCATTAATTGATTAATTGTAGCACTGGTGTGGATGCAATTGCTCCATTACGCATGCCTTCCGCGCAGGGGGCGGGCGGTTGCTTTGGCCTGGTGTTCTGGTGACCGATCTGATCAAACGCAAAAGTGACATCTCTCACCAATCTTCCCATTTACGATGCAGATTACAAATCATATGGAATGAACTGAAATAGAATGTTTCGCGGATGACACAGTGCTGCTTACAAAGAGCAAAGATATTGTTCAAGGTAGAGACATTTTACAAAAATTATTAGAGAGATTATAATTGGTGCTCCAAATTGCAAATAAATATAAACCCCTAAACCACAACCCAAGATATTTATGCTACGAAAACCTAAAATGCCCAATCCATTTATAACTAAAAATGTAAATTCAAAATGGTTAAAAAAATAAATCTGTGAGATAATTACGTATACTTTTAGATCAAAACTATCATTGAAATGTAATACTAAAGAAATGGCCAATAAAACATTTATGAAAATAGCAAAAGTGTATTCATTCATATAAAGCCACTCTAGATTAAACATTGAATATGGGATAACTTTATTCAAATCAATTATTAGACAATCTCTTACTTATGCTCGTTTTGGGTGGGGTGAAGCCGCAAACAGTAACAGGTAGTTCAAAATAAATCTTAAGGTGCATAATTAAAGTACCATGGTAATGGCTTTTGAAATAGACACATTAGAAACGGACTGAAAATAAAAAAAATTGAATGCTTACATTTGAAAATTACCAGTAATTTTTTTGAGGACTTACTAAATGTGGATTGTGTTAAAAGCTTTAATTTAAGACGTTCAGCAGAAGACATTAAAACTAATCCAAGATCCCCCATGGACGAACTACGTCCACCATAGATAATAGCTTAAATAAGAATGCAAAATGAATATAGTGGATTGTTGAACACACAAACCTAACATTAAATAATAGAATGTTACAAATTCAAAAAACAAAATCGGATCAGTAAATAAAGACAAAGACGATCAGAAGGCCGAGATCGCTTAGACTACTGCCGTAGCGGTCTCTGACCAGAAGATCGCGAGTTCGAGTCCCGTCTCAAGCAAGAGTGTATTTGTGTGTGAGTGTGTCGCCCTCTCATCCCTTACTATAATCATCATTTCATCTTCCACACCCCCAGGGCTAACAAGCCTGGGGGCTAAAAATCGAATCCAGCTAAATGCTAATCCCCCCAGATAAAGTTACGAATGGTACTGGGCCCCGGTAAATGCAGGGTGCATGCACGCGTGGTCCAAGTCGGCCTATTCGCGAGCAAAAAATGAAAACAAACCAAACCAAGTAAGAGGGAGCTTTGAGTAAATGGATTCCGCTCCTCCCCTGAATATGCTCTAACCCAGTTCTCGTATTATGAGGTGTGAATCTCTGTAAAATCAGTGTATTGAACAGATAGAAAATAAAGAGGTCTGGAGAGAGATGATTCCATGGTGGATGCAGGGGGGGGGGGGAAGTGGCCAGCCACCACCAGTTGGGCCCCTCGACAAGCAGGGAAGCGCTGGTGCGTGGCCGCACCAGCGCTTGGAATCACCTCGTTCGTTGAGACTCATTACTACTCGCGTCGAGCGTTGTTGGGACTAGAGAGAAGTCGAAAATGAACGCAGGCTTCCGCGGTTTAGTCCGTGCCTTCTTGGCTGTTCTGGTGACTCCGCGTCGCTGTCATGTCGCAGGCTTCGTCAGGGCTGTCGCACCGCAGTGCTGCACGTTCGGAATTGTATTGTGTCCGTCCTGGGGCAGAGGGATCCTCGTGCAATGACGGCGCACCGCCCGACACGAACGCCCAGGACACGACTAGGCCCAGCGCTACGACACTGCCCTGAGGAAGGCAGCCACGTGACGGAGGAAACGTCGGCATTGCAGCCAACGACGCGACCTCAACCGGACAGCTACGGACACAGAGAAGTCGCTTCGGGGAGGATTCGCTTCCGGGAGGTCTCCAGAGAGGCTCTTCACTGTGACGTAGCAGCGCCCGACACTCATGGGATATTGAAGAGGGGTTTTCCCCCGGAATATTGCGATTAACACTCGAACTTGTCTTCGGCGTCAGTCTGTGAAACTAGTGTCCACAAGATGGCCAATGCTTAATTGGTAGGCCGTCCTAGGAGTGGTGCGTGCTGGCAAATTCGGGTGCCGATCTGACGCGGCACGACTGCTACTCGAAGAGAGTGAAGATTATAATCACAAAGCCCACATGCCCGTTCTAGAGTGAGTAAAATCTCTGTACATGGGACACTTGCCGTCCTCGAGCACAAAGATTCACTTTGAATTTTACATTTCATATTAAAAATAATAAAGAAAACGCGTTAAAAGTAAATTTATAAAAAAGAAATGAATAAGAAATTTAAACCTAAAAGATGAATTTTAAAATAAAATTTTCTGGAGGAAAACCGATACCGACTAGATCCCCCCGAGACCGAAAAAGTGCATGGTAATTTCGCATTTCGAGAAACACTTAAAGGGAATTTTTGTATAAACGACTCGAAATTTTTCAACGAAAATTCCATGTAGGACGAGATTTTACTCTTGTATAATATTCTTAAAGTATTTTTTGGTTTCTGCCATTAGGAAAGAGAAAGCTGAGCAAATGTGAAAGAAGTATATTTGTTTGGCGATAAAGGGCAACCGGGAAGTGGATAGGGCACCATCCAAAGCTAAAGAAAGTCTGTGCCATTCTGTAGAAGCACGTGTTTATTTTAAAACCATATATTCATCACAAATTAATCTTTATATTTCAATTTTGTTAAAAACATTTTATGATAAATAATTAACGTTTATAATTTATATATACACATACATACATATAAAAAAGACTAAAAAAATCGTCTTTGGACCCGCCCCTGCTTTGGGTAATTTTTCTTAACCTACGCGTCATTTCTGTCATTTTTACCTTTTCTTTTTGTGCTGTTAGTGAATATTTCATGAATTAACAATTACAAACTAAAACAAAGTTTTGAATATATCATAAGCTCATGATGGAATTCACTATTACAGTGAACGTTTTTCAAACTCTCAATATTTCACAGATCTTCGGTTATTTCCTCAACCTTTCAAAGGCGACGGTTAGGAGATCGGATCATAGGGTTACATTTCACCTTAAAATAATGATTTATACGAAAAATATATAAATAAATTTTAACTACGATTGTAAAATTCATTGAATATATAAACATATTCATACAAATTTTCGTGTATTTTTTAAACAATGAGGCCATTTTCCTCTTATTTGAAAGTCATTTTTATGGTCGTTTTCCTCTTATTTGAAGTTGTGGTGATGAATCACTGCCCGTTCCTGCCAAAGGCGTCGGGCGGTCGTTTCGCCCCGCCCCCTCGCCCGGCCTGGCCGGACGGGCCGGACCGCGACGCGAGCGAACAAGCCACAACTCCCCGGGGATGGCAGGGCGGCCGCGCGGCGGTCGCCGGAACCACCGCTAATTGAGCGTTTCAATCCGCGCAAAGCGCCTGAAAAATGCGTGTGGCGGGGGCTGACGGCCAACGAGCCACGGCCGGGGCCCCGCGCGCGTACCTGCGCAGCCACGCGCTTCTGCCCGCCGCCGCGCCACGCTAATCTGCGGCCCCGCCCCCGCCCCCGCCGCCGCGACGCACGCTCGCTCGCCCGGCGAAGCCGTTCTCGCTCGCTGGGTCCGAAAGGCCTCTGAAATATTGACGAAACGTCACACAGACGGCTTTTCTAACAGCCCCCACCGCTCTCATTGACGAGTATTGGTTTCTCGGATTCCCTCTCTGCCAAATACATCAAAATTCTACCCCGTATCCCTCTCAAAATTTTGCATTCATTTGCAAATCAGTTTTCCCGTCCTTTCATACATACAGCAAGAAAGAAACATGTAATTATGAGAAAATAATTATTACAAATTGCTTAAATTGTATGCAAAATTACACAAAAACTACACTTATTTTTGAGAAAATGTACATAACGTAATTTTAAGATGTGTCCAAAACAATTCATTACATACATTAAATACACCAGTTGTATTACAGGAACCAATGCAACGTAGCATGCGATGTGAGAAAATGACAACCGAAAGTAGCGACATGAAGTGGCAATGTTACGAACAACAAAGAACAGTACGCACATAGCCAATCGCATGCGGTAGAAGTTGTTGTTTTGTTAAGAGGAGTTGAAGCACAGTTTGTGTCGCCGCTATTACAGGGTATTCTACGTACAGTATTCAGAATTGGGTTGTATTGCATTATTTGCATGCTTTTTCGTTGATAAATTGATACAAATAAGTGTTTTCTCCATCCCGAACTTTGTTCAGATTATCCGAAATGACGAATTTGCGCTGCTCGGATTATTGGGGTTCTATATTGATATTATTCACAGCCATTTTAGGGCGCCAGATATACATTCTCAAAATTCCACACCGCTGTTTTCTTTTTGATACTAATCTGTATTATCGGCCGAAAGCATTTTTCAGAGAGGAGACAAAATGTGAAGTGAACTCGAAAGTCATTAATATTCTCAGCTGCAGTACAACTTCTGCAACATTTACAGCAAATCGGCTTCTCATTAAACCTCTCAAAATGCCCACGAAGCTTCGATTTTTATCTCGCTACGGAGTAAAGATAAAATTATGCAATACTGGGCGGAAAATCAGCGAATTTTCGGCAAAAATATCTAATTAATGGCTCTGGTAACAAAAAAGGGGATAAGTCCAGTTGTTAAATTTGGAAAACAAAAACTCCTCTATCAAGTGGTGTAGTCAGAATCCATGATTTGTGGGTCCTTGATACAGAAAAATTGATTTAGGCAAAACGTCTATCCGTCCATCTGTCTCCGTCCGTTTGTGAACAACGCTAGTGGCAAGATAGTTCAGCCGATAGTCTCCAAAATGTATATTCTTTGCTCGATATGTTTGATGTCATTGCCCCTTGAATTTGAAACCGGAATTTTAATTTTTGGGGTATTTAGCATGAAACCCCTCGGACATTTTACAAAAAATGGCTCCATCGTTTTTGATTAAAGTTTCTGGTTGGATAGTGTGAAGGACGTTATGGTGCATGTCTCATGTTCATTGAAACCCCTGATTTTTTCGAAAATTGCGAAAGTTGTAAATGCTTTCGGAGTCTTCCTACAACTAATATATTGAAGATAGCGATTTTTCCTTTAGTAAAATATGTTCCTTTAAGATAGATTTTAACATAGTCACGTACAATTTTTCCAAAACTGGATTATTTTCGTGTAATTTTGCGTAAAATTACGTACGACAGAATACGTGCTGTGTCAGCACCACTTATTTTCTTACGTCGTTAGGGAGACGTCACGTCTGAGGCCAACATCAGGTCAGACTGCAGCAATGGAAGCCACGGCTTCATTCACTGGCTGGGGAAGGTTCGCGGCGTCGGGAAGTCGCTAAGTGCAGCAGCAGGTCCCGAGGGAGGCGGCTCTTCGGCAGGCTCTGAAACAGCTGAGCCCTAGGACGCTTTGCCCGGCGATGTGCGTTCTCCTGCCAGCCACGTTGCCTGGTTGCGAGAGCCTCAAAGTGTCGATTCAATGCGTGTGTTTGAATTTGTATTGAAACATTATAAGTCCCTTATGTTCCAATTGACCTAACCGCCGTTAGATCCCCGCATTGTTAACGTTCAACGCGATTTTAATTTATTATGCAAAAGATTTTAATGACAAAATAATTCATGTAAATAACTTTTATTTAAAAATAAGATTAAAGCGTACTTTCCTTGCACTACATAAAAATCAATGCAAACATTTTCCAGCTGGTTAAATGACAACATATAGAGAGTAAAAGTACTCGAGGTCAAGTTAGGCAACGCATGTGAAAAGAATGCGAATCGTTTCAATGCGTTACTCACCGAACACCACATCAATTTTGTTTGGCATCAATGAGGGTGAAAAAAACTACTCTCATGACTAAACACAAAATATGTTCCCTACGAGAAAGAAAGAGTAAACACGTATTTAACAATATTTCTAATACAAAGTACTAATAAAAATATTTGTAAAAAGAATAGCATTGTTTGAAATGCTGTTTAGAAGTAAAATGTAATATGGTATGTGAAGGTTATAAGGCCCCATTAAGCTTTTCAAATTTTCCTGTTTGTATATACCCCATTTGACTAAATTAACAGCATCATGATGAAATTTAACGCTTTTTCTTTTTGTTGAAATAGCTGTATCACAAAAAAAATGACTTGGGAATATTTTGCTGTTGTTTTACAAAAACATTGTGAAGAGAAGGTAATATGCCCACATGCAGGTTTAATGGCCATTGCCAGATTAACTGATAACCGTAGCATGATCATGGAACTGGGGCTAAGTACACTACTATATAATGTGAACTACCCTCTTACAATGTAATTTTACAACAATTCGGTCTGTCATGATTTCACTAGAGTAAGGATTGCTGGGTAGTTCATAACAAATTCATTATTTTCTACAATGATTCTATTTAATACATAATTGAAAACATCAGTAATAGCTTGAAAAGGTTAAATAGTAGTTTAATTAGTTTGACATCGAGGACAAATTAAACTTTCGTTGTCTTTAATAGTTAGTCCTACACTTTACACACATTTCCCACGCACAAACTGCATCGACGCATCTCCTGAACTGCCTCCTCTCAGCAAACACGACAATACCAGCTTTTCCAATTTTTCTCTGCAGGATTTGTTTCCGCCAGTTTTTGCACCTTTTGTTGGGATTTCTTCAAAAAAATGTGTTTTTCTTGTCAGAATTGTCTTTATTCTTTTCTTTGCCATCAGAACCACATCAATATTTTGTCTGAAAGTTGATGGATTGTTTTGAACTTTGTCTGATATATGAGATGAAAATAAATCACTTTTTAAAACAATAGTATCAAACACATCACGTTAATACGGCCACGAGTGCTGGTAATATGCCCATCACCCTTGGGCATATTAACTGCAAAAACATGTTATAAAATCCCTCACGTTGGTAAAATATTGAGCAAATCAAAGGGCATTAATTTGATTAGATTGCTCGTTAAATGCGCTAAACGTTGATGTATATTTTCAAAATACTGAATCATTTTTAATGATACAATTACCTGCAAAAAATTATAGGGATTGAGCGCCTTCTCCACGTTCTTGACAATGGAGACTCCAAACTGTGAATGCGCGAATCAACAAGCCTGGTAGGGGGTTAACGCACTTGTTACGCTCTCCCAGACAGTGTGCTAGTACTACCTTTGAAAAGTTCAGCTAACAGCATAGGCCTCCTTGGCCATATTACCTGCACTGGCCATATTTGCACCCCCGACCCTTAGTCAAATAGTAAAAATCCACATTTTAAGTGATTGATTAGCGTTCAGAGCGCATCGAATGTAGTGGACAGTCCTATAAGTGTAGTGTGTGTTATATCCTTGGATGTGGAACGGGAGATGCGACAGCGATTGAGGCTTCTCCCCCAGCGGCTCGGTCCAGCCAGGGCTGCTCCGTGCGCAGCAGTGCTCTGCGTTAAGCGTCTGTAAGGCGGAAGAGGGGACGGCATCTGCATGGTATCGATTGGAGAAACCACAGGATGGTACATGTCTGGACAGATGGCCGCTAGAATTCTCCTCCAAACAGGGCAGTCCCTGTGAGGATTCGAACCCTAGAACCTTCAGGAGAGGTTCGTTGCTGAGACAAGAGTCATCCTAGTCAATCTTGTAATATTCACAGAAAGCAGAAAGAATGATTAGCAAATGGAAGACCAGCGTGATGAAAGCCAGAAGACGTACAATTAGGGTTCGTAAGAAAGCGCAGCTGCTCATTCCTCCTCCTTGAGATGAAACTGAAGAGGAAGTTCGCTGTCATGCAAGCACCGCGTTCTCTGCGAGAGCCTCGCGGGGCTCAATTGTTCCTGTCTGCGCCAGTCGCCGGGCTCCGAGGAGCGGAGCGGGCGGGGCGGGGCTGG
>BOPP01000028.1:1839338-1876584 GCA_017312745.1 Gryllus bimaculatus
CACCAGGCGAAGCGAAACCTCGGCCAGTGTTTGAACTGGGACGGAGGGGGACGCCGTCACTTCGAACTCCGCTCTTGAAGATGGGGAGGACGCCTCTGTTGTTGGATATTCATATCTGAGATAGTATACCTTCAAGTTTGAAGACTCGCTGTGTCACAGAAGGAGGAGGAATTTTACGAGTGGAAATAGTTTTGATTACTAACGGCGAACTTCTTCTTGCGGAGAAGTCCTCTCTTCGACGGGACTTCGGCTTTCCTTTGCATTCAGGGGGCGGGTGACGGTTGGCTTGGAGGCCTTGGAACCCAATGCGCGAGTTCGATCCCCGCCGGGGTACGCAGATTTTCGAACAGCGAAAAATTCACAGTAGCGATGTCACTCCCGTGGCATGTAAAAGAACCCTGGAGACATGTCCAGCAAAAATAATCCCTTCGACAACATCCCACCTTAACGAGATCTCACTTCCTTCCAACCACACAGTTGGGATACTAAGACTGAGACACGCATCGTGAGAGTCACATCCCAGGCGCATTAGAGGACCTCCCGCGTGGTGCGCATGCCTGTGTGAAGGTCCCCACACCCGCGTCGGAGGTGGGCTTTCAACGAAGCCTGGGTCCAAACAACTGCCTAAGGGCAGTCTCCCCGCAAATAAGACCATACGATATAATGGCTGCTTGTAAAGTTGTGAAAAGTCACAGAACGTACTAGAAGGCGCAGCTACATGGAAACTCAGGAACGTTGAACTACCACGTGGTCTTCTTCAGGTGGAGGTTGTTCCGGATTTTCTACTTCATTCCTCTCCAACGTAACTAGCATTCCCGGAAAGGATTTCTTTCTCGCCATCTTTTTGTTCTCCTTCCCACTTTACAAATTCCCTTCTATAGAGACCTATTTTCAATACATCACTCTCACTCCTTGTAAATATCTTACTTCTCTTCTGTATTTTGTGCTTTTCCGTGACATCTGTTACAACTGTAAATTATTTCAGTGTCAACATGAATCAAATATAATGGCACATTGATATTGTCTTTAAAATTAGTTTCGATCTTATATTAAGTAGAAATTATCACTCACATTTAATGAAATAGCATTTAAAATATAAATTACTGGGGAAGAAGAAAGTCCTGAATTTTTTTAGAAAATGATGGTAGGAGGCAGAAGGAATAGCCGTGCTTAGAAAGGGAAGCTGAAATTTGAAGAACATTTTGAGGATCAGAGACGATAAGTTACAACGGTAGAAGGGGTTCTAAAAAGTTTGCAACTCCAGACAAAACGAGATGTATGAAGAATTAAGCGTCTGGAATAGATTAATGTTCCCAAAATGGAATAAGAAAAAAAGTATAAGGTTAGTGATATTTACATTGCAAAAAGTGACGGAGTAAATGACGGGGAAGAAGAGACATGGAAGTAATAGAAGGGCGTAGTGGGCAGAAGGAAGTCGGAAAGGCAGAGAGATTCGAGACAGAGATTTAGCATTAGACAAAAAAGCTGGGTTGTTCTGTGCATGATATAATATTAATAATTGGAAACATGTTTTCTCACTACTAAACTCGCCTATATGAACTGCAAACATACAAATCACACACACATGAGCATTCACATTTACAAACTCGTAATTTGCATAAAAAATTGATTTATTGTAACAAATTAAGGACAATTTTTTGTTCGAAGTTGGCAATTTGATAGAACAGGGATTAGATAACATGTTTCTTGTAAAATGTAGAACATGTTTATTGTAATAGTACGAAACACCCTTTAAGAGAATGGTGCAGGCCTCGTGTTTGTTGAAAACTCTGATTTTTCCAAACTTGCAACCGTTCAAAATTTTTTCAATGTTTTCCTACATCTAAAATATTAAAGTAAAGGTTTTCTCCCTAATTAAATCTCTTCATTAAAGAGAGATTTTGAAATAATGTCGTGAACCATTTAATATTTTATCTATAAAAATTATCCAATGGATTTATGAATATATATATATATATATATATATATATATATATATATATATATATATATATATTATGCAACATATGCAACAAAAATGTGCACCTATTGGTTGAGTGTTCTCTACCAATTCAAGGAGAAGAAGAAGGATATGGAGAAAAACGGATTTGTGTACCATGGCTTCAAGCAACAGTCAGTTAAACAAATTATTTCATTACATGAAAAAGACGACTGGATGGGGCTTGCATCACAATCTAGTGAAAATCCGAAAAAAGGCAAAATATATTAATAGAGATTTTCATGAATCAGACTTTATCATTCACCCTAAGCTGAACAAAATTCCTTTATTGCGGAATGAAAATTTGACAAATCTTAAGGCAGCAGTGATCAAAGGCAAATCTTATATTTATGAAATACATGTGCCTTCGATGCATTATTTCAAGTACTGTTGGCAGAGGAAATAGACAACCCTTGGATTGAAAATTCGTCAGGAGGGCAAAATAATACATTCTTAAAAATGATCCTGGATACGAAAAAGTCTGGTATCACATATAGAACCTACGAGGTTCGAGTCTGGTACCACATATAGAAGCAACGAGCAGAGTTATTAAAACACGATCAATTATCTGTTTTATCAGAGCTGCCAGGAAATTCTGCTCAACTTTTGTGTACATCAAATCCAGGCCAAATACCAGAACACATATTAATAAATCTGCCAAGTCTGACAGGATATAATCATTGCAACAATGGTTGTGATGACGTTTTGTCAAATCAGACTACAATCCCAATACGAAATATCCTTCTATTGTCAGATTTCTAAAACAAACTTCAAGAAGAATGAATGCATCTTTTTCAAGAAAAGAGTTGTATGCATGAAATCAGATGCAGTGGTAAATCAACAACTAATATTCACGACACAGGTATATCATTTGAATACTTAGTGTTTAATTTTAAATAACCAACAAAAATTGTAGGAAATGATATTGACTGCCGAATTTCAAGACCGACTTCTTTTTACTGCATGATATTTATATAGAATCTGTTGTATATAACATTGTAATTGTGTATATATATATATATATATATATATATATATATATATAAATTAATTGGAGTAATTGACTACCGTAGTCCTAAAGATGGAAGGCAAAAATTAAGTGAAAGAAATATAGGGCACTTCGTTCCATTTGTCAAACGCAATAAGACGTGGTTCCAGATGGACGACTTTAAAACAAAAACAACAGAAGTGAAACCTTCGATAGCAATCCTACCAGCCCTGATCTTGTACAAAAAACAATTGTAATGTAAATTTTGTTTCATCTAAAAGTATACATTAGTCCTTTCATTGCAAACTGCCTTAATTTATTAACCAACATATTATTTTATAGTAAAAGTTATGTTCAAATGTATATTTAATTTATACCTAAACTGTTTTAGCATCACTTGTGGGGTTTGAAATTAATTCAACTATATTTCTAGGAAAAGTCAAGCTACATTGAACGTAGGTTTGAACCAAGGACAGCAACATAACCCAATCTTGCAAGATTCTATTCGAATATGGGCGCTGGAAACAAAACAGGAGTGACGCAGGAATATTATAGAGAGGCTTGAACGCGCAGGTGCCAGTCCCATCTTTCTGTTCCTCTCTGTGGAGCAGAAGCGCCGGCGGCGCTGCTAATTGAACGCTGGGGGCCCACACGTAATTTCCTCGCGAGTTGCAGGCTGTATTGCGATCTCTAGTGGCCGGCGCGGTACTAAGGCTGCGACTGCGGCCGAGGGTAGCACAGAGGCTGACGTCAAGGGCTGCTCGTCAGCCCTGCTGCGCTGGGAGACCCCCTCGAGCGCTCGCCCCGGAGCCCTCAGTGTAACACTCGGAAATTTCTTCGGAGCAAATGGCGTAAATAACACTGCAGTGCTCGAACGCCAATTTATTTTTCCCTTACCCTATTAATACTTTTCACCTTCGGAATTACGTGTTCTCCGTACCTTCCAACAAACAGTTGTCATACATTAAATTCAGTAAATCATTCTTTCGTTTCGACGAGTGTAGCCGTTCGGAGTAATCAGCCATTGCGGACACCCCCACGCGAGCCCTCACGTTACGTTGTTCCTTTTAATCTCAATAAATGAATCAATATAAAAAAGTGGATAAAAGTGGACACTTATTAATGCTGTGTTCGGCTTTTTGTGTAGTTTTTTTTCAATTTGTACAAGCTGAGTAAAAACATTTTGTTCAGAAATTCACAAATGTAATATATATCTAAAACATTCTTAATACATGTAGTTTAAAATATTATATTCGTGTTGATATTAATTTTTCATTAAATTACTTTCAACATTCCCATGCTTCTTTGCAATTTTCGTTTGTAGAAAAATACATTTTCTACTCTACTTTGCCCAAATCCACTTTCCGCTAAGTGCGGTCTCACAGTCCGCCGATACTACTGATGTTTCAAAATATGCCGTGACTGTTGTAGAGTTAATACCTTTGATGAATAATGTTGAAATTTACAACGTTTGATAATGGTTTTATTTTTTATTATCACTTTTGTTCTTTAATTTGAGACCTGTAAGAAGTTACGTTGAAAAGCTTTGTCTTGTCATTATATCTCAGAATGATGTTTTTCTGCTCTTTTCGTTGCATTCGAAACGTAGTAGTACCTTGTTGTCTTTATATGGACTATTTTATATGGTGACAAGAATGTTGTAGGTTTTGATACATTTTGTGTAAATGACCGCTTAGGAACGTCGCCCTTGCTTTCTCGCCTTTACGGAATACAAAAATACAAAAAAAGAAAACTCGTACTTTCAGTATAAAATGTATGTTTATGAAAATTTTAATATTGTTATAAACACATATTTTGATTTTATTTGTGTGCAATTTCTTCTCTTTAGTAACTGAAATATTGTACGGAAATAGAATATTCCAGTACCAACTCGGAAATAAGTACAGTGCAAACTGTTTCAGTGAGTTTCCCAATCCTAGACATATGAAAATTAACATAAGATTTATTGCGTATAGGTTTTGCTTACGTAATGACAGAGAGAAGGTTGAAAACAAGGAGCAGGCTAGGTAACAATATAGTGCTAGTAGAAATTGGCTATAGGGTAAGAATTAGTAATGCAGGAAATGTTGTGCTTAGATGATTGCAATAATATATTGGAAATATGTATGGGTGCAGGATAACAGTACTGATACAAGTACACATAATTGATTTAGAAAAGGCAGGATAGGAAGGGAGTTGAAGGAAGTGAAGATGGTACTCACGTATGGGGAGGGCAAATGGGTAACTGAAGGAAGGTTGGGTTTAGGTATTAAGAATTAAAGAAAGATAATTTAGTGGGTGGGATAGGAAAGATAATATACTGTATTGAGTTTATGCATAGTCGTATCATTGTGTTGTGATGATTGAATTGTATTGTATTTTAATGTGATGAAGTGTTTTAGGATATTCTCCTAGTGTTTTATATAACTTTTACTATGTATATGATTATATATAGAAAACATACAATTATTTTATGGTGTATGTAGATAATTTTATTGAAATGCCATGCAGTGCCCTGAGATGTGTTATTTTGACTTTCTCGCATACTGTGTACACCATACACACAGTTTTGTAATGCTGCGGTAAACACCGTACTTTTCCAATAGAAAAAACTGTTACATTCGGGCCATGGTAAGAATGAAGTTTGTAAATCTTGCTGCTTTATATCAAATTGATTTCTCTATCACGTGTACTCAGAATCAAAGTTTTGTTCGTGGTACCGAAAAATAGAAAGACGGCCTGGAGATAATTTGGAGAAAAAATTGAAAATGTCCTTGAAGGATTCATATAAAATACCTCCAACAATAATAATATGTTTGAAGTTCATCAGCTAAATCAACTTTGAGAATACCAGTTTTGGTAAAAACTGTGAACGGATTGGCCGAAAGCATTGTTAAGACAGACCGACAAGACACAAGTTACAAGTTTGCTGTAAATCGCTCCCTCGGTATCAAGGACCCATAAAACGTGGATTCTGAGTGCAATTTGGACGCCCCTGCCTTAACCATTCACCTCGGATGTGCGTCGCAGTCTCCCGCTGCGAGAGTTTCGACTGTCGCCTCCTCTCGGGTTACGCAATCCTGCCCCGCCCCGCCCCCTCTGGCCTGCGGTAGACTCTGGTCCCAAACTCATTTCCGGCAAATAACAATAATCAACTGCTGCCCCTCAACTGACGCCGCTGCCAATTGATAACTGATTCTCGTACCACCATTGATAGATCCCGGATTGTCAACTGCTAAGGTCATGAGTCCCGCAAATGTAATGCATGTTCTATTGCGGGCGGTTGCTGTAGCCTCCGCCGCTGGATGGCGAGATACGGCACCGACCTACCTTCAGCTGGCGGGGTTTCCCCAGCCAGCGGTGCGCCCGGAAAGATCGCGCGCGGTCGTGGCTCTTTTTCTTAGGACCCTCCTCTGACATTCGCCTGGTGTTGGTCGGAGAAATCTCATAAAACTACTGATCAGAGCAGCTCGTCGCTAGAGTTCTCGTCCAGACAGCGGCTGAATTCGGCCTAGCTATCTAACTAGTGTGGAAAATCCTGTGGATCGTCGTGGAGACCAGTACCGTAGTCTCCTGGTGAGAGACACTGCAGTGGCGTCAGTCGATGCCCTGAGCCACTTAGCCGGCCTGCGCCCCGAGAATGTATTGTTTCGCTTCATTAACTGACTCAAAATATAGACTTGATTTTCTTTGTATGTAATTGATATTTAGGGTCTGTTGCCAGCTAACAGTGATCCACAAGACAGTTTAATTCCCACGCTTAGGGAGGGGTTGGGGTTATTGAGACAGTAGTGAATGTGACACATTCCCTTCACCGTAACTAGAAAACTCCGCTTACCTGAGTTTTTCTTCGCCTCATTGCTACAGAAATTGAGACAGTTTTAACAACTACAAATATTTTTGCCCCGATCCGGAAGCGAATCCGAGATCGCACTACAACAGGCTAGTACGCTATCCATGAGCTATATTAGGGCTATCTTCTTCTTCTTCTTCTTCTTCTTCTTCTTCTTCTTCTTCTACTTCTTCTTCTTCTTCTTCTTCTTCTTCTTCTTCTATTATTATTATTATTACTATTATTATTACTATTATTATTACTATTATTATTATTATTACTATTATTACTATTATTATTATTATTATTATTGTTATTAATACATTTTTGACTCGTTACCTCTAAATTATATATCAAGTTGTAGCCTCAATGGTATTCATAGCAATTATCTTCCAATTGTGGAATCTGTTAATCAGTATATTACTTTGCTATCCGGGACAACTCGTAGGGTTCAGCTCATTTCATTGTGTTGCTTTCCGTAACGCTGCTCCAAAATTAATCTCGAAGCCAGAGGGGTAGTGAAAATGAACAAGGCAGAAGGAGAGAGAAAGAGAGAGAGAAAAAGAGAGAGAAAAAGAGAGGGAGAGAGCGAGAGAGAGAGAGGGAGGGAGAGAGACATTGTGCCACTGCGGTATTGTTGATTGTTTCTCATAGGGCCTGGATACTAGATGTGTTACTGCAAGTGATTTATTGCGGAAAACACAAAATTTGTGACCCGCGAAATGGACATTCGCGTATTTATGGGCAGATACAATTTTGCGAGTCTCTTAGCGACAGATGTGTGCGGTTATGACACCGCGGGGACACGTGCTTAATAAATCGTTTACCATTTGACAGTAACGTTCATCTTTAATAACGCTCTCCGGAGTAGATCTACCCGGATATTCTAGGACCCATTATTTCGTGCAAATAATAACTGGTTGTTTAAATGTATATGGAACGGTTATGTATCGATCCAGTTAACTTCAATTATTATGAATATTACAAACATATAAAGACTGTTAATTCAAATAATTTAATGAACAGTCTAAACTATTTTTCTAATGAGCCTAAAATATATTGGAGAGTCTGCTATGTAAATAATTTTCTAGGCTTTTAAGGGCAACTTAACTTTGAGAGGCTTTATTATAAATATGTCGAAGATGAATTTCTTGGGCAACAGATAGCGGGAATGATAGAAAAGGCAGAATTTACGAGGTGTGTCCCAAACGCAATGCGTCGTCACTTTTTTTACGTCACTACAAGTCCCAGAAAGAGCAAACTTGTTTCGATAGGGTAAGGGGAGGTTTATCGTTTCAAACGTTCCAAGTTAATTTGTCTCCGTGCCTTGGGAAGGTTAGAACGTATAAGATACAACAAATTTCAAAATTTTTAAAAAATTACAAAAATAATTTTTTTAAACTTTTCTTTAAACTTTTGGCAAGCACTCTATAAGATGACCTAAAGGCCATATTGCTCTATTATTTTGTTTTTTCAAAAAATAAAAGTAATTTTTTGACGTGTCTTTCAAGTTGTGAACAAATCGCTTCTAATATAAGTATTAACATTATTTTATTTACGAGTACGTTTGCTTTAAATAATGTCACTTAAGTTTTTCGAGAACTCAAATGTTTTCTGTGAGTACTAGCTCAAATTTTCGCATTTTTTAGAAACTCTCAAACGCAATTTTCTCAAAAACTGCTCCATTTTTTGTGTTCGTAAGTTATTTTGTTTTGTTTTTTCTAAAACTATACAAATATATTTTTTTGTTAAAACTGTCACCCCGTTAATATGAACATTCCCACCAATTTGTAAATATTATTGTATTTGAGTTAATGTGCGTTAAATGACTGTTAATAAAGTTTTTCAACAACTCAAAAATGTTCTGTGACTGAAAATGTCGAATTTCGAATTTACAGTAGCGCTTAAACGCTATTTTCATAAAAACGACTTCAAATTTTTCAAAGAAAATTGCTTTTTAGGACGAAGTTTTACTGTTATTTAATATTTTAAAAATAATATTTCCGTTCTACTATCTAAATCGAAAAATTAAGAAACTCTCAAAAAAATGTACTTTAAGCGGCAATGGCGGCCAAGCGCCTGCCAAGTAGGGCTAAAAGCATGTGGCAGGCCGGAATAGCTTGCCGAGACCAACGGAATCAACTTATACGGGAAGGTCTGTGCCATTTGTAGCACCAATAGTTTTGACTCAAAGGGGATGCTGTACAGTGAGTTCGTACAGTGAATTCTTGAATGCAACGCATTTCAAGAATTTGAACAACATCGAAACAAGTACCACGAGGGATTTAAATGACCTCTTTACCGAGGACTTCCTTTGAGCGTGCAAGGCAAGAAAATCTCGCTGGCAAAATGAATAGACTCACAAAGGCCATATTTTGAAGAAAAAAATAAGTTGCTGTACCTGTCTAATTAATAAATTTGTTCTTAAAATATGTAGGGCATTACCTATTATGTGATTTACCTGTCGGCCGAAATATCTTGTTTCAGCTATCTTGTACCCGTGGAGGTCGGTCGGTCCACGTCCTTCGAGGGGGGGGAAGCTGGGAGCTCTCAAGTTCTTTAGTTCACCAGTCGTCTTTATTTCCCTCCAATGTCCTTTCTCTTTATTTAGTAAAATCCTGTCTCTTTTCTTCTACCCCTTCTATTTCATTCCCCCTCCTGTATTCTGAACGCCCCGCCATTCCCCCGCCTGTATTCGGAAATGTGTGTCATGATGGTTGAGGGGTTTATTTGCTTCCTAACTACTCCCCTTGTGCTACGTTACAGCTTTGCACGTAGGGATACGTTATTTACGTTTTTGGGGACATTACGTGTTGACTTCAATACACTGCTTTGGCCGCGGACTCTTCTAGACGGGCAGTCGGGAGCTAACCCACCCCCGATCAATCACCTCGGACTAGGTCTTGTACCCAACTCCAGGTGAGCGGGGGACCCACGGCGGGTCTGCGCTGTGACAAGCGACCCACTATATTTCCGTGTCAGCGCTGGCACTCCAGCGGCGTCCTATTGGAGTCCACGGTGGGCGGGGCAGCGCGGAGATTAATTACGATCCATCGTGTGGATACCACCCCCTGGCCGTTCAGCGGGGAAGAGGAGATGTGCACAGCGAACTATTGATTTCAAGTTTCTTTTCAAAAAACGACAGATCGAAAAAGCCTCGTTTACTCCTCATAGCGAGGAAGGGAAGTCGTTTAAAACGTACGTTCTGTCTGTCTGGCGCGAGCCATAGAGAGAGTATGGAAAGCTAATCTAAGCGGTTGTGCGGCTGAGGAATGAAATGATTCTTTTGAGGGCGTACGTAGGAGCAAATTGAGAAAATACTAAAAACCAAGTAGATTGCCGGCCTTCAGGTGGTAGTGACGACACAACCAACCCTGAATTTATGCAAGGGACGGATTAACCACGATGACGTTGATTCAAATAGTGACGAAGATCATTCTTCTTCAAGAGCCAGGGCATCACTGAAGTGTATAGGATCAACAGGCAGGAGCATGGAAAATTATTCCTCATTCACCTTTGATCCTTTCTGGGAGATCATACGTAAATATCAGTTGTGATTTCTACAACTTCCATGTGCAACAGTACATACCAAAACTGTTTCAAGTATCAAAGGTTTGGGTATATTCGCCAGCATCGATGTTTGCCGGAGAGCCCGGTGCGTGGGAAGTGCGGTTCATCAGGGCACGTCCCACAACCCTGCGCTACATCACCGCATTGCGTCAATTGTGAAGGAGACCATCCAGCCAATTTCAACCTTTATCCGGGAAAGTGAATTTCAGGGGATCAAAGTCACAGAAAAGGTTTCCTTCCTGGAGGCCAAACGTCGTCTTCAAGCTAGAAATCCAGTACATCTGTCACGATCCTTCTCCAGTGTCCTAAACACTTAGTGCTTGGGGGTAATAGATAGATTTCCAAACACGTCCTTTCATTCTAGTTGCGCATTTCAGTTGTGAGGTGTTGCCAATAGACTTCCCTGAAGATATGGCATGCATTCGAGGTGAAAAAGTGATAATACCTACAAAGTTAAAAAATCTAGCAAGAATCTACTACAAGCCACCGATGACTTCTACTGAACCCCTTATAGATACCAGCCAGATACCTCCTCTGAACAAAACTTCGTCATCGAAGTCCCGCCCACTCCCACTTCCGAGACTCGCATCGAGTGATAATCCATGCCCGTAGATTTTGGTCACCTGCGGCACAAAAACGATAAATCCCCCGGACACAGGCGACAGTCTCCATCTCCAGCAACAGTAACGATGACTCTGCTGTTGACGAGGAGAATCAAGGAGAGTTCCTCTGCATCCTTTCAGAAGAAGATAAAGAAAACATACAAACAAAATAATTTCATGTAATGACTCTCCCGGATTTTAGAAGAATTGATATTAATAATTTCTCATCTAAGGCCATTTATAATTAGCCGTCAAGAAATTCATATTATTTCTCATCATCCTCTGTGCTTTCGCGGTTTCGGAACCTATCGGTTTGATCAAAATGACGGACTTCGTGCTCATGGTGGTGTCACTGTACTTATCCGTGACTCCCTTTTTCCTGAGGAATGTACAGTTCGAACCGACTTTGAAAGCGTATGAGTTTGGACACACCTTTTCTCAAACGATGTTCAGTATAAACATTATTCCTGTCCTCGTCATGTCACAAAAGAAACCTGAAGTTTTTTTCCTAGTTGTCCGCCCTTTTACTTATTGTGGGGGACTTAAATACACCCAATTCCTCCTAGTGTAACATCGTGTGTAGTGATCTACACCACAAGGAAACAGACACGAGTGAGTATACAAGTTTTATTTACACAATGTACATTTTTACAACTCTCACTCTAAGGCGGTTTGCCAGAGCTACCACTGCAGCCCTCCTCTCCCTACATGCGCCTTGCGGCGACGCCTACGACCAGCCTGCAAGGCCGCGTCGCAAATTGGCACCCGGTGTGCCCCGGCAGATTGACGATCTGCCCGAATGTGTTTGAAGAACACATCACCCTGTCCGAACTCGTCGAACAACCACGTGCCCTCGGCACTCCACACCAGCCTGGGCGGACAAAGATTTTGTGGTCTAGCCACGAGGAAACCAGAAAACGTTACCCGTCCGCACCGTCTCGCCGCGGCGTCTTTATAGGTTCAGGTCACCTGACCTCCTACGTCACTACTCCCCACACCCGCGCGGTGGAAAGAGCCTCTCCCTGGCGCTGCCTGGCCCGCGGACCATTTCCTGTCAGAAAGTCCCTTCTTTGTTTGCGCATCTATTTTCAGATCCCACAACCCTCTACCTTGCACTCGGCTTGCTGCTGCCAAGCCGTGACGCTACACTAGGGTGGCGCACAGGACCTGCCCGAGAGATAAAATTGTTGAAAATATTATTGACAACCAGAACATGATTCTTTTGAATACTTGTGAAATCACACTTTCTTGTGTCTTCAAAACTTTCTCGTCCGTATATCTGGCTCTCAGCAGTCCATCTCTCTCTGCCATTTTTGATTGAATTGTTTTTGGCAACATGCATGTCAGTGATCACCTAATTCTGGTCAATGTCGATATTCCCGACCTAAACGTTGCCCACCCACCGAGCTGAGTGGGCAACATTCGAAAAAGAAATGCGGATATCGTAATTCTTCCCAAAAGATATCGATGCCCCAGCCCATCGACCGGTTGCCCATTTTACTGATGCCATTACCATGGATGAATCAATTACCATCCATAAGTCGTCGGGTAGAATGTACCATGGAACAATGCCGACAGTGCCACCGGTGAGTGATCCCGAGTCAGAACTAAATTGGTGATACGGGAAAGGCCTCCTTCTGGCGAGCCAAGAAAACGTTAGGCAATCGAAACTATTACTGGATATTTTTATTCTTACAGTTATTTTCATCCCATTAATAACTAATATTTTTTAGTGTAATAAATCACACTTTATCCATCACCGTACAAACATGTCAAAGAAACCAGTCGAATATGCCAAGACAAATAACACATTACTACAAGTGCGTTAAGGCGGCGGCAATGGGGTAACGGTTAGCGTACTGAACTGTTGTACCCAAGTTGGCGGGTTCAAACCCGATCGAAGCCGTGGATTTTTAAGGGCGAAAAAATCCTTCATACGCCTTCCTTCGGAGGGGAAGTAAAGCCTGCTGTCCCATGTTCGTAGATTTAGCTAAGAGTGAGCTAAATTCAAATCGCCTGTTTCTCGCCCAAGATACACCTCCTTTCTCCGCTAGTTGGTGAAAGGAGCGTAGCGAAATTTGCGTGGTCAGACGGAAGAGCAGGCCTAATGGCAGGCCTAATAGTCTCGCCACGTAAAATAAGGCAAATTCAATTCAAATTGAAATTCAAAAATTAAGTTCGTTGAATTCCTATTAATAAAAAAGGAAGGGATACTTAAGTAACAAGAGGGTGCATCATGAGTGAGATTAAAAACCTCAGAGACCAGAGACAGCTAGCGATCTGAGCAGCCAGCCGCATTAATTCTCCTCCAGATAGCGACTGAACTGGAATAAAGCTATCTAGAAGGTATCGAAAATCCTGCCACCGTCAGGAGGACCTCCCGGTCAGAGGTACTGCAGTGGCACTGCAGTTCTGACATCAGTTGATGCCCTGCGCTATGTTTGGCAGTGAGGGAATGTGTAGGAACTTCATTGCCATTGCTGACGTCATGCTAATTAGAAATTCCAGACGAAGCAATTTCGCGTTCGAATCAATCAGCATTGCCGTTCGTTGCTATATTAGTTTCCTTTGACTTTGAACTCATCAATACCGAGGTATTTGACTATTTCAGATTTTTGATTGGTGAAGAGGAGAAGAGACGTGAAGAGGAAACGGTCGAGGAAAATAAGTTACGGATTTCGCCAATTAGCTTTGTGTTACCTCTCTTAGCGATAAATCAAAGAAGTTTCTGTAAATTGGTGTAAGACAATGAAGAAAAAATATTTAGTATGGTTGGTAGTATCTAAGTATTTTGAGGTGAAGTATAGATTATTAGTAATCTAAGCAGTTTCCAGTAATTTGATGCGTTGTTGTATTTAACCCAATGGTAGGCTAGCTGGATAAGGTAATGGGGCTCAATGAATTACTGATCGACTACTGATTTGCATTTATAATGTCAAATACCATCGTCACAATTCCAAATGTTTCTGTCTCTTCTGCCTTATGCATCAGTGACATCAGAATATTTAGATTCCGGAGCATATCAATTTTATGACCTGATTTACTGGTTTTGACAGACTACTTTTCATTTTGTGGTCATTCTAGTTGTCACCTTTGACATGTGCTTGTACGACAGGGAAATTATTATCAGAAAGCGCCCAATACTGTTTCAAACCACTCATTTAGTACATACTTTTATTTATTGAGATTAGTTGCTGTTTCTATTTCTTTCCGCATAATGGTGAAAACATTGCTAGCATGTTTGTAGTAAATAGACCGTCAACCTTTTTGACGACGTAAAATACATTAAATTATTTGATTTTTTTCATTACGTGCCAAATGGCCTTTGTAAGAGATTTATTTTTTATAAACTAAAACTTGAAAATATTATTTAGAAGGGTGGAGAGAAAAAGAAGGCTAATTGTTCATCATCTTTGTTTGAACTCTATCTGATGTATAAAACAATACCATATCGCCATTGTTTGTGAGTTACCAATGGCTTAAGATCACATTTTGTCTGGTTCCAGAGGTGGGTTGCGGGCTCCGAACTGCACGAGTTTTCGTCCTCCCGGGTCCAGTTGAGCTCTTGGCAGGCTCGGCGGACAATGAGGGTATGATGGGTAGCTATACCCACGTGAAAATTCCTGGAGGGTGAAATGCTCACTCGGAAGATGGGTTGAGAGAAATATACCATAAACGTCAAATTCCAGAAATGAAAGCAGTTTCTCGGTGTAGCGAGAAGCTATGCGATCAACGTATTGTTAATAACGAATATGTCCGGTGTTGCAAGATCGGCTCAACAGTATTGCGATTTTACATGTTTATAACGACATGCCCGATAAAATCGATTTGCAAAAATTGTTAAATGAATTTGTATAAAAAATGCAAGGTACAACGCTTTTTTTGCATTGCAAAAATGTACTACTTAAGTTTAGTGCATAAAATAAATGTGATAATTTTATGACAATTTAATGATGAACATGACAATTTGAAAAAATAAACGTTTTAACTTTTTATAGTTATGTACATTTTCGGTGTGAGATGGAGGGGGAGAGGGGACCCCCGAGTCAACACTCGGACTTCACACCAAAGGCTCTTGGTTTCGTCATAGGTAATTGAGAAGGGACTTAACGCGGTGTATTGGGAGGAACGTTCAAAGTCGACCGCGCTGATAATCCGAAAACTAGTAATCCGAGCTGCCGGGTGACACTACTCTTCAAAATTGTGTGCCGTTTCGTAGTGCCGTTAGTAGTGTGTGCGTATGCCATCACCATTCTTTTGTTTTTAATATTACTAATAATGAAACTCGTTTTGAAATTTATTCTTAGTGATATTCCTTTAATAATTGTGTGTACTTTTTTTAATCTAAAATTTATAAATGAATTTTAATTGCTTAAAATGCAAAACAATAAAAGAGGTGATCATTTATAATTTATCACAATAAAATTTATTTTCATTTAGAATGAAAATGCTTAACAATAATATTATTTTTATTAACTATAATGTCAGTAACCTCATATTATTCACAAGTTTAATATAATCAAGGTTAATAATATCTCAGATGAATCTTGAATCACGTAAGAATTGCAGAAGTTCCTCGTCGCAAAGTATGCAGTCTATTGTAAGCACGTTCACGTACCCAATAGATTTTCTTTTCTTGGAGGGAAGGTAAAACAGTTAAAAGGTGGTACTGTAAAGTGCAGAAGAGAGGCACACTATTTTCTTAGCCATATATCGCAAATGGCTTGGAGATCTTACGGTTCCAGCGCATCGTCACGGCGGCGGTGGTGTAACGGTTAGCGTTTCGGACTGTTGTACCCAAGTTGGCGGGATCAATCCCGATCGAAGCCGTGGATTTTTAGGGCGAGAAAATCCTTCGTACGCCTTCCTTCGGAGGGGAAGTAAATCCGGCTGTCCCATGTTAGCAGATTAAGTCTAAAAGATCCTTGAGCCTAAATGGCGCCTCTGAGCTAAATTCAAATCGCCTGTTTCTTCTTCTTCTTCCCCTCCACTTCAAGAATAGGTCTATGACCTACTTCGGCTTCTAAGAATTCCATTTTTTTAGGGGTCTACATCGGTGTCTTCTGCCTTGAGACCTATACTTAAACATCTGCTTTGGAATGCAAGTCTTTTCCATTCTTTCCACATGTTGTAACCATTCCTGTCTGTAACATTGTACCTTCTCATTGATTGCTTGGACGTTTAATTCTTTTCAAAAATCCTCATTTCTGAGTTTATGTAGTCCGGCACATTCTTTTTACAGATCTCAGTAATTTCATTTCAGCAGACCGTAACGCCTGTTATCTTTCCCTCAGAGTCCAGCATTCACTTCCGAATAACAGAGACGAGACAGCCATTACTTTATATATCCTAATTAGAGTATCTCTTTGTGTTTTATCTTTAGGAATTTGCTGAATGTTTCAACATATTTTCTGGAATTTATGACTTCTCTATCTCTATCCATTTCTGTGAATAAAGTAGCCCGAATATTTTAAAATTGCACATTTTTTCCAGCATCGTATTTTTTAAAATTATATTGCTGTGAGTAGGACGTTTTTCCAAAACATGATGAATAGACCTCTGTAAGCCATCCTCACGTTCTTGTATTATAATTTATAATTTGATCATCAGCAAAAATAAATGTATTTAGATATAATCCATTCCCCAACTTTGAAACAAAAATATTCTCTTTATTATGAACAAGGACATGAGCAGTTTCTGACGATTCCTTTGGCTGTCACCATGAATTTAAATAAAAAAATAATCGTCGTTTTAACTGCTTGAAATCCTATACTATTTTCTTTTCCTCTAATTTTTCTTTCTCTATGCTTGTCGTTTATTTATATTTCGATAGTGATACAAGTGAGAGATATTAATGTCTATTGTGTCTTTTTTATTTATAGTAATTGAGAAAATAATATTTCTTTCTCGATTTCGGATGAAAATAATTTATTAAAAAAATTCAAAAACATTTCCACATCCATTTATTTGTATGTTCCCCATTCTTTGCCACAACGAACAAAAATCCCCATTTTGAGGACAAAATTACCCAGACTGGCAACCCTGGTGCGAACCGGGGCGGGCTGGGTAGAGATCCGACCCAGAGCGAGTAAAATTTCTCCTGGGTTGAACATAAGGGGGGTTATATAATACACTACTCGCCGTCCTTGGACACAGAGATTGCAAGCAATGCCTAAGGCTGCCGACATACTGAAAGTATCTATGCATATTGTTCTTTGAAGTATACAGTTTCCGTGTGAACCACTTCGTATGTCAAAAGAATGAAAAACAATAGTCTTCTCATGGAGCACGGACCAACGCCGCAAAAGCAGCTCGATATTCCAACCAGACCAACGGAGGGCGTGTGGGACGAGGCATGTACTGATATTGGATAACGCTAGGCACTGAATGAAGCAAGAACAGGATTTGTTTTGCAATGTGCGAACTGAATTCCCCGCTTCCATTTGATGTATTTAGACAAAAAACGTAAAAAACGTATGGGAAGAATATTATCTGCGCACGTTTTCTTGAGTTGTAAAATGCTTTTCCAACATTTTAACTATAAATAGTTGAAAGATGAATAAAAGTTAAAAATATATTATTATTATTATTATTATTTTTATTATTATTATTATTATTATTATTATTATTATTATTATTATTATTATTATTATTATTATAAGCCAGCCCCGTTCGCAGACGGATGCGGTAGCCGTCGTCTGTGCCGAGGAGGCTGCAGGTTCGAGTCCTGCGTGGACATTGTCCCTTCACCCGTCATCATCATTCTATCACCTCATAACTCACTATTCAAGGCACAATAAACTTGACTATCGATGTATACAGCTGCAAAGCAGATCTCTACAGTTACAGGCGTTAATCCTGTCGTGTGGTCAGAAATGGCCGATAGTAGTAACTAGCATACCCGCGTGAGAAATCTTGAATGTTAAATTCTACCCTCTTCCCGATCTCTCCTTTCCCATATTAAGAGGAAAAATTGTTAACGAAACGGATTTATTTATTTACAAAACTAAAAACGTAACTTCCAATATACTCTTAGCATTTGCAATTAAAACAAAGAACATTGAAATTGACGTTTAAAACAGTTTATGAATAAATGTTTATTCAGTGTTATCGGCATGTTCTTGGAACAATTCGCAACACTCTCTTAAATTTGCATTTGAAATAATGATACAATCTTCCTTCCCAGTTAGCTTTTCGCACTCCTTGATAGTCACAAAAATATTACAAAAGCTTTTTACTCTCGTGAAAGCTTTTTTAATGTTGACTACGCAAAATACAAGATCGGCAAGCACAACCTTACTCTTCGGAATATTGTTTAACTTAGTTACCAAACTGAGAGGTACACCCGTGCAATTTAATTACCAAGAATATCAATCAAGTAATTAGTTTCATTTCACGTAGTTACAGATTTTGTATGTTACTGATACTGCAGATTCTGTAGATACTGTAATATATATTACACACTTTTCACAGAAGCAAGAATGTCAATACTTAAATTCCATTAATGGACGGTCACAATATACACATGAAAAGCAACTTCATCGGTATCAAGCAAGTATTAATACATTTTGTTGCTGCAAGTTCATTTAGGTTTTTGCATAAACTCGAATTATTGATTATACAAATAAACCTCATCAGTCAGCACAAACCACGTTGTGCACAGAAATTACACATAGGTTGGAGAAATCTAACCCTTCTAATTATGACGTAACGAACAAACGGGTCATATAGTTGGTACGGTATAATACCGGTGCTACTGATCCAGAAAAAATGTAATAGAATGTCCAATGTTGTATCTTGTAGATTATGGCGAAAGAAACATTTTTCAAATTATAAGGCGCATTTAGCAGTTATTTAACGATATAGATTCAAAAATTCTGACACCTACTGCGGGTTGCATTCGACATGTTATTTATACCCTTTTCTAAAAAGCAAATCCTTCACAGTTGTTAAAGTTAAAATACAATCTGTCGTATCTCAGTTAAATTCGCTTACTTTAGAGATCTTGTTTATCAAGATTGGTTGCATGTGAAAGCCACAAAAGGCAAGAATACCATTGAAATAATATAGGGGATGATATAACAATAATAATGATGATGATAATAATAATATTTAATGATAATGATAATAATGATAATAATAATAATTTGGATAATAATAATAATAATAATAATGATAATAATAACAACAACAACAACTGCAGATTTGATTTTTCTGCATTGCTAACAAAATAGTATTACACCTCCAGCTGTACTCCAACTACCACTACAAGCAAAGGGAGAATGCAAGAAAACTTGCGCATAGTTTACAAACTCACAAAGAACACCCACAGAAATTTTCAAAGTTTGTTTTCAAAATTTTACTTTATAAAGTTCAAAATATCAAAAACCAAATGTAATTTTTTTTATGTCTAGCCTTATTTCAGTACAACATGAACTAGATTCAAACGTGTTGACTGATTTTCGCTGCTATTCTGTGGCCTACAATGGCTGTTTGAAATTTTGTAATGTTCGAAATGCATTTAACATAATGTTAACTCAATTATTATGACATATTCAATTGTATGAGTGATTATAATATATTATTAAAATACTATTGTGCATTTATGAAAGGGCTTTTTGGGTGAAATTTGTCTGGTTTCCGTAATGTAATGATATATTTTCCCTCTGCTCAATAAATTAAAGCTGAAGTACGAACGTAAAGAATGTTAGTTACCAGAAGTTATGATAATACAATAATATCTTAGTAACTCTTGAAACTAAACAATTGCTGAACTAATTTTAATTATCTCTGATTTTTTTATTAATCGCCGCTTCGAATAGCAGAATAACTATTAAAATATAGAAAAAACAGAAAAAGAAAGAAAAAAGAACAAAACTAAACATTTATGTTCAATGCAACCCGCAATATACGGTAAGATTTTTGACTTTTGACAAACGAGTGTCTTTCTGATCTCCTTCTGAGCTGATTTTCATTAAATAGTAATTATTGTTACGTCGGTGTTAATAAATTGATAAACAGTCACAACTTTCCTCCATATCTTCACTATTAGTTTTGTTTCTTAAGCGTACTGGACAGAGTCACCTAACGAAATGTTATATATAATGTTGTATATATATATATATTATATTGTACGTTACCTGGAAGCGGTACTTCCACGACCAAGAATAAAATTAGCAAGGGAGCAGTACATTTTCGTGAATGGTATCCAGAATTTGGCGCAGCATAGGAAAGATAATCGTTATAAAATCTTTTTCACATCTAAATTATTTAATGATCAGAGAACACATTTTACAAATAGTATTTACAAATCGCAATGCCAGGCCTTGGAAACAACGCGCACGAGTCAACGCTACCTTGATGTTTTTAAAAACCATCTGCCTTCTTGGAGGCGACCGGGGCGTCGGGCAACGGCGGGCGTGTGTCTTACGCAATCTTCGGTCGCCAGAAGTCCACCGGGATTCGCCCTCCCTCGGCACAACTCTCGGCCTAGACGTAACGGCGATGAATTCACCGGAGTACCAGCCGGTACGAATAATGTCTCACGGTACTTGGAACGCACGACGGCGTTGTGATGTCCGTCGGCTGTTCTATATCTTTTCATGCGACCTTCTTAACTTTGGCGCGATGTCCGTACAGTACTGCCCACTGTTATAGTTATACCAGGGCGGGATTATGACACGAGCACCGGCCACAATCGATTTCCTGTCTTAATGGTTATATCATTCGTGGTGCGCAATTCTACTTCCACTAATCATCTGATGGTTTAATCCTTATTCAAACCTGTTCCACACTCAAGCGGCCACACTCAGTCGAATGCACTTAACAACGCCAATAAATCTCTTGAGCAGCACTGCCCGTCCGTGCTTCAACCGAGGCCTTCCGGCCACAATAACCGTTTCTCGCCTTCGCTCGGGCGTATCCGCCGATTTGACGGTTTGGTTCGCAGCGCGGCCGCGTTACTGCGCTGATCAACTCCAGTACTTTATTTTAATTTATAATTAGTGATCATTGTATTTGTTCTAATTACAGAAACGTTCTACGTTTCAATATATATATAGTAACCATCGACTCACCCGATTAACTGATTTCCTTTGGCGATTCAGCTTTGCCCGGCTTCTTCGTCGCCAGACTCCCTAGAGGGAGGCATGCATGATTTCCTAACTACTAGAGAGAAAGACTGAGGCATTTTCTTAATATTACTTTAATCAATCTTGAATTCAGTGCGGATGAAGCCCAATGCCAGCGCAAAATTTACAATTAACTTACAACTAATCTTAACTTTAAAAAAACCGGCATGGCCAGAGTTCATCTTAGCTCCGAGATTTTCGCCCTTCCGGGGCGGTCGCGGCCCAGCTTCCAGGGCGGCGTTCGGGCATCCCAGCGCCCGGCAGGTCTGGCGGCGGGCAGCCACGGTCGGTGCTAGCCCCAGGTTCCTTTGTGGCGACCACTCGGCGGCCGCGGTGGCCGGATTAGGCCGGACGGCGCCTCGGCGTCGCTCAGCGCGGCCAACACTCAACTGTAATTTCACAAAAACGGCTCCAAATTGTTTCTTCAAACGTTCCCAATGAGTAGTGTTCTAATTGCACTCTTGAAAATTACGTAAAGTTCATTTCTGGGTATTTTTCGTGTTACCAAAGATCACACAAATCTTTTTTTAAAGATCTCTCATACCTTTAATATGCGCATTTTCAGCCATTTGTAAACTATTGCAGTTGTGAGTTAAAGTGCTTGAAATGACTTTCAATTAGAAATTTAGAAAATGCAAACATTTTCTGTGAAAAAAGGTTCAAATTTTGAATTTACAGAAGCGCTTACTCGCCATTTTTTAAAATATTGCTCCAAATGATTTCAAAAATGCCAATTAGGACGATGATTTACTGTTATTTAATATTCATAAAATATCATTTCCATTCTACTATTAAGAATACTAAAAAATTTGCTTTGAGCGGCGATAGATGGCAGCTGGTAAGAGAATGTAGCAAATTTGTATAGCTACCTGACACCAAAAGAAATAAAAAACCAATACGAGAAAGTCTGTGCTATTTTGTACCACCATTCGTTTTTTTGGTACTAGCGGAACCCAGCGGACGTTGTTCTGTCCTCCATATCCCCCTCTCCCTCCCTCCTTCGTGCCTATCTCTCCTTCTCTCTTCGTCCCTCTCGCTCTCCCTCTCTATCCCTCTTATTCACATTTAGTTGCTTGTATACTTTTTTTTCGCTTGCAATTTTCTCATTCACAGTGTCCAGCAAACAATCGAGTCTATTTTCCGTAAACAGTGCTTTATAATATTCCCTCCACTCATCCATGTTTATTGGACTCATTCCTGCACTGTGAATATTTTGTTTTCTCATTGACTACAGTATACCCCATGCTTTATTTGCTTCAGTGTTTCCAAAACATTTCGCTACATCCTCCTCCATATTTTGCTAAACCTCATTTTTGCTGAAGTAACTGCTCTTTGTGTTTCTTTCATTCTAACTATATGTTTGTAGGTCTTCGTCAGATATTGTAGCGAGTCACTTATTACACGCCATTTTCTTCTTATACACTAACTCCTCCACAGCTCCATTCCACCACATTTGTTTCTCCTATTCCAAGCTTGTTGTTCTCTTTCCCACAATACCTCAAAGGCAGATACGTGTAACTTCTTATTAACCTACTCATACATTCTATTAGCAGAATCTGCTGCTCCGGTGGCAGTGCCTGGTACTTTGAGGGCCCCCGCATAGCCTCGCTTCTAAGCTTCGTTTCGCCCGCTGGCAGCTTCCTTCCCATTGGCCGGCGCCTTTCCTCGTACGCCACGCCGACAACCTTCGGGGAAGCTATTTCGCGCCATTGTCTCAGCGCGTTTTTCGAAATGGCGCACACAGCCGCAACAAGAACATAACGAAGTGCGTTTTGTCCAACATGAAACTCTTTGTAATCGGGCAAGTGCAAACCTTTTTTACTTTTGAAAAACACGTCCTCCTTCAGCATTTGCGCCTAATCAATTGGCGTGAACCAGAAAAAAGTGTATTTTTTTTTCTTAAGATTTTTTCCCTTTTGCTGGCTATTTTATTTTCTGTGACAATATGCATTTCGATTAGTTATCCTCACATATTTTTGGAATGCTCCTACCCTCTCACAACCAATTGGTCATAAATGTTCCGCTGGATTATCTAGCTGCTGTTACCAACTGCTGGGGCAAAGAAGTGAACAAAAACGCAGGGCCGATTTCTCATTGCTGCTGAGTAAAGAGAGGTACATTTTCCGGCATTTACGTTCGTTTGCACGTAGTAAGTTAAATGAATTGAATAATGTTCTACGTTGAAATGTATGACTTATTTGCTATATGAGTCTTTTTTCATTGGATAATCTAAGCAATTATAAGGTTACTGGTTATATTATTTTTTTTATTGAGTGTAATTATATCTCTGAGACTATTAAAGTAATCAGTTCTACGACATTTTGAAGAATTATTTTTTCTTCTTTCATTAGTTGAGATAAGACACGATAAAAAGAGGCCCAGAAAAGTTATAGGAGATGAAAAATGTCTGATTTATTAGAATATTCGGATGAGGAGAGTGTGTCTGATCTCAACTTTAGCAGCGACGGTTCTGTAGTTGATAGCAGATATGCAGTAAGCAGTGATTCCGAAAATTCAGATTCAGATCTCGAAAACAATAACGTAGGCCAGACTTTGTCAATAACAATAAATCTTTGTTACATTTTATAATATTTTTATTGACAATAGCAGTAATCAGCGGTATCATCCATGAAAGAAAATTCCATATGCATGTCCAAAAGTACCAGTAAGACACGAGTCACATCTACGAATACCAAGGAACACACGTTTTCCAGCTGTCCCAGCGCCACATCGAACCCTGTACTGTGCTTGTCTTGCAGCTACCAACTAAAGAGATGCTACTGAGTCAGAATGCACGAAGCAAATAAAAATCCCATTTAAAATTAAAATTGGGTAGTGAAAGGGTTAAATATTGAACTGATTCATTTCATGCGCGAGAGAAGACGTTTTTCCACAGATCCCGCCCCCGCCTGCCCCTTTGCCTGCTGGCGTGAACCATACTCCCCCCCCCCCGCGCCCCACGCGTCGCGGTCGCAGGCGTCTACGCCCGTCAGGCTGCGTTAATTGTGCAAGTGGTGACGGGACGGAATCGGATCGCATCGCATCGCATCGCGTCGCCGGGGAGGGGCCAGCGGCGCCGGTGCAGCGGCGGCCAATAACTTTTCCTTCCTCGCGTCCGCCGCGCGACGAGACTGACAAGCGCCTGGCCGAGTGGCGAAATTGCTCCTGAACGCATTTGAAAGTTCTGCAATCGGCTTTAATTGAATCCTGTCTGGAGGAGAATTCTAGCAGCAGACTGCTCTGATGGGAACTTTTCCGAGGTTTCTCTGATCAACATCAGGCGAATGCCGGAGCAGTACACTAACAAACGGGCCACGGACCGTGCGCGATCTTTTCTACCTATTCTTTGTCCTATCCTTTCCCCTTACACAAACTTACATTAACATTCACTACACTACCACTCATGCCGGGACCCCGCCCGGGAGCTTTGAGCTTCTCCCGGCTGCGGCGGTGCCTCGCTGCTGGGAGATACCTGGTTGAGGGAAAACCCGCAAGCCGACGGTAGGTCGGCGCCAGATATCACCATCCCGCGAGGGAAGATCACCACCACTTCCTGATGAAAAAAGGCGCACTGCACTTATGGAAGTAATAACCTTAGTATTTGATGTGCCAGGAATCACTAACAATCAATCAGTCTTTAATTGAATCTTCTATTTTCAGAACCCCAAAAGTCCGAAATAGTAAAATTTTGGAAAAACAGATAAAACTGAATGATTAAGTACACTGCACTTGCACTTGACTTCTCTCTCTACTTCTCTATTGCATTTCACTTCTCAACACGTCACGACACTCCAATTCAACTACTTCTTTAAATATAATTGTATATTTAATAAGCCAATGCCTTTAGTAGTGATTTACACAATAATAATAATAATAATAGTAATAATAATAAATAACAATTGTAATACAATTATACCTAAAAATATGACTATTTGAATAATCCTAACTTATACAAATGTCCTTAGTTAATCTACTTTTAAAACTTTGTACAGCGGTTTCTGATGTGTATAGTGAAATCATTCATATAACGTTTTATCGAGGTATACAAGTGAAGTTTATCTAATTGCGGAGAGATGTGGGTGTACAATGAAGACTCAAGGCGTGTCTTGTTAGGTTTGGTTTGTGTTTTACTTGTACCAGTATTTTCGTTATCAGCAGTGATTCGAGTAAAGTTTCAAGTCACCGTGTTCAGTCACGTAGCTTTCTCAAGATTACAGTTTTTTTCATATTTTTATGACTATTTCGAAAAAGTAACTATCAAAGAATATTGAATAATTACTTCAAATATTTTTAAGAAAGTGTGGTGAATTGATTCAAGAAGTCTCTCGATAGTTCATAATAAATCTTTACTGAACATTTATTTTCAACATCAATGGTATTGTTTTTATTTAAAATTGTGTTAATACATTGTAAGTTACTTACATACTTTTTTAAACAAATAATTACGTTTCGTTAACAACTTTCCTTCTTAGAATGGGAATAGAAGGATAGGAAAGAGTATGAGTTCTCGCAGGGGTATGCAGAAGTGGTACGGGAAAAATTGCGCTATGTCACACACAAAGAACAACACAAAGAACGGAAATTGTAAGTTAACTTTAAATGAAGTAAAATAGCTAGAAATAAATGAACAGCAAAAATAAACGCGCTGGCCTACAATAGTAAGTGAATTAATTTTAAAAAGCAACCATATTTAAAACAATTGATAGAATAGCGCAAGTCACTCAACAACTGGCAACGATCACATTGTAGACCCACGATTTAAATGTTGGCGGTATCTGGAAGTCTGTACATCGAAGCCCAGCTGTATACTCATATTGTAAATAATACACAGTTTAACTTTAAACTTAAAGTGTCGATTCGCTAAGATAATCAATACGTAAATCTCGTTTTTTAGCAACATTCTCAAGCACTGAAGTGAAGTCTAAGCCTATTGAATTGTTTCTAATGGTAACAAATGGTTTTATTACTCAAAAATGTTAGTGAAAATATTAGTTTTATTATTTTTTTCGCTCAAAATTACTTTCCATGAGGTATCTCTAAGACACCCTGTTCCGCATAACAAATCCAGGAATGTTAAATAATATTACAAGGAGTACGGTTGTACTTGCCCGATCTCGTATTTTCGCATGGAAAACTTTTCTTGGCTTTCTCAAGAGTAAGACGCTTTCTCTAATGCTTTTGTGATTATCAAGGAAAGCGAAAATAACCCATTAAAATTAAAATATCGATTTCATAGTCAAGGGGCAGCGACATTAAGCAGATCGATTGATGGATATCAATGTGTGAGAAAAAACGCTGAACCTTTTTAGCCGCTAGTGTTTTTCACAGACCGATAGGCGATTTGCTGTCATTTTATTTTTCGGTATGAAGGACCCACAAAACATGGGTTCTGACTACGCCTCGTTATAGAGGATTTTATGTAGCAACTGGATTTGTCCAAATTTTACAGGGCTTCGTAAATGTTTTTCTGTCGACAATTCATAGTTTTTTCGCGCAGCATTACGTAACATTCTGTCTATTCCGTAGCGAGAAAGTATCAAATATGAACGTGGGATTGTTTTCCAATTGTTTAACATCAATGCTAAAATGCTTATAATACATAAATAATGCGAGAAAGAATGAGATACTGTAACAACACTCGTTCATTTAATATCATAACCATGCATTTTTATTTTTCCTTGCGTGCTATTTCTTTAAGAGAAATATATTATTTTGCGTTGCAGGGATCATCCCTGCATTATGGGGTAAGGGCGTCATGAAATCAAAAATATTATCGATTTTTGTTTATTTTGGTTAAATAAGTATTTCAAAACTTACTCTTTCCAAATACATTAATATTTTTCTTTTAGGACGTCTGAAAGTTACTTTAATTGCTTTTTAATTGCCCTAGCGCTCGTGAGCCACGCCGTGTTATTTGACACTGCGGACAAATATGGCTTTTTTATCGTAATTTTAAATACATTTTGGGTTGTTAATGATTTATTGAAACAAACTCTTCTTCATACTACGTTGGTAGGATTAGCCTTTTCTGCTGACAATAGTGATCCAGAATACAAAGCAGAAATGTTCGAGTAGAGCAGTAGCTAGTACAGACCTTTTTCATATGGCGTTCTGCAATAATAAAAAAAATAAAAAATAGTTTTCAAAAAATGTTAAAAAATTAGGGCAAAATTTATAATTAAAAAACAGTTTTTAATTATTTTTAAATCACGACAAAAAACTCTTATTATGCAGCCCTGGTAACGAAAAGTGGATAAATCTAGTTCCTAATTTTTTTAAAAGATATCCTGTAATCTTAATGCAGCCTTAATTCATGTTTGTGGGTCCTTGATACCGAAATAGCGGACGACGGCAAACGAGTGTCTACCCGATTGCCAGTCTGCAAAAAACTAGCGGCTAAATCGTTCAGCCGATTTTGTCCTTAACTGAATTCTTCATTCGACCTGGCTGATGTTGCGGTCTCTTGAATTTGAAACCGTTATTTTAATTTTGGAGAGTACTTTAAAAAATGTCAAAGTAATAACAAAAGTTGTATCATTATGTGTGCGAAATTTCAAAATTTTGTTGTAAGCCATTTTCTCGAAAAGGTTCATCAATAGTAGCAAATTTGTGATGGGCGGTCTACATGGTACCCTCCCCCGTCTCTGGATGTGAGTTATTCAGCGGTTTTGCGGAATTGGTGCCGGATGCACAAAAGCCTGGAAGCGTCGCCACTGGCGCGGGCGAGGGAAGTTACTTGCCGCGTTAACCGCGGGAGGCGTGGATTCAATCGCACTTTCTGCTTCGTTATCTCGCAAAGCCGTCAATTAAACGCGCCGCCGAGCCCTCGCCTCACCTGCGTCTTAAATTGGCTCCGCGCACCCGACACTTTGACAATACGCGCGTGAAACTACCTTAAGCCGATCGCTGAGGTGCAGTTAACGCGCAGGCATCTCGGAGGCGGAGGCGGCGGCCTTCCCTCGATTGCTCCCCAAGACGCTTTGTCTCGGGGCTCCCGGCGCCTTTGAGGCTTGGGGAACGCGCTGAAAGAAGGCTTAATACGCGGGCGAACAATGTGCGGCAGCTTGCAAACTGGGCGAATTTATGAGATGAAGCTCATTGCAGAGTAAAGAGAGCATACTCGTCTGAAGACTGTGCTTCTACTAATTACGAAGAACAAATCCTTATAAGACGTGCATTCAGGTCATTCGTCAGACGAATTGTTTGCTAGTTCTTTGATAGGCTTTTTATGACGGTGGCGGATTTTCTATACTTGTTATATTGCTGCATCGGATTAAGCGACTGTCTGGGGAATTCTGCCCATTGACTGCTCTAATACGCACTTTTCCATGGTTTCTAAGTGAGTATACAAGAAGTGCCCTAACAAACGGGCCAGGAATCACATGCAATACTTCCTTTTCCTTCCTTATCCTATTCTTTCCCCTCCACTCACACACACGTGCACGCACTACTCTGTCACGAAGGCAGACAAGTCCGAGGCTTAGAGCGTGACCCGGTGGGGTCGGTGCTTTGCTGGGAGAATAAATCTGGAGGGAGGAATTCCTTGCAAGTCGGGCGCCAAATATATTACCATCAAAGTGAAGTAACAACATTCTCTCTCATGAGAGCGTAAGCTTCCGCGGCCGGAATCAGTATTTGCTAGGCTGTCCGGGTGACGCCGCTTTCATGGCGAAGGTGCCGACGTTTCGGTCGCCATTCTGCGACCTTCCTCAGGGCGTAATGAGGTCGCAGAATGGCGACCGAAACGTCGGCACCTTCGCCATGGACACGGCGTCACCCGGACAGCCTAGTAAATACATTCTCTCTCATCATCACACATTCGCTGCACATAACACTCTCTCCATAAAACATTCACCTCACTAACGGTTCCAATGACCATAGCAGTGGGCATGTCCGAAAACTTCAGGCAATCAATTAGTAAATAAATAACATAAACTGACCATTATATACTCTTGGGATCATTTCAACTTAACAAGGCGACAGGCATGTTTGTTCATGGCACGCCAGTGTTTTGTTTACTTTGCAGTACGTCGTCGTTTTGTATGTACATGAAGTCATAACGTACGTTGATTACAAAGTCTGTTTTGTCGTTCGCATACCGGAAGGTACCACTTTGTATACGATAAACAGTGAAGGTAAATACCTTTTCCCGTGCCTGACATCTGAGAGTTAAGTTTACAAATCATGATTGCCTATTCAACGTATCATGTTATTTTGATCCATCTCAAAACTAGTGGTGCTAAAACAGTACGTACTTTGTCGCCCGAATTTTCCAGTAAAATTACGCGAAAAGTACTCAGATGTTTGAAAAATATTTCATGACCTTATTTCCAAATTTATCTTTAAAGAAAATATTTCATTTACGGGCGTAATCTATATATTTAATATTTTTGTTGTTTTTGAAAAACTGTTGAACTTTTGTAATTTTCGAAAATTCTGGGTTTTCAATGAACATGAGACGTGTAGGATTTCTTTAAGTATCCTTCACACTAACCAACAACAAAATTTCATCAAAAACGATAGGGCTATTTTTTTCTAAATTTGGAAAATGTCCCTGAGACTTCATGTAAAGTACTCTCCAAAATTAAAATAACGGTTTCAAATTCAAGAGACCGCAACATCAGCCAGGTCGAATGAAGAATTCAGTTAAGGACAAAATCGGCTGAACGATTTAGCCGCTAGTTTTTCGCAGACTGGCAATCGGGTAGACTCTCGTTTGCCGTCGTCCGCTATTTCGGTATCAAGGAACCACAAAACATGAATTAAGACTGCATTAAGATTACAGGATATCTTTTAAAAAAATTAGGAACTAGATTTATCCACTTTTCGTTACCAGGGCTGCATAATAAGAGTTTTTTGTCGAAAATTCGCAATTTTTTCGCGCAGCGTTTCATAACTTTCGTTCTACTTCGTACGTAGTAAAGAGTGAGAAAGTGAGAAAGTAATAACTAATTATATAGTGCGAGGACGCTTCTCCTTCTGTTCAAAAGCTTTGCGATGGGAGGAAGTTTCATGGAGCCTTTCCTTCAGAAAATAACTTTCAAAAAGGAGCAAATATTCCGAATTTCCTCGCAGGATGGGTTGCACTCCTTGGTAGACGGGCTTATTGTCGTAAGGCCCGGATGTTTGATACGTCGTATTTTTTCTCTTTGTTATTTAAATCTAAAATGTAAGTTAAGAATGATTTATTTACTAGGACTGTAATTATACAATTTCCACGGGTCATATATTGTGATAATTTACAAGGATAGTGAGATTAAGTTAATATTTGTAGAAATATTAATAACGGCATTGCCAAGAATAGGGTAAAAGGCCCATAAACTAATATGTTGTGTACAATTAATATAACAAGATGGAACTCAACAGAATCAGTAGTGGGGAAAATATAGGGAGTGGAATAGGAAATGTAAAACAGGGACACTTCGCAATTTCCGTGCAAACAGTGTGACACGTGAGAAAATGAATAACAGCTAAGTAGTTCAAGGAATAAAGTGTTACGATGTAAATGCGAGGATAACCAATGAGAGCGGAGATGACATTCGAGAGAGCGATCAAGATGTACAGAGGCAGAAAGAAACGTGTTTGGAAAAGATTTCGGGCAGGAGACAACACGAGACGAACGCGCGCAACTCCAAACAAAAGAGAGCCCGGGCCCACTTGGTCGTGGAAGGACGTGCAGATGGAACGCTCGAGGAGGAAAGTTGGTTTTAGTATGGAAATACAATGAAACGTCGAGCAACGGCCAGCTTGCGGATCTACGTCTCGAAGTAAAGTAACAATGAGGGGGCATTGTGTTAGCAGAAAATATTCTAGGAAGATCAAGGGGCTTTTTATTTTTTAGATAGATACATTTGTAATTGGAGAAATATTTTGGCCAAAGCTTGCAAAGAAAGCGGGGGGGTTTATTTAAAGGAATTACAACTTTGTTTATAAATACATTAATTTTAAAAAAGGGTATTCTATTCAATTGTTGCTTTTGTGATGAAAACGTAATTAGGAGAATATTATGTATGCATGTATGTATATATTTACAGCACTGCATAAACGATGTATTTGATCGGCGTATTGAAAGTATATTTATTTCAGAGGACGACCCAGATAATTTCCGGGTCCATATTACAATAAGTAATCCCGTGTACGTAAATATTTCGTCATCGGGAGTCTGTGCGGACGATCCATCATACCCACACCTGTAATTTTTCGTGATAGTGAAAATTGGCGCCTCATATAGTAGGATATTTAAAGAAATAAAACAAAGCAGACTACTTACTTGTGTTGTCCTTCTGCCGAGAGTTGGCGGCTACATTTGGCCCCGAACCGGGTCACAAACCCCTCATCGGTCACACTACAGAGCGTATGTATGTGCAAGATTGTTCAATACGTTAGTGCAATAGTTTAGTGTTTTGACGATGTGATGATTGCATTGCTTTAATAAACAATTACAGCACAATTATATTTTGCACTCCTGTGTGTTTGCCACCTCGTATGTAATTATTGCTTTTCTTACATCACTATGTATTCTACACTCACGTGTGTATGGTTGTTAATTTTCTACTTCCGTAGTTCAACGTGTTTTTCAACTACTCATTCTAATTACAAAGCCCGAACTGTGAACTAATTACATTGAACGTGAGTGTTGAACACGCTGCAGAACTATTAATTTATTTTCGCAGCAATTTATTTCGTTGGTGCACATTGCACAAGAGTAGTAAGTTAATCTTCCTGCTTAAACGATGACAAGGCGGGCAAACATTCTATCGAGAACATTTTCCTTCACGAATCATGAACATTTCAACGTATCCTACCATATGGCAGGCCTGCCAACCTGCCTGTCACAACGCCTGGGCGCAACACGTTGCTCCCTGCCTGGATTCATCTGGGAGAGGGACATTCGGTGCATCTTCCAGCCTTCGTACGTAACTTCCTGTGATCTTTACATCACTACGTGCCAATTACACTGTGAATCACTCACAATTGTTCAATTTTACTCATACGAATGATAAACGTGAATCTCAATTGCATAGCAATTAATGACGGCATAATATGCTTGCATCCAATCACATCATTTGTGCTTCTTGAACGTATGAAGTATGTTTTCATACAGCATACAAGGTGTATCATTTATTTTATTGTAATAATTTAATGGTTGAATTACATTATTAATTATAATTACTATATTTATTTTTACGTGGTGACAAAGTACCAATTAATTAGTTTTCAGCTACACACAAGGTCCATAAGCTTCTGGAAGGATGACGGAGAATAATGTGCATAAGGTTACACCTGTCAATTACAGTTCACCAGTCATATCACCTCCACCTGGTCGTAAACATCCCCTGTCTAGTCGTGAGGCTGTATGACAGAAGACAGCTCCCACACACCAATGTGGGACAAGAAAATATCTGAATTGAACTCTCCGAGCATTTGAAACACCCGCTAAGAAAAGGTACATGCTTTGAGAATGTGTTCACATGTGCCAGTAGATTACAAGACGGATCATATTCAAACAGATGAAAATAGGAAAGGAAGTTGAAACAAAATGGCGGCGCTTTCAGCTATGTGCACCGTAGAAGAGTAGCTAGCAGATATAAGGTTTTTGTGGTCAGAAGGCATAAAAACACAACAAATACAGAGATAGACATGCACGTCGAGAACCGCTTCACCAAAATAAAAGTGAACAAGTGGGTAGATATTTTAAAATGAACGGACATCGGCCCTTGACGAGTCGCGCCCTAGCCGACTTCTTAGTACCATCCGAACCCTCCGCAGCGCCAGGCGAATGCTGGAGCAGCGCCCCAACAAGCGGAACACGGACCGCGCGCGATCTTTCCTTCCTCTTCCTTGTCCTATCCTCACCCCTTACACTTAGATGCAGTACACTACCACACATGCCGGGAGACCGGTCGGGAGCTTAGTATTTGCTCTGGCTTGGGGGAGATACCTGGTTGGAGAAAACCTCGCTAGTCGACAGCAAGTCGACGCCGGATCTCGCCATCCACCAGGAGAAACCACTGCTGACTTCCACGATTAAAACAAGCACTATACGTACGGGACTAATGATCTTAGGTGTTGACTCTACTGTAATCACTATTCAATCAATACCAACCCTTACCCAGCGATGTTTTCATTATCTTCTGGGACATTAATATGCCCATTTTGTAGCATCATCAGCAAAGTTGTGAAATAATTAGTTGTGCCTGAAATAACGCAATGTTCTTGAAAGAGCTAAAATAAGCAATACGTCTTGCATCGCTATTCCATATCTTGAAAAAATTCGAAAACTGAAATTTTAGTTCTTGGCTCTTCTTGAATCTTTGGATGCGTTTGGCCTGACCTTAAGATGCGCTTTGACAGCACGTCGATTTAAGAGCAATGATGACGTGACAAAACCGGAGTGTTGGTTGCAATAACAATCGTAAAATGTGTTTCTTATAAACAAGTTGAGCCACGATTGAATTGAATTGAATTGAATTAATGCCTTATTTTACGTGGCGAGACTCAGGCCATTAGGCCTGCTCTTCCGTCTGACCACGCAAATTTCGCTACGCTCCTTTCACCAACTAGCGAAGAAAGGAGGTGTATCTTGGGCGAGAAACAGGCGATTTGAATTTAGCTCAGAGGCGTCATTTAGGCTTGAGGATCTTTTACATGCAAGTAAATCTGCGAACATGGGACAGCCGGCTTTACTTCCCCTCCGAAGGAAGGCGTACGAAGGATTTTACGATGTGAAACGTTTATTGAAAAGCAAAGATTTTTGTTAACAAAGATTTATTTTGTTATACTTGATGTTGAAATATATATATATATATATATATATATATATATATATATATATAAATATTCTTTTTCTGCTATTTGCTGAGTTAGCGTCGTGTATATTGTTTCAGAATTTACAAAATATCGAAGAGTGTTGTACAAATATTCAGATTACTAGCAAAGTACGCAGTGCGAATCTTCTAATAGAATATATTGGAGTTGTTTGAACACAAGAATTTTGAGCCGTGCGATAAAAAGGACAAAGCCCCGAGTTGATGGCTTAAGTGCTATCGATAGCGCACGCAGCCTGCCTGTGGCTTAGAGAGCTGCATGTATATGGATGAGAGAAGATTCGGGTGCATTAAAGTGTCTCGTTTCACCAAAGGGGCACGGCTGTTGCCTCGAGCGGGGGCCGCTCCTCTCACTCTTTGACGGCAGTCTCATTGCTCCGCAGAAACACTTCTGATCCACAACACATTTTTTTGTATTTAAAAGGGTCGCATGAACAGCTAGGCTTGAGAGATTTTGACTTTCCCGTATTCGTACGTATAAACGTAGTGTAGGGAAAGTTAGGTAATGCTGCGGAAAATCGATTTCGATATTTCAACGGAAATACAAGTTTTGGGGTTCCCTGATACCAAAAATAGGTGTTTTTTTTTCAAAACGTCCGTCTGGTATCTGTGAATACTACGAGCAACTAACCATACGCGGGATTTTTCCCAAAACGACAAAACCCGTGTCAATCTGGCTCGAATTGAAACTTGATTTTGAAAAATTCTCTTCAAAATTTGAGGGTAATTTATATGAAGCCTTCCAGACATTTTCAAAATGTTTTCAAAACCGGCTCCAAATTTTTTCTTTCAATTTCTTGTAAGAATAGAGTAACATATACTTATAAGAATGGCATAGGTCCGATTTTCACGGTTAACTGAATTTTTGAAAATTTCAAAAATATTAATTTTTGTATGTCTTCATACAACTACAACATGAAAGGTAGAGATTTTTCCTTTAAATACAATTTGTTCTGAACATTGAGCTATTTTATGAAGGCCATAAAAATTTTATTGAAAATTTGACTAGTCGTCGCGCAATATTGCATGAAATATGAGCAATTTAAAAAAATAACAAAAACAAGATTTTCTCAAAAACCGCTCTAACTTTTTTCTTCAAACAATTGGTAGGGATAGTGCTAAATATACTGCTAATTTTTTCTCAACATTTCGAACAGATAGTGCTAATTGCACTCTTTTATGACTTAAATTTTATTTTGGGGTATTTTTTGTTCTTTTCAAAAATTACAAAAAATGTATTTTTTTAAAGATCACTCTGACACTTTCCAAAACTAAAAAAATTTCTGTGAAAAAGAGCTTTAATTTTTGAATTTAAAGCAGCGCTTAAAGGCTTTTTTTTTTAAAAAACGCTCCACATTTTTCGAAGAACTTGTCATTTAAGACGAGATTTTACTGTCCTTTAATCATCTTTAAATATTTCCGCTGTACCATAAAAACCAAAAAATTAGGAAAATGTTTAAAAAATGTACTTTGGTCGGCGATAGATGGCAGCTGGCAAGAGTGTGTGGCAAGTCCGAACCAAAGGAAACAGAAAACTAATACAGGAAAGTCTGTGCCATTCTGTAGCACCATTAGTTTTCTATTGGTATAGGCTGAGTGAAATGGTACATTTAACGAGTGATTTCATTATTAGTCTTATGTGAATGGATAAATGGAAATTAATATCTGAATCACAATAATGTATTCATTGTTACTTGTAACGTGGAATACGCAGCACTCCGTAAACAAACATAATATATTTAATCGTAAATAACTTCAGGTACTTGTCACGTAATTGAGTTACAAAGCATAATTTAAAATGCAACTTAAATTATGCTAAGAAAAATGTAATTCCTTGTATTACTTCTAAATTAGTAGTTTTTAAAAATCAGAGTTAAATGAAAATCATATATAAACCATTCATTTGGGCGTTCCTTGTTCTGTCCGTGAAAATAAAGAAAGACTTTGGAGCGGTTTTTGAAAAATGATGTGACCTCCACAATTTTCTAAGACTCAAGTACTCTATCTATTGTCAAGATGTAATAAACTTTGGAGCAATTTTGAAAATGTTTATTTTGTTGTTAATGTATGAACAAAAAAAGAAACATTCGTTTCCATTTCGCAGAATCTCGAATTTGGCGAGATCGCCAGGAGAATATATTTTTCGGAGAATAGCCCGTAAACATTTAAAACCCTGGCGTTTCTCACGGACAAGCAGACGTGCTGACGTTCGGCAACTTTCCGGTATGAAAAGCTAACGAAACGTGAATTATGAGCACCGAATAATTTAAAAGAATTAATTTCCTGCATATGGGAACAAAATATATGCATTTATGCGGCTCTACAATATGAGGTTTCCCTCATTATATGTGAGTATAGTACATGGACGTAGAAGTATGTTTTTAAACGGGAGATGAAGACCCAAGGAAATATCGCCCGCGATTCCCAAATACAATTTCTTTGCAAATGAGCGCACACTTGGAATTAACAACTGAATCTACATATCAGGACTAATTTGTATAAAAGAGTATATATCCAAATCAAATGGTCAGTTTTTTATCTATTAAATTATTTTCAATGTTTTCTTTTATCTTAAGGATTTTAATTTAGCTTGGAAAAATCCAATTTGGACGCTTTTCCTCTCGGCGCGCGATGTCATTGCGGCGTTTTGTGTTTTGCAGCTGCGCTGCTCACTGCAAAAGGCCCTTGCGCAGTTGAAACCGGGAGAGGTGGCTCAGTGATGATCATCAACTGATGTCATTGAATGGTTCCTGTCCAGAGGTCCTGGGTCTCCACTCCCCACGGTGGCGGGATTTTTAACACTAGCGAGTCAGTTCTGTCGAATTCAGCCGCTGTCTGGAAGAGAATTCCAGCGACCAGCTGCATCCAATGTTTACTCTTATCATCTGCTCTAATCAGATGTATTCCATGGATTCTCCCATCAACACCAGGCAAATGCCCGAGCAGTACTCTAACAACCCGGCTACGGACCGCGCGCAGTCCTTCCTTGTCCAATCCTCACACACTTGCACCACTATGGACTACACTCCATCTCGTGCCGGAACCGGTCGGGAGCTGAGACTTCGTCGCGGCGGGGGTGGCGCCCCGCTGGTGGAAGTTTCCAGGAAGGGGAAAACCCCGCTATCCGACAGAAGGTCGGGGCCGGATCTCGACAACCAGCAGGAAAAGGCAACCGTAATCTCCCGACTAAAATACTGCATCACACGTAGGGGCCTAATGCCATCAGTAGTTGAATCACTAGCAAGCCACCAACGAAGCAGCACAGCTGAATGGACCCTCTGCGCCGAGGGCAGCGCTG
>BOPP01000028.1:1876602-1900787 GCA_017312745.1 Gryllus bimaculatus
GGAGGGGGTGAATGCTCTCGTCGCGCAATAAAAAGGCTTAAAGAGGCGCCGCGTCAACGCAGCGGTCCTCTGGGCTCGTTGGCGGTCGAGGGGCCTCCGCCACCACTCAATTCGCACGGCCCGCCCCACAGCACCTGCCCCCGCCCAGCACACTCTCCACCTCCCGCGGCCTGCACCCTCCACCGCGCCATTATAACGCCCTCGCGCCCCCACTCACCGCACATCCCTCTACCTCTCGCACTCACCTGCTCTCTACCCCTGCAGCATGCACTCTAACCCATTCCCTCTCCAACGCCCCCAAACCAGCACTCTTCTCACCTCACGTCACCTCCCCACAGCCCACGCGCTCTTTTGTTCTTTAGCCCACGCTCCCTCCAACGCCCTCGCACTAGCGTCCGCCCCTCCTCTTTCAATTCACACCAGCACTTCTTTCAACATACCTCGATACAGCTCTCGCACACACCCGTTCTCTATTCCTGCCGCATGCACTCTAACCGACGCCATCTCCAACGCCGTCGCACCAGCAACTACCTTACCTAACCACACCACAGCCTTTGCACTGACCTGTTTTCTACCCTGCGCATGCACTCTAACCTACGCCATCTCCAACGCCCTGGCACCAGCACTTTCCCAACGTCACCTTCGCACAGCCTCCGCACTCGTCTGTTCTACCCCTGCCGCAAGCACACCAACCCACGCATTTTCCAACGCCTTCGAATTAGCAACGCCCTCGCCAACTCACCCTCAGTCTTTGCATTTATTTGTTTTCTACCCCTGCGCATGGCCTCTAACCCACGACCTCCCACCAGCACTCCCCTCTCCTCACCTCCTCACTGACCTCACTCTCACCTGTTCTCTCCCCCTGGAGCAGCACTCTAACCAATTCTCTCTCCATCGCCCTCGCACCAGCACTTCTTTCAGCTCACCTCGATACAGCTCTCATTTTCACTCACCTTATCTCTACCCCTTCCGCATTCATTCTAAACCACCCTCGCACAAACGCTCCAATAGCACACACTTGCTCGCACACATTATTTCTAATTTCTCTTCAATATTATACTTCTAAATCAATCAGCAAAAGTCCTTTCAACCAGCTACCTTTTTCTCCACACCAAGATTCACACAAGGGATTGCCATAGACCAACAATAGGGGAAGAGTAGTTGACGTAGATTGGGCTCGAAGCAGGTTATTCACGTACGAGGCGAAAGAGGCTAGTGTCGGAATTTCCTCGCGCCCGCGTTGCGTATACTATTTTTTAACACGCCGTGGGCGAGACGCAACATGTCAAATACATTAATATAAATACATGAATGAATATAAATTAAATATCAATTAACTAGAAATACCTTCCTTATACAAAAGTAATTGATTTCTAGTCGGTTTCTTAACACTATTGTTTGTAATAAGAAACAAAGATGTCGTTAAGACGAAAGACAATGTTACATATTTTTCGTACACGCTTCGTGATGTTTTGCAAACTGTGAAAAAAATAGCAATTTCGCTCACGGAAAACAAGTTCGAGAAAAATCGTTTCGCCCACGAAGTGGTGAAAACGAATGTTCATTTCATGCGAGCTTGCACTTGCTTCTTCAGTGTCAGAAATTCCGGGTACATTCAAACGAGGCTACGTTTTCCCACGTTCGTCAACGACGTGTGTGCCACAATTGTCTTAAGAAATATTCGCAATCGCATAATTACTCCTGATTCACTTGTTAGTACAATGCCAGTCATCATATCCTTCTACAAGGGTGTTTTGCGTTGCAAATAAATGTTGCTGCCTGCAACGCCAGTCCACGGCGCCAGGTCATGACGCGCCCATCACTGCCCTGCGCAACCAATTGACCTGCGGAGGAAGAACGTTTGCATCCCTGCCACCTACAGACAGTTCCTGCACGCAGAATGCAGCCAGAGACCATTCAGGGAAGTTCTGGAATCCGAGAGGCACTCAAAATAGGCTCTCAGCTTCGCTCGGTTTGATTGTTACTGACTCGGGACGCGTCATCTACTAGGTGCATTAGTCACGTAATGGTAGTGTATGTATTTGCTTGGGAAGTGGGGGTTGTCCCCCTCTCTGTATAGCGAGATCTGGCGCCGACCTCACGTCGGTTAGCGGGGTTTTCTTCAAACACGTATCTCCTACCAGCGGGGCACCGCTCAGCCAGGAAAAGCTCTCAGCTCCCGACCAGGCTCCCGGAATGAATGGTAGTGTAGGGTCTGATAGTGTAAGTGTATATGGATTGAACAAGGAAGAGGTAGGAAAGATCGCGAGCGATCCGTGGCCCATTTGTTAGGGTTCTGCTCCGGCATTCGTTTGGTGTTTATCGGAGAAATCACGGGAAAGTACTGATCAGAGCAGCTGGCCGCTAGAATTCTCCTCCAGCCAGCAACTAAATTCGACACAGCTGAGAAGCTTATGTCGCAAATCCTGCAACTCTGTGGGGACTAAAAACTATGATTTGTCGGTGAGAGGGACTGCGGTGACATCAGTTGATGCCCTGAGCCATCTCTGCCGGTCCAATTCGCTCCGGAGACTTCTGTAAAATAATTCTCACGCTGTGACGCGTTGCCTTTTAGCCGTCGGTGCACCTCAATTCATTTACTGCCAAAGTAAATATTTTCTCGAACAGCCTAACAACGCGTCAGTTACCGACAGCGTGAACTCGTAAGCGATGACTACGGTAACATTCATTCATTCATTCATTTATTCATTACTCTGGTCCACAGTCGTTCTAATTGCAATTCAGTGTTAGAAGGGCTAATCAAGAAGCTTGACACTGCACGTATTTTGGTACCGATTGAAATCCAAAAATACACGAAACAAAATTTTCGAGACAAAAGAGCACGTTTCCTATGCCAACTGATATAACACCGGAGGCGGAGCTTTACTATGTCAGTACCCTGAAGAAGCCTGCGACATGACAGGCGAAACGTCGGCCTATCTGCCAACGACGCGGCGTCACCCGGACAGCCTAGATGTCATGAAATCCAAACTGTTGGTACAGCTTGGATTTTGTACGAGCTCGCATCACTCATGATACCTTATCGTGTGCTATCACGGTACTAAACGACATTGTCAAGAAGCGTTCATTGCCATGTCTATCATCAACACACACCTTCCGCCGCCGGTCTCATTCACTTGCGGAGAGTGAAGGTAGCACCAAATCTCCCGCTTACTTATTCGCGTTCTGTGTCAAAAATCAATTGGCATTTTACTCGCTGCCGCCATCGCCGCAGACATAATGTTAACGGGCTAAATTTCGTTATCAAAGGGAATGCTTCTTTTCCAGAACACCCAACTGGGATGGGTTTCCCTGTGAATTTACATGCCAGGAACTGAACAGTGACAATTCACCAGAATAAGAGACGAATAATGTACAACGTGTTCATGTACGTTGATTTTCATTCATTTGCATCAGCACATTTGCACGAATAATTAATACAGTAATAATTCGGGCTATGATTTAAATGCAATAAAACAGCGAAATATGCGCATATATGTAAATATATTTGCTAATATATGCAATTAAAAAGGAAAATATGCGAAATAGTGAAATGTTATGTGTAATTATAAAAATAAGTAAAAAGTGCAATGTGGAAAATGTGTACAGCAAAAAAGAAACAGAAATCATATAAATTGTTACAAGCCACAAACATTAAGTTAAGGGCTTAATTTTCAAGAAAACTCCTTTCTGAGGAAAATAATGAGAGAAGCACTTAATGTGCATTTCACAAAACAAAACAAAAAATATATAGGTATTGCAACGAAAATATTACTTCCTCTGCATTCACGACAAATGCACGGGTCTGACCCTTTTGACACCACTCGACGTTTGCGCCGTGTGTGGGCATGCATAGGCGCTCGGCGGGTGCACGTTTCATTTCGACTCGTACTGCCGATGACAGGTCTCAGCGAGCTTCGCCAGCGACTTCGTAGGCCTCGGGTGAGCGGCAATGCTGATTCGCGGCTATGGCAGCGTAAAAAAATTATCGGAAGCCTATTTCTTTAGAGCAGGTCACATGTTCATATCTAGGCTATCCAGGACGAGCTGCGTCACTGCCATGGTGGCAAACGTTTCGGCCAGCGTATGTGGCCTTCCTCTGAAGAAGTAGAACGCTCTGAAGAAGACCGCAATACGCTGGGCGAAACGTTAGCTACCATGGCAGTGACGCGGCTCGTCCTAGATAGCCTAGATATCACAGACTCCGGCCGCGGGAGCCTACGCAACCAGGTCACATGATGTACCATAACAAGTGGCGAGAGAACTGCCAGAGCCGCTTACACGCTAACGGAACAGTAACATTTGGGTTTCTTTTCGCGGATGAAGGGTGAATATACAACGAAAATATGCAAATATGGCCCAAATATGCAAAACTATGTAATAATGGTGATATATTCGAAAATATGAGGAATAAAAATAGCTCCAATTGATTTTAACTGCCTCAAAACAAATACAATTTGTTAAAACGAGATGTTTTAGTCCACAAAAAAAGTATGCATATGCATATGTATCACGGCTCTAGTAGTAATCAATTATTCTTTCGGTTTATTCTTTTGGGTTCAACGTTTGATGAATAAATGGTATGTGCAATGTTAATCATCGTAAGTTCACTGTGTTGTCAGCCAAAATCCCTTTCGTCTCTTAACCAGTGCCATCGCTCTGCCCCGGGCAGCGCAAGGCCCAGCGCGGCAGAAAATTTTCCTTCGTGCCGACTGCTTTGTGTCTTGTTCAGTCCACTGTATCGCCCTTGCAAGGTTCATCACAACTTTCTCTTTTCAGCTTTCTCTTCAAAATGATTAAAAAGCATTTTTTTATAACAAGAATTATAATCTATAAATTATAAATCACTTACTGATTGTTAGAAAAGAGTGAAGTAAAGTTCAATTCATCTTCCGGAAATCTTAATTCATCTTCAGCTCAACTTCCCGAAATTAGCTGAAGGTAATTTGATGAGATCGTTCAATAAAATTAACTTATTTTTTAAGCGTAACCAATATTTTACAAAAATAAAACATTCTTTGTAAAACAAACGTCTAAAATATATTATTTTAAAAATGATCCTTTCGAAAGCTGAATCACAATTTGATTGGCAGTCTCAAATAAATTGTTTTCCCCTTCAGAATATTTTTAATCGCCCCACTACACTGCTTTCATGCAGATTGGAATATCAAGCTACGAGAGCCAAGCCACTCGCTCAGCTGGAATTCGCTTGATGAGAATGGTTGCTGGGGCTCTTAGAGGAATCGCTAGAGGTTCTTGACGCTCCAGCGAGTGTATTCAGCCTCCATCTTCGGCCGGTGAAAGCATTGCGAAAAGCCTTTGAAGAAATAAAAGACCTAAAATAAAAGAGTATGAAAACGTCCTATGTCTGCGCAGAAATAGCCCTTTCCCTTTGTGGCCGTTGGCGCCAAGGGCGACGCCTGGCCCTCGCTGACCTTCCGCCCGTCCGTGCGCGTGGCGGCACTCGCAGGGCGCTGACCTTCACGGCAGAGCTCTGCATCCTGCATGGAAGCGACCGACCGGCCACAGTCGACCAGGCGAGTCTCAGTCGCGAGGTAACAAGCTCACTAGAGCTCGCGGGCTCTCCGTTCGGAGAAGTTGACGCGAGATTTAAAAGGAAGGGCTGTTCATCACTGGGTAGCTGGCCAACGACAGTCTTTGGGAGAACTTACTTGACAGTTATTGGCCCAAGTTTAGCTACATTAGCTCCCAGTTTCTCTTTAAGGCAAAGCAATGATCCAATAAAATGAAACAATACATCAGTCCGATTTCAAAATCTCACTTGAGAGTAAAATTTAAGAAAGTTGAATCAAAAGAATATTGATTTTGTATTCATGTTCTCTTAAAAGTGATATAAAATCACGATCTTTCTACGTAAAGGTTAGGTTTAAAAGATAAATATTCTCGTCTGTTGCGCGTTGCCTGTCCGTACAGGAAATTTGTTAATTTATAGAGATTTGTTAATTTATTTCACATTATTGCTAAGTACAACAAGTAACTGATTGATTTAATAACACAACACAAAAGGAAAACTTGGAAAGAATTCGCCATTCAAACATATTCCGGTCATTAGCAAAGATGTTTATGTAACGCAGAATTCACTAATTAAAAACATTGAATAGTAATATTGAATTGAATTGAATTAATGCCTTATTTTACGTGGCGATACTCGGGCCATCAGGCCCGCTCTTCCGTCTGACCACGCAAATTTCGCTACGTTCCTTTCATCAACTAGCAGAGGATGGAGGTATTTCTTGGGCGAAAAACAGGCAGTAATAAGTAGTGAAGAACATAAACTCAATATATTTTTTGCTTATTTCAAAGAACAAATCTGGCAACCACGTTTTCGTATGAAGCCTCTATTTCATGCCTGGGAGTTGCCTGTGTCCGTAAGAGCGCCGGGCTCCCCAGCTGGGCAAGAAGCTCGTGCGGGCGCGGTTTGACGAGGACACACATTTGGTTCTCGCGAATTGTAAGGGAACCTCATTCAGAAACCAGTGCATTCACAATAATTATAATTATTGAAACCTTTCCATAATCTTAATTTCGTTGCGAAGTACGATCTTGGAAAGATCCAGTAATCAGAGATAATTGTGTCACTATGTTTTGGCGCTGTATTATATCAAATTGAAAATTTATCTTTCTATTGAAATCTAACTGGCCTAAGCATTGACCAAGCTGATTCAGAAAATGATTAGTATTGTGAAAGTCATCAGTTAGGGGTTGCTGATATTCATATTTGATGAAAAATGCTACATGAAATATTGAAATCGAATGAAAATAATTAACACTCTTTTAAAAATATTTAATGAAAACAAGTTTGATTTCATGGAAAAATATGTTTTCACCAAAAATACAAAAAAAAATTAAATTAAATTTTACAATGAGACCTTTTTTATATTTTTAGTACAACTTTCTTCATAATGACTAGATATTCCTGAATTATCTTATTCTTTTGTTTTTATTTTCACTAGTCAAGGGCTTTAATCCCAAACATTTCGCAGCAGAATGTTTTAAACAAACGATGACATTTTCTTATTTTTCTCAAAACAGGTTGGAATGGAAAAGTCCCATTTTGAAAGAAGATCTCTCAATTAAGTGTATGTATCAAATTTAATTTTGATTGTTCCACGTGAATTGAGCACTTTTTGGTTTAGTTTTTAAATAAAAAAATATTTTTGTAATGTTTTGGTGTTATTGGTTCTGCTCATATAAGCTGAAATCTTATAGAAATTTCCAAAACGGCATAGGCTGTCCAAATACCGCTGCGCTAGCTGACATTATTGAGGATTAACATATATTATTGTTTTCTCCACACTACATAATGCATATTTTCAATGTTAAATATAAGCTATCAATTTTCTAATTTCTTCAGAATTGAAATATTGGCCTTTTTCGCGAAAGCGAATTTTATTCGCTTTATACATAAAATTGTCAATACAAATGTAAATTGTAATTTAGTGGATTTTAAGGCACACTGGAATGGGTAAAATATGTACGTAGACTGGGAATCGAAAATGCTGCTTCACTAGTTCTAGAACAACACTATGACACTTAGCCATTCTTGGGCTTTTCTAACACTCCTTTTATAATAACACATTTTATATTAACGAAACTTGAAAGCAACATTACGTTTACAAACGTTAATGTCAATTCAGTTTTATGGGCGGAAATCACAGAAGTCTTTTTCCTCTGTAATATTTAGCTCTCAATGGACGTCAAGGTATTTTATACCATCTCCAATAAAAGAAATTTAAACTTCGTAGTTCGATCTACAGAACGAATGTTGGCAAGATACTGATTGGGTGGTAATCAAAAGGCGTCATAGGATTGGCGCTTTTAGGATGGAGAAGTGCTGTCTGCCAGGCCGACGTAAATTAATTATGTCTACAATTGTCGGGAGCGCTACTTCAGCTACGAGCTTCAGCATCTTTGCATTGATTCCATCGGAGCCGGAAGCGTTTTATTTTAGACTCAAAATGATTTTTGTGACTTCGGTTAGGGTTACTGACGCGAAGTAGAAAGTGTCTGTAATACTGATATCTGTGCTTCGCAGCGAGGAAAGATTTCGATATTTAGGAATGGATTTATTGGCTGCGCAAGCTCAACGAAAGCATGATTTAGCGAATCAAGTGGCACATTTATTTCTGTCGAATTTCACATACTTCGAACACCTACACTTTGAAAGTTTTATCAGAGCAATTTAGAATCACAGTTATTTTGAAAAATGGAGTGGTAATATTTAATTTTGGCATTTCTCAACATTTAGGTGACACGATATCTAGTTTTTTTTATGTAGCATAATCGTTGTTTCTTGATTTCCGAAAAAAATCATACGTAATGTCCCTATTGTAACCGTTGCTTATTTGTAATTAAGATGGCAACGCTACATTTGAAAAGCGCGGGCAAAAATAGTAAACCTTATAGATAGACGAACCGCGTGCCGACCGAAGCGAGAGAGAGGTGGTGGAAATGAGTAACAATGAGTTGAATGACGCACAGCAGAGGAGACGGTACGTGGGGAAGATTAGCGAGAGCTAGGCGTGGAAGTGCACTCAGGAACTAAACAACTTTATGGTGATTGAATCGCGGATCTGCAGCAACAATCAGTGTATCAGGGCTCCGGCTTTGAAACGGCCATTTTTGCGACGCGACGGACAGGAAGCCGCCAACACGTGGGCCTGGGGAGGCCATGATTCGACCTGATATCCCGGACGAAGGACGACTACGATTCACAAGATCACGATAAGTACTTCCTCAAACGATTATTTAGTAGTAATATTGCCCGAGTGGATTGAATAGGGCGTAAATGAAATGCTGAAAGGACAGCACTTCTCAAAAGTTTCTATGAACATTCGGGGTGAGAATAGATATTTGGAGGAAATGGAACTTCATTATGTGCTTGTGGGTGGAGGAAGTAGAATTTCATCATCTTTCTAGTGGAAATGGTTTACCAATGAAACTATAATTGGGTGTGAAACAATATTCGGTTTAGAAAAAAACATGCCAGAGAGCATAAATTTGAGATTTCTTTGTGCTGTAAATGTTTCACCATGTTTTTCAAGAGAGAGCTTGTATTGGTTTTAATGCTTTTTGTTGTTTAGTGTATTTGACTATTTTGAAGAGGAATATTGTGTAATTTTACATGAAAATTTAATGTTAAATTAAGTGAGAGGGTAAATTTATTATATCTTCTATTGATGTTATTCGAATTAATGTTTGTAACCTTGGCAAAAACTTTGCAAACTGTGCTTGATTATCATTCTATCATGGTCAAAGTGTTACAAAAACAGTATAATTGTAAATTAATTTATTAAATTTCTTCTAGAAGAGAGAAGAGACATGTGTGAAGTGATTTTTGTTATTGTACAAAGGGCAATTTTTGTTGTATTTTTGTTACAATAAATGCATTTAAGTTTGGATTTTTTCTGGATAAACACTTTATTTTTCTAAAGGACAAAGAAAGATCCACAATCCTTAAAGAAAGATACAACTATTTTTTAACAGATGATTGATAACAGATCAGTTATGAACTCCCCTAACAATAATAGAAAGTGGGGAGTCGGTTTCATTATCTTACATAATTTGGCGCATTTCACCGGATATCCACAGAGCGGGGGACGTGTCACGCGTGACGTCTTTTGTGGCATATGTCTATGTACTAGTCCATTCAACAATTCCGTAAATACTGCTACATTACCATTGAGTGAGACTTCATTTTGAACAAGATTCCAAGGGACCGAAAATCCATCAAAACTAATGAAATTGCGTCGAAGTTCTTATCTCGATATTTTATAATTTTCGGAGTGTACTTGGGACACTTTAGATTGTACGTAGATAAGATCATGTTTCGATACTTCTGGAACGGAAAATTATCCCTGATAATGCGCTCTTTCTGGATTTCACACTAGTATATGATCTATCCATGTTGCAGTATCTTTTGTGATGTGAGTTAGCATAAGAGGAAGAATCGTTAGGTTCATGGTACAAAAAAAACGAGGAAAGTTGTCGGATGAAGATTTTTTTCAGCAAGTTACAGTTGAAGTCGCCTATTATAAGAATGTCCTCGTATTTAGTGACACAGGAAGCGAGGAAGTCGTGAAGATCGTCGATATTGACTGATTTGGGAGGAGAATAAACTTCCTCCAAGACACACTTTCTTCCTAAAAGATTAACTTCAACGATTAAATTTTCGGTGAAGTGGCCTTTGTGGTTTGCGGAAGAGAATAAATTTTGCAGCTTATGTCCTCACGTAAATAGACACCGACCCCACCGCTGTGTGCAGCCACGCTGGATTTTCTATCAGATCTCCAGAAACGGTATCCGGGAGCTTTGACTGTTTGGGAATTTAAAAATTTTTTGAGCCATGTTTCGCTAATAAGAAGTGCGTGAAATTTATATTTCATTACAATTTCCGGAATCTCGGAGTGATGTCAAAGGAAGGTTGTGCATTTAAGTGCTCGACGTAAAAGCAGTTTCTAAAAATACTCAGTGTGCTGTCTATAATGACTAGGGCTGGCAAGCAAGGACCAATGAAAATTATTGACTCTTATCTTTGCAATCGAATGAAAACACAACACATTGAATTATTCTAAACCAGATGTGGTCATTTCAATGAGTTTCACTCCATGCACAATAACAGGTGAAAACATTTTACAACTTTAAATTTTGTAAAGACATCTGAATTCGTTTTACGACTGAATTGCAAAATTTACTTCAGAAGCTTCATAAATTCAAATAATTTAGTCTAAATAAACCTGGAAGGTATCAATTTTTTTAATTTTGAAAGAATAACAGTTTCTATGAAAATTTCTTTGGCAGCCAAGAATCGAGCTTAAATGAAAATTGGAAAGACTCACAACGCTTGTCCGCTGGAAATTACCGCTGACCTCTGCAGACGTCGACAGCTCCGCAGTTGAGGTTCGCTACACGAGGCGAACGTAGGCCGAAGCTGGGAGATCTTTTCGCTGTCAAATACCACAGTACAGATGTGTTGAAATATTTCCAGCCTTATTCTCGCCTTGAATGCTTAACTCTTTTCGGAGTTACCAATAAATGAAGCTTCTTCTGTTATTCCTCCACCGTATACATTTACCTGGTGACGAACAGATACGACTTGAAACGAGCCGCTTCAAGAGTGAAATGATTGTCCTGTGATTGACCGCCTCTGCTTCGCCCTCACTCGGCCAATGAGATTTTCCAGTTGTTGCCCACTAATGTTTATTCATTTCGCACAAATAACTCTGTACTTCAAAACGTATTAAATTATTTTAACATTGTTTACGCAAACTCTTTCCAATATTTATTTTCCTGATTTCTGGATGTAATTTCTTCTTGCGTGGAGCAGTGGTGCCTTCGCACACTCTTTTTGAGTTGTGAATTGAACCTTACGTATCGTCTGTCTCTGCTGGATCAACATTTATTAACCTCAATGGCTACTACTTCAAGGTTCTTTTCTCTGTTTTTCCTGACACCCATTGTTGGGAATTGACCGCCAAATTACTTCAAATTTGGCGCCTCGTTTCTAAGGCACTTTTGATGTTCTTTGAAGGCGTTTCAGAGAAAAGTATCATACATTTCAAACTTGACGCTCTGGAGATTCAATGTTACTCAAAAAACGTGCGAATTTCTTCCCTGTTGACCAAATACTCACTTCTTTCGTACAAAGTTCCTTGACGTAGATTGTGAACTGCTTCCTGTTAGTTCTGAGCGTCACCGAAAGATCGCATCAGCTCGTGGGTGGCTCCTCGTGCGAGAATGTATGTGACATTGTCAAAATTCTGATAATCTATAATCCAGCGATTTCCATATTACACGCCACGAGCTCGCATTGTCATCAGAAGGGAAGTGCAGAGAGCTTAGTAAAAACGTATTGGTCGTAAACTCAAGTAAAAACGACAAAATTTGTAAAGAAACTTTTGATTTCGTCTGGACAGAGATAACCGTGAAACTCTACTTCAATACTCGTTAATTCTTTCTCCAAGTAACAATCTTTGTCAATTGTGTGTCGTTTTTTTTTTCAGGACACTCTTGTCTGATGAAAAACTATCGATAGAAGAGGTGATGTTTCGTTGGAGCTTCTACTAATTGCTCTCCCAACTTATCCTACAAGTATTTCGCAGTCTCAACACTCATCGTAAATAACTAAGATTTTACGTAAAAGCAAGAACGCTGACTAGCATACGTTTCAACTTCACCATGTAAATAAAATACCCAATTGTTAATTCTAACCCCCAAAACAGTTGAAAGCGGTATCAACAATATAATTCCTAGAAAATCAGTGCTGACGAAACAAAAAATATACGAAGAAAAAAGGAAAAATAGTGTTTGAACCTCAATCTTTGATCTTCTCCCCCATACGTCACTCTCAGTTTTTACTGTTTTTTTTTTTTACTAAATAAATTTAATCTAATCTAATCCTCTCAATGATCAAGTTATTTTTTAAAATTTATGTCTGCCTGCTTGGCTGCCTACTTGGCAGGCCTTTCAGGTGTGTTCATAATGAAAAATTTTACACATTAACTTTTAGGGATAGGACATCCGCATGCGTTACCTCCTTTCTCAATGGTCTGATGATACATTTTAATTAGACATTGAAAGAAACGGTAGATGACAGTTTTTGGAGTTATGTGATAAGTTTTAAGTAGGGGGTGTTGGTGGGTGGAATTTTAAGGAAGGGAAATATGGGTGAATGATTTAAGGTGGACGAAAGGAGTCTTTGGGGAATCATGATATTATTCTCTTTGATTAACTGTACGTTGTACCTAGTTAGAATATTGTTGTACTGCGCGATTGGAGAAGAAATGAGAAGAATTTGAGAGTCATACGATGTATATAGACGTTAATGAATGATACATTTAGTTGTATTTATTTGTTGCTGTTGTATATTTGTATTTATTGCTGTGAAATGAATTTTCTATGTATTCAATTAATCTGAGCAGCTGGTGGGTGGTGTTATGTTGTGATCTGAATTATAACTGAAAGTTCGAGATAGTGTTAATTTTAGTTTTAAAAGTATGAAGATCCGTGGTTCTGTGAATTAAGTTTTCAATTACTTTTGCGATTGAGGGTAGGAGACTTATGGTCGGGGGCTTGTAGGAAAGCGAGTATCTTAGCCTGGTTTACAAAAGGGTAGAATTATAGAAAATTTGTAATATTTTGGAAACTATCCCAGTCTTAAGCAGGAATGAAATAAGGCTGTTAAAACAGCTATTGTTCTTTTGGGTAATTCTTTAAAAGCTCTGTTGTTAATATGCTCGTGACTTGCTGATTTTCGGGTTTCTACTGCTTAATAATTTTAAAAGTTTCGGATGGGGATATACATTTTATTTTATCTGGGACATTATAGTCTGGTAACAGAAGGCGTCTTGATTTATATAATTACTAAAGATAGAATTTGTATTTGGGTTTGTAGTAAAATAGTTTTGCAGATATTTACCTAACATGTTGGCTTTCATATAATCCATACAAGGTACATTTGAGTTGTGTTTAAGGATGGAAATGCCAGTAGTTTCTTTACAGTTTTTTTGTGGTTGACATGAGTAGTCCACTATTATAGTGAATTTGAGATATGGATCTTTGAAGGTTGTTTATTCAAACTTGATTTAGTTTGTTTTTGATTGTTCTCCCTAATTTGATAATTTTTGCTTTAAGGTCATGTCTTCTGTTGGTTTGCCAGAGCCATCGAAGGTTATGTTTACTTTTAATTAGATTTGGAATATTCCTTGGAATCGGATTTCTGTTGTTTGTGAAAGGCCTTGCAAAATGTGTTGATTGTATCAATGCGGTACAGAGTTTCTGTGTGATATTAGTTACCTGATTGTGTATTTCACTTATTGTTCGAATATGTTCGGAGTAATAAAGGTAGTAAGTCTCTAAATTTATTCCAGTTAATCTGCTCTTTCGCGCCCAAAACGGTGAAGGGATTATTTGACTGCAAGGGGTTTGAAGATTTTAGTTCTATGATGACCGGGCAATGATCTGAATCTAATTCAGATAGTACTGTTTTTGATGGAGGTATGTAAAAGTTTTTAGTGATCATTATGTCTAAATTATCTGGGATAATATTACTATGGTACAGGTAGTGTGTAAGTTACCGTGGTGCTATTACATCTAAAAACGATTGCAATTAATACCTTGCTGAGTTGTGCAATTGCATCCCCAGGCTTTGTTTTTACTGTTAAGGTAAAAGTAGAACAATAACATTGGTGTTGTTATTGAATATATCTTTGAATTCTTTTAATGGAAATTATTTATTCCGATGTTTATGAGCTGCTATTATTATATAATCTTTGTTATATATATATTGTTAAGGTAAATGCAAGAGTTTTCAGGTTAGATGTTTTGGGGCTAAGTGACAGTTGATGTTTGATTCTGGCTGAAAGAGCAATCAAAACATCCCCGCTGCCGCATTTGAAATTGTCATTTCTATACACTTTGTAACCAGAAATTTTGAATTTTTCGTTTAGTGCCAATAGGGTTTCAGTTATGCATGCCATATCGATTGTGTTCGTGAAGAACACTTTTAGTAGTGATTGTTGTCTTTGAATTCCGTTGTCATTCCAGTTCATTAGAATGATTGAATGTGCCATTATGGAAATTTATTAACGCTATCAAAGGTTGGCTATAGTTATTATTGGATACAGTTTAGATGTTTTTACATAAGCTTTATATGCTATAGATTTGATATGTTGCTTCCAGATTAGTTTGGTATCAAGGAGTACTCTTAAGTATTTGAAAGTTTGAACTTGCTTGCTGAATTTCCTTGAAAATGAGACAGCCTTGGTAATTTGCAGTGTGTTCCTCGTCGCAGTTCGGTTTGCGCACTGTAATGGTGTGACTCTGTATCTACCGCACCTGCGAGTGATTCGGCAGTTTGCTTGCGAATGTCCATGCCTCTGACAACGCTTGCATTGAATTGGATAATTTCGTTTGGTTCTTGGTTGAATTTTAATGACTCAATGCATAAGGCGGTTTAAAGTGAAGATTGATTTCGCTTTTTTAGTGTTTTTATTTAAGCACAAATTGTTATCTAAAGCACAAATATCGATTTGATTTTTCTTTTTGTCAAATAATCTAGTCACTTTAGTTGTGGGATAGTTCATGTTCTTTTAAACTGTCAGCTTCTGAATAGTATGTAGGGATGCCCTTCAGCACAGCTTTCTAAGTCTTCATCGTCGTGAAAATAATAGAATTGTTTACTCTTGTCTTCACAGTAATGTCTAAAATTACGGTAATCTTCTATTGTAGTATACAAGATTTTTAGTTGTTCACCGACCTGTCTTGGTAGTGAAATCACGTTTGGCGACTGATTTATTGTCAGAAATCATTTGGTTGTAGTCAACAACGTTGTATTTGCGCTGCTTGAACATTGTATCACTGTTATTTGCATTGAACGTTATGTCCATAGCGTTCACGAACACTTATGTGCTTTGTAACCCCGAATTGCAGCTACCTTGTTCGTTCATTTTCGCCACTCGCAGTCACGGATTGTTTTCCAGTCACTACAGATAAATATTTACAATACTAGTTGCGAAAGTAAACTATTATTTTGATATGAAATGTATACTCTTTATAATAGACACTTAGATTGTTGTGCAAACGAAACTCTTTAACACTCAATCTAAACACACTGAGAGAGTTGAGGGGCCCGATGTGCAGGGTTTCTCGGTGCTAACTGTTTAAGTTTTGAAATAGATACTTGCAGGTTTTCCATGTGAGTTGTTCTGTGAGCCTATGTTGAGTGTGAGATTTAGCTGAATTTGCAATTGGACCGTTTTGAACAGGTTTTGAGAGTGTAGCTATGGTAATTTTGACAGGTTTTGCTGGTGGACTAGACTTTCTCATCGAGTTTTGAAGCTATATATATATATATATATATATATATATATATATATATATATATATATATATATATAGGTATTTTTTACTACTTGATAAATATGTACCTTTGTAGAGAGTGCTGAAACTTTTATTATGAGCACCGTAACTTGATTTGTTTTGTAAATTGCTGTTTAATAGGTTTTGCCCCAGACTTAATTTCTTTGTGTGATGGTATTTTTGAAGTGCAAAATAATATAATCATTGTTGTATGACGATAAGGCTAATTTAGTCAAATACGCTAATAAGGCTAATACGTCACGAAAAAAACCAATGAAAACGCAAGTTAAATTGTAGAACGGTAACTGTCTGTCACATAAGGAACCTTTCAATAGAACCGAATTTACACATGCTTGCTTTATTCATCATGTGCGAGCATTTTCTATCGACTTTTCTAAAACGTAGCGAACTGTTATTACTAGGGTTCGGAATTTAATGGAATGGCAATTTTTCTTTTCTCCTTAGAACAATGCAGCTTAAATTTCAAATTACTTTTATGTAATGATAATAGGAAAAACGCCATTTTGTTGCTTTTTGCATTTTATATTTCGACTAATAAGTAATTTTTTTACCCCTTTCATTATTTTAATGCATATTTTGCAGACGTCATCGATATTAATATCATTTTAATGATACTTGCTTCAAATAATATTTACAGGATGCAACAATTGTTTACCACAGCATTTCTGAGTAGCCTATTATTTCTTTGCTCAACAATTGTAATGACAACAGTTGTGAGCTTGCAATCTTAAGTTCATGTGGCGTCTATCAGTGCCATTGTGGGTTCGGCCGATTTTGGGATAACTAGAGACATATTTCGTGGTAAAGAATAGTCAAAACCAGTCGTTGGCGAGTTGAATTCACTTCAATAAAAGGAAGAAGTTTCGATTACATCTGTAACATCCAACAGCTAAAGTTGTTCATGTGGTCTGGTTTTGATAATATTTTTTACGTCATTTTTCTTTTCGTTAAGGACATTTTAAAATAATTGAAGAGCAATTTATGGATCATTTTTGGCGATGCGTTAGGTCATCAAATTCCGCCTCTTAGTTATTACGTCTTTGTATTACAATAATAGAGTTGCAGTTATTCTTCCGTATGGGGATTACATTACCGGCATTGTCGTCCATTCTGCAAAGAACAAAAAAATAATTATCGTACGAAACAGTAGTCGCCTTCGGGCAGCCAGCGAGGGAGGGGGGCGCGCGGAGCGCTTGGCTGAGTGCGGGGGGGAGGGGAGTAGTGGGGGGGGGGGAGCTGCCGCGCGAGCGTCTTGAGGGAGGTCAAGCGGACAAGTTAAGTCTCCCGCCGCCAGGGGCGCCGCGCGGCGCTGAGTGCCCCAGAAATATTTAGAGGCCGTTGGCGGACGGGTCGGCCCGGGCGCGTTGGTCGCTCATGTATTTTAATGGCGGCGACCAAGTGAAGTGCACCCGCCCAAGCGGCTTTCCCGCCGGCGACAGCGAGGCGCGCTCTGTATCACATTAATTACAAACGCACTTTGTTGCCCAACTTCAGGAATCCTTCAACGAAATCTTCCCTGTGCTCGGCTTTGGCTAAAATGTGTGGTGGCGCGTCGAGACACAAACAGGCACTTGAGACAATACAGGAATTTAATTACCTGTTGATAATACGTACTAGAGGGATGTGTCAGCAAAAATGCTGCTGAACAAAAGCACATACGAGTTTGCTAAACGTAGCACTAAATATTCTCACATATAAATCTGCAATATTTAAAAAAATAACTTTTACCAATACTGCAAAACAGAATGGAATTAAAGTTTAGTTTTCGTGATGCGTAGATCGCATGCGATTCTTAGCGATACCCCAAAGAGGACATTCAAAGCAGTTGCATGCCACTCTCTCTTTGGACCCGGGCTTCTTGGAAGCCTAGCTCCCACGCGGATCCCGGGATCTCGGAGCAGGCGCGCCTTGCTTCCCCTGATCTGCCTGGAGTGTGTCTCTCACTTTCTCCAACGTCGGTTGCGGTTACCTATATCCGAACTATCTGCTTGAGAGAAAGATCTCGCTAGGCCGGAATATTGCCAGACGAATTTAATTTTGCCGGGCATCCGGCAGGGTTCTTTTACAAGGCACAAGAGTGTCATGGACACTGTGGATTTTGCGCCCTTCAAAATTTCACGCACCGTGACGGGGATCGAACCCGCGAACTGGGAATTCAGAGGCCAGTAAGCTAACCCCTCATCGACTGAGGTGCTTCAATTTTAGTAGACATCTAACCGCAAGTTAAAGTACATCTTATAACTGAACTGGCCTCAGCCAGCACGCCCCTCCCAAGCAGGACCTCAACCACCCTCACTGCGTGCTCATAGACGGGAGCAAGCAAGATAAAGCACGTTTGGTGTATGTTGAAATCTAAAACGGGTTAGGTGTTAGCCGGTGTTATTAGGAACAGGGAAGCGCAAGTATGGTGGTCTGTACGTGTCGTCGTTGTTTTTTCAATTATTCCAAAAACCTATGCAATTGGGAAATAAGTACACAGCTAATTCTTGTTGTATATTATTCATTAGATAGCAAAAGTGTGAAAGACTTGTATGCAACACCGTTGTCGCGTCTCAAACTGTACCCCGTATTGAATTCAGTTTTATTTTTAATGTCCTCTTGTGTTACGAGTTCAAAGCTAATTGTTTGGTCTAATGATATAAAATTATTTTCCATTGCCCCTTATGACCGTTCAGCGTCTCGAAGTAGCCGCCATTCTGATGCAAAAGTATCCAATTCGACACTGCGCCATGTACGTACGTATCATAGGTGTACGGCGGTACATTTTTAGGATCCCCGCGATGCATTTTGATACGTGGCTGGCTCCCGGACAAACAGCTAGTCGATGGCCTTTTCAAATGTTTGCACTGCTCGCTTAGGGCACTGGCTCCCTCCGCAAAAAGAGGAGAGATTGCTACAACAAGGGACCGCTTTGACAGCCACTACTTGGCAACTGCTGGCCAAATAATTGCAGGTTATATTCATGCACTCCTTTTGTCAGTGCGTTCGTTTATAGTGTGACGTACCGAAAATAATCGTATTCGGTCGTGTTTGGGAACGTGTTAATCGTGTTTGGGAACTCTCATTATAGAGGGAAGAGACCAAAATTAGATGAACCCTTTTGTAATATGTATCTATGTACGCCGGCGAGGGAAAATAAGAAGACGTCAGCGTAGAAGGGGATCGCGGAGCAAGGTTGATGAATATAAGCGTGGAGATAGCGTCGGCCGAGTCTAAAAGAATGAAACGATTGTGAAATATTTTGTCTGTCCATTGAATAAGATTACTAGCTACGCGGAGTAGTGAGGAGCAAGGTATCATATTGCCGGTGTTGGACGTGCTGTAGAGCACTTTTATTGGACCGTGTTTGCGATGGATTAAAAAAATACCAGCTCAATTGAGTGATATATAATGTTTAAAAAGAAATACCATATATTGATTGAAATGCTGATTATTAAAGAGTTACGTGCAACTCCTTAATAGTAGATACAAATGGAATTTCCAGAAAACTTGCTCATTCATACGAATGACACGTCAACCATTGTAGTGGCGGGGGGGGAATTAATTACGAATCAAACCCGCGTGAATTGTACTAATGAAGCAACCAAGACAAAATTTGGAACAAATAAAATCAGAAAACATTTCAATAGTTACAGCATTTGTAAATGGCTTCATCACTATCTCTTGCGTTGTCGTCGCCCTGCAATGACTTTCATTTGTTTCTCGACCTGTCATAGGGGTCCCTTCTTACATTAACTACTCTTCAGCTAGGTTTCTCTCTGCACACGCAAACGGAGAAACCTGCAGCATTTCACTAATCACAGATACAGAAGCGGAACACTGTCTTGATCGATTTACTAAGTTTTAAAATTAAAAATTCTAAACTTTTAATTATACTTAATTATTTTAATTAAACTTTTAATTACGAAACGTTTGCATTCAATTGTACACAATTGTGAATTCACAGCGAGTTAAAAAATAAATATTATAATTTATAAGTATGCATGTAATGACTATTATGAATTGCTCTCTACATGCCAAATGACAGCTAGCGTAACTGTGGTCTATCTTACAGCTGGTTTAAATTATTAACGCCCAACTATTTCATTTGATCCGCGCGCGCCCATTGTCGCCCCGTTCGTCATTATTTCATTTTTAGAAAAAGGAGCAAAATTGTTAGATCTTAACTGCACATGCACCGTCAATTTCTGTGCAGGCCAAACATCGTTTGCTTTACACCAAACTCTCCCTGCGCCTAAGCCACAGACATGTAGCAGCTAAGCACTCTTATAGATGGAGAATCGAACTGATCCAGTCATGAATGCGCCCTGGCCAGGAGCGCATAATATATTGGCGTTCTGGGCTAAATCAACTCCTAACATTCAGGGACCCCAACACATGCTTATGAATTTCACTAAGGATATGTCCGAATAATAATTTATTTTTCATATTTTTTCATTGGTTTCCTTTGTGATTCGTATATTTTATCTGGTATATTTATTATCATGCTTATCTCGGTATGCTATCTATAAATGTCTATCTGGATATGCTTTCACTTCACAACTTCACCTTCATTATACACCATTGTAGGCTTTCACGGCCGGAGTCAATATTCTTCATGTCTTCCGGGCTGATGGGCCGTGGTCTTATTTACCAAACGCCATCCTTCATTCATTATACAAACACAACACTTTCACAACACCATATAACAATTTAAGAAGACACGCCACGGCGGCCGACTTTCAATCAAGACGTCGTAGTGGGCGTCGACCGTAGCGAGATACTTCGGAACTCCCAAGGAAGCGGTCGGCCCAGGGCGCGCTTCATCTGGCCGCTCCGCGCGGTCCTTCCGGCAATCCGTGAGCGGCTGAGTGCATCCTGTCAACATGCACGTTGCTGTTCCCGCGCGCCAGAGAGCTTCAGAGAAGTTGTGCGGGGGCAGTGCGCGGAAGGTGAAGGCGACGTGCTGTGGGCCCTTTTTTCTTGAAGGCGCTGTGCACGCCCGCTGTTCGCCGCCTTGTCCGGTCTCGCGCAAGGATGCCGGCGGAGCGGACGCCTCTACGCCGCTTGCGAGCGCCGTTCCCGCTCTTTGAGCTCCGCGCGGAACCTGGTTGCGATAACGCCTAAGATTCCGTGAGAGTCAAGCATTTTTGGGTTGTCGGTCGGGGTCTGTAAAAGGCAAGTGCGGGCGCGGCCGCGAGGCGCGCCGCTCTTGTCTTGCTACCCGGATGGGGAGGGCAGGGAGTGCGAGGGTAGAAGCTGCCGCGAAATACCTACAGCGTACGCCCACAAGGGACGCACGCAAGCTGTGAATAAGCGCCGCTTTAGAGAGAATTGCTAAATCGGGCGGAGGAGAAGAGGTTTCAAAAGGAGGGTGCGGTGTTATAATTTTGCGAGCGAGATATAACGCGTGCGCATGGCCAGCGAAGGCCGCTTGTCAAGTCAGCACGCACAATATCTCGCTTCGCTGTCCGCCAAGGTAGGATTCGTGCCAGCGCAAGCTTCATCCGTTTCATTTGGGGTTAAGCCCTCTTACGTGAGTGAACGTTGACTGCGAGACGCATTTCTCGGAGGTTGAACAACGCGCGTGTTCCGACTTAATAGGCCATTCAGGAATAGGCGGGAGACAAGTGCAGGTAGTTATTTTAACTGACTGCTTCCGTTCTGGAGACGTTTGCGTATACGCGAAATCATTTCCGCGACATCAGGAGGCCGCAGCGTTGAGTACAGAGTTCTTGTTTACAGCGAGAAGCGGCGCGGTCATTTCACGTTGATAATCGCATTAGAGGGCAGGAGAATGAACAGGCCTCACCGCTGAGGCACGCTGCCTTGGCTCGTCTGAGGACGAGTATACGATATTGACGCGAACTATTGAACTGCCTGTCAGAAGAGAAAATCGGCGAATACAGTCTGGACGTGCAATCGCTCCACTTGCGCACCCGCAAAGGCACTCGAGCAAACCCGCAAATGCCACACGGAAGAGTCGAAAGCCCGACCGCGCAAATCCAGAAAGACGCACTGGCAGGGTTCCTGCGTCTCGGAGGGCGAGGCGATTCGTGCAAGCTCGCGTAAGCTGCTGCGCGAGCTGTGACCAGCTCGAAATGCAAATTGGTCTGCACTCTGAGAGCGATGTTGAGAGACGACGTATTCTGATTGTAATCGTCGACAGGATCAGTCTCTCAACGTTTTTCAAGCTAGTAATTGGAGTGTAGATCTCTCAAATAGGTTTCTATAGTGCTCGGGAATAAGTTTTGTTTTTGCCAGTTTTGGTATTAGTGCATGGTCGCAATCCTTCACCTCGCCTTGGGAAATAGCCCTAGCCAGGGCACGCATATCAAGTTGAGCTTCGAGTTAATAAACTCAGATCCGCGCCCGTCCGCCATGACGCGAACGCAGCTGTTCTGCGGTAGCCGTCCGGGGCACCTGCCTTCCTTCATCTGAGGTGTTTTCGCTCAGCTCAGAATGCTTCTCTCGTTATATCGTATCACCGCGGTCGATGCAGAGGGGGAGAGGCGCAACAGGCCAATGGCTAAATTGCTGCACTCCGGCACCGCGCATTTCACTGGCGCAAACCAACGAGGCGGGGCAGCGCATGCGCTAGCGCGGGGCGCCCGTTTCGACACGCGCGGAACTACACGCAAGACTGTTCGCTAACGATTTCGCTTTTGTCAGTCGTCACGCGTACACGGGCGGGGTGGTGGAGGATAGCGGACGCGGCTGACCCCGTCCGGCGTTGCTTCTGAATCGGGCGTTTCTATCACCGGTTTGCGGCTCTAGCGGCTGCGCAGCGAGAAAGATCCCATAATGTGCCCTCTCGTGGAGATTGCATTTTCGACATGTATAGCAATGAGTTAGACTCATTGAGCAGCTCTCCTATCACTAGAGATCGACTAGCGAAAGTTCTCTGCTTAGATTGCGCGCAAGTCTCAGCTCTCCGTCCGCGGGACTTTGCCATAGCGGCGATGAACTTTGACAGTTCCTGCGCGATTCTGCTTAATGCAGTCCTTCTTTTGCTCATCTGTGAGCTCAGGGCGAGGAATTCTCTACACGTCGTGACAAAATTGTATTTTGGGCTTGAAAGCCGATTTCAATGTTACATAGGTGGGAAGAGATATCGGACTGCCTTCGGTCATCTCGTCTTCTTCGTATTTACTAGGGTTTCTGCCTCAAGCTGAGAGTTACAGCTGTGCTTGGCGGAAACCTGCCAGTTCCTGTGTCACGGGTTGTTCGAAAGACTAACTTGGCCGTTTCGCCGAAAGGGACGCCACACACGCATGTTTACTGGGGTTTAATGTCGGAATCCCAGTACGTTGCAATTGAGCGGTGGAACCAACACACTCAACGCTTTCAGCAAATGCAATAAATCATAACTCCGCCGGATTGCGTTTCGATAGCTTTCCGGGAAACTGCGTGGGGCGTATTGCGGTGCGCAGATCTTTACGTCGCCTCGGGCTTGTCGCTACATAGATGGGCATTAGTTTGTTGCCGTTTCTGCTTGGCTCGTTAGGCCGCCCCAAGTTCGAATTGTCTGGCGTAAAGGTCACCCACGAAGGATAACTTTGGAATTTAGTGCAAGAAGCGCATCAATTCGCAGCCGGATCTTAATGGTTTTGGTCTGGCAGTAGACGGATAACGACTATATAGTCGGTGCTCGTTTCTACTCAGACGTTACGCCCGCGACCGCCTCTAGAGACGCCAAGCAATCGCAGGGATTTCGGCTTCAGGCTAGCGGCAGTCTGACTGGCGCGAGTCTTCATAGCCGGCGATGCTTAAGCTTGACTTTTCGCCGCCTAGGCCTGCCAAGCGGATCTGCGATAAACAGCGAAATACCCCTGGAGTAGTTCTGAATTCGTGTTCAACACTGAGCCAGCGTACTCTTGTAAAGCCTAAGGTGATTGAGTTCGGAAAGATATTCTTCTGCAAATGTTCAAATTTGCTGGGCTTTGAAGATTGCACTTCGCGCGTCGAGTTGTGCAAGAGAGATGATGAGTTTGCAACTTCGCTGTTCTACGTTTCCTTCTGTGATTTTGTCTAGACAGTTGGGTCGGGCTCTAGACATTGTCAAGGGACGTTGTGATGCCCCTCGTGGGACGTTTGGTCTCTCGTGTGCCGAAGCTAGTGACGCCATCTAGTAAAGCAGGCCGCGGTTGGGGGTGAGTCGCGGAACGGGGGCGGTTTCGCGCGCTGGCTTTCTGATTGGCTGTCGGCTGGGCGCATAACTTGGTTGTTGTGATTTGGGTACGACCGGGAGATGGAAGTGGGCTGGGGGTTTAGTTCTTTGTAACGGAGTTTTGCTTGGTGTTTCG
>BOPP01000028.1:1900812-1929811 GCA_017312745.1 Gryllus bimaculatus
CAATGGTGGCTCTGAATGCAAACGTTTATCGCCAACGAACTGCGGTGGGCATCTTCATCGTGGGGAGTCTCGGGCGGAAGTGGTCCGGAACGGGTGGCTGATTGGCGACTGACGCGCGTTTTTTTTGTTTTTTTCCCCTCAGTTTTCCTGGAGAGGCGGGAATTTATTTGTCTTTGAATACATTATGAATGTAACTGCAGCCGATTTGGCGTTGTGGCAGTTAGGGAAGGCTTTATTGTCTTACAACTAAAACTTCAATATAACTATATATACACATTCACTTTGGGGTTTGTTAGTCTTTAGGGCTTTTTTATTTAAATCTTAAATTGGGAATTTGAAATTGTTCAATTTCTTTTATCTCAGATCTTCTTTTTAATTTTTTTTCTCACTCGCATTCATTCGTTAATAATTAAATAGTTTACAAACGCACATCCTTCATTCATTCATTACAAACACAAACTTCACAACACTATATAACAATTTTAAAGCACGCCACGGCGCCGACTTCAATCAAGACGTCCGTCGTCGCGCCGTACGCGTATCTTCGGAATCGCAAGGAAGCGTGGCCAGCGGCGGCTATTCTGGCCGCCGCGCGGTCGTTTCCGGCAATCCGTGAGCGGGCGTAGGTGCATCCCACTGGTCAACGAGCACTTTGCTGTTCCCGCCGGTCGCCAGAAGCTTCAGAGGCTTGTGCGGGGGCAGTGCGCGGAAGGGAAGGCGACGTGCTGTGGGCCCTTTCTTTCTGTGAATAGGCGCTGTGCACGTCCGCTGTTCGCCGCCCTTGCCGGTCTCGCGCAGGATGCCGCGGAGCGGACCGCCTCTACGCCCTTGCGAGCGCCGTTCCGCTCTCTTGTAGCTCGCCGGGAACCTGGTTGCGATACGCCTAAGATTCGTGAAGAGTCAGCATTTTTGGGTGTCGGTCGGGGTCTAGTAAAAGGCAAGTGCGGGCGCGGCCGCGAGGCGCGCCGCTCTGTGTCTTGCTACCCGGATGGGGAGCGGAGAGTGCGAGGGTAGAAGCTGCCGCGAATACTACAGCGTACGGCCCACAAGGGACGCACGCAAGCTGATGAATAAGCGGCCGCTTTAGAGAGAATGCTAAATCGGGCGAGGAGAAGAGGTTTCAAAGGAGGGTGCGTGTGCTTATAATTTTGAGCGAGATTACGAAGCGTGCGCGATGGCCAGCGAAGGCCGCTGATCAAGTAGCACAGGCACACAAATATTCGCTTCGCTGCCGCAAAGGTAGTATTCGTGCCAGCCAGTTCATCCGTTTTCATTGGGGTTAGCCCTCTTAGTGGTGAACGTTGACTGACGACGACGCATGTTCTCGGAGGTATGAGACAAGCGCGTGTTCCGGCTTCAGAAGCCATTCAGGAATAGGCGGCGAGACAAGTGCACGGTTAAGTTATTTAACTGACTGCTTCTCGTTCTGCGCAGATTTGCGTAGTACGCGAAACTCATTTCACCGCGACATCAGGAGGCCTGCGCAGCGTATGAGGTACGCAGGTTCTTGTCTTACAGGAGGAAGCGGCGCGGTCATTCCACGTTATAATCCGATAAGAGGGCAGGAAGAAGAACAGCTCCCGTCTGAGGCACGCTGCCTTGGGCTCTCTGAGGACGAGTATACGATATTGAGCGAACTATTGAACTGCCTGTCAGGAAGAGAAAATCGGCGATCATCTGGACGTAGCAATCGCTCCACGTCGCAGACCCGCTAAAGAGCACTCGAGCAAACGCCGGCAATGCCACACACAAGAGTCGAAAGCGACCGCGCAAAATCCAGAAAGACCACTGGCAGGTTTCCTGCGTCTCTGAGGGCGAGGCGATCTCGTGAAAGCTCGCGTAACTGCTGCGCGAGCTGTGACCTGCTCGAAATCAATTGTGTCTCACTCTGAGTAGGATGTTGAGACGACGTAGTTTCTGTTGTAATGACGTCGACAGGATCAGTCTCTCAAACGTTTTTCGACACTAGTAATTGGGAGTTAGATCATATAGGTCTATAGTGCTCGGAATAAGTTTTGTTTTTGCCAGGTTTTGGTATTAGTGCATGGGTCGCAATCCTCCTCAGCCTTGGGAAACATAGCCACTCGCCAGGGCACGCATATCAAGTTGAGCTCGAGTAAAAACTCACTCCGCGCCCGGTCCGCAGACGCGAAGCAGCTGTTCTGCGGTAGACCGTCCGGGGCACTTGCTTCCTCTGCATTGAGGTGTTTTGCTCTAGCTCGAGATCTCTCATCTATCAAGGTATCTACTTACGTCGGTTCGTGCAGAGGGGAGAGGCGCAACAGGCCAATGGCTAATTGTCTGCCACCCGGCACCGGCTTCACTGGCCCAACCAACAGGCGGTGCAGCCATAGCGCAGCTGGCGGGGCGCCGTTTCGAACGCGCGGGAACTACACACGCAAGCGATTCGCTAAGATTTTCCGCTTTTGTCACGTCGCCAACGCGTAACGGGCGGGGTGGTGGAGGTTAGCGACGCGGCTTTTGACACCGCGTCCGGCGTTGCTTTCTGAATTGGGCGTTTTAGCTTTCCGCGGTTTGCGGCTTAGCGGCCTGAGCGAAAAGATCCCAAAATTGCCTCTCGTGGAGCATTGCATTTTCGATATTTATCAGATATCTAGTAACTTCATTGAGCAGCTCTCCTGATCATAGAGATCGCACTGCAACAGTTCTCTGCTTAGATTGGGCGCAGTCTCGCCTTCCGTCAGGCCGGGACTTGCCATAGCGGCGATGAACTTTGACTTAGATTCCTGCGCATTCTGCTTAAGAGTCCTCTTTGGCTCATCTGTGAGCTCAGGGCGAGGAATTCTCTACACGGCGTGACAAAATTGAGTTTTTTGGGCTTGAAATGGCATTTCAATGTTTACATTAGGGTGGAAGAGGATTCCTGCTCGGTCAATCTCGTCTTCTCGTATTTTACTCTAGGTTTTCTGCTCAGCTGAGAGTTAGCTGTGTTGGCGGAAACCTGCCAGGTTTCGTGTCACGGGCTCTGTTCGAAGAACTAACTTGGCCGTTTCGCCGAAAGGGACCCACACACGCTGTTTCACTGGGGTTTAATGATCGGAAATCCCAGTACGTTGCAATTGAGCGGGGAACCACTACACACTCAGCCTTTCGCACAAATGCATAAAATCATAACTCCCGTGGATTGCGTGTATTCGAATACTTCCGGGAAACTGCGTGGGGCTATTCGGGTGCGCAGATCTTTCTACGTCGCCTCCGGGCTTGTCGCTACATAGATGGGCAATTTTGTTGCCGTTTTCTGCTTGGCTCGCTCAGGCCGCCCAAGTTCAATTGTCTGGCGTTAAAGGTCACCCAGAAGGCATAATCTTTGGAATTTAGTGCAGCAGAAGCGCATAATTCGCAGCGGATCTAATGGTTTTAGGTCTGGCAGTAGACGGAATAACGGACTATTATAGTCGGATGACCGTTTCTACCAGACGTACGCGCCGCACCGCCTTCTAGAGAGCAGAGCAATCGCAGGCGATTTCGGCTTCAGTGCGTGCAGTTGACTGGCGCGAGTCAGCGATGCTTAGCTGACTTCGCCGCCTAGGCCTGCCAGCGCGATCTTGGCGATAAACAGCAAATCCCCGAGTTTCGAATCGTGTTCAACACTAGCCAGCGTACTCTTGTAAAGCCTAAGGGTATTGAGTTCGAAGTTTCTTCTGCAAATGTTGCAAATTTGCTGGGCTTTGAAGAAGTGTGCACTTGGCGCGCGTCCAGTTGTGCAAGAGAATGATAGTTGCTAATTCGCTGTCTACGGTCTGATCTTTGTTTAGCACGATGTTCGGGTCTAGATTGTCAGGACGCCGCGTTGGTCTCTGCCGGCTCTGTTACAGGCGCGGTTGGGGGTAGTGGGGAGTACGGGATGCCAGGCAGAACTAATTTTGACTCCTTCTTCTTTCCTGTTAAAATTGTTCGGGTGTATGAAAATTTCTATGGCTTCCCGTTGTAAGCGGGCGTGATAACGGTTTGTAGATGATAACTTACCAACAGTAGTTACTTACCAATGGATAAATTGTTAAAGATAAGAGCAATTGGTCACGTCCTTAATTTACATCATTTGAAGCAATTGCTATAAAAACTCGAGAAAGATTTCTGTATTTTATTCATTTTACTAAATAACTCGCGTTTTCTGTCAGTGTATTTTCGATCGGAAGCGATCAGATTCCAGAACTACTATGTTAAAATACGTAACAGGATTGCCACCAGACGAATATCAATAACACTTGAACTTAAATCTGTTATCAAGTTCAACTGTAAATCTTGGCAATTAATTCCATTTCTAACTTAGACAAACTCTGTACACTCGAAAGTAGATTTATGAGAGTTGCCTACGTACAAATGGCCAATTACAACAGACTAATTAAACATCAGTCATCAAACAATATATCAAGATACAAACCTTAAAACCCTACCAATCGACATAAACCTACGACTCTGCAAGAGACAGAAAGCTCTACAGAATCCTGTTGCAGTGTGAAGACTCTTCCCGAACATATCGCAACCCGAAATTATCCCCTCACTACATATTCTATGAATCCAACGCCCACAGTACAGGCATCAAACCCTCAGAAACATTGAATAGCCTCATTGGACCAACAGTAACAAGTCATGTCTCTCTTAAACACTCTCCATAATATTTTCTCCTGCATCTTCTTTTCCGTCTCTGAACCACATTTTCTTCCGTTCTGTCGCTAATACATAGGAGATACAAGAGAAAATCCCATCTGTTATGAATACAGTATGAATACCCAAATGTGCCCCTTGGGCAATGCAAGATATTAAGACGCTTGTAATTGCAAACATCCGTGCAAACATTATGCAAATCTTCTAAAAATTCGTGTTCTCGTAAGAAATGAACTAGAAAACTTCCGCTATTACTTTAAAATGTGAACTGCCTTCCCAAAGAATCTAAACAAGGTGGATTGTGTAGTAATTTCTCCAACGCACCAAGAAACTCCCGGATGATTTCGCAAGTAATCGTAAGTGAATTGTACGCTGTAGTTTAAACTCTGGAATACATAGAAAGATGCAATGAAACACCATTTATGATAATTCACAACTTTAAATGTTCCATACTTGCCTTAAATAACGTTGCCAGTGACAGGATTCAAGATACAGTTTAAAAAACAGCATATTGATGATTGACGGCAAATCAATATTTCCTGCGGGATACCACTACACGTCATCATGGTAGAAAATGTAATGGCCGACAGAAAAGAGTTCAAAGCGAAGAAAGAAGTAAAATTATATTAATTATAATTAATGTTACAAGAGAATTCAAAGCAAGTGTGAAAGCTGGAACTGTATTGAAGGGAATGAGTTGAGCTGCTAATTAAGAAGCATTAGAGAGGTTCACGATGTCAATCCAGCTGTCACAGTTTGCAGAGCAGATCAAGTAATATTGATGATATCCAGAATAGGTCACAAGTTCACTCATCAATATTACATCTCGACCAACGCAACGTGATCTTCTTTGTTTAGCACATTTTCACATGCCCTAAAAATGTGACCAGCAGACTAAAATTCAAGCTGAACTCGCCTGCGGTAATACTAAAAGACAAAGAATTTTGTATCAAATTTATTAAATTTCTGAAACAAATCAACATGTTCAACCAAGTATAAAGTATTTCTGAAATAGTCTTTAGAGTAAAATTCTACTGTTATTGTGATCAAGAAATAAGCCCAACCTGCAATTCACGTAATGCACCAATTTGAAATAGTAATGTAATGGAAGACTAAGGTGTTTAGGATGTATTAAATGTATTGAAATGAGGTCGCTAATAAACCAAGTGGTTTACGCGAACTAAAATGAACACAATTTTATTATTTATCTATTTAAACCAAATGGTATCTCTTCCCTTGCTGCACACGCATGCCCAGTAGTACGCGCGAAACCCCTACAATAAACCCGTTTGCGCAAGACTCAGTATCTAAAGAGCAGGTTTGTTGCAACAATTGTAGTTTGTTTGTGAACTGTCATGAAGTGTTTTGTTATTGAAATAACCCATTAACACCCAAATTATTTTTTGTTAATTTTTCAACTTTTTTTCGTTAAATTTTAATGAAAACAGTTGAAGGTACCTAATGTGCTGTAATTCTGCTAACACATGGTTCATTGTTATTAAAATGCTACCTGTTTGGAAATACGGAAGCAGGGCGTTAATTCGGAGGGACGCGGGCGTTTTCATAGGTCGGTTTTATTAGGAAATAATGTTATGGCATATAAAAGAAAAGAAGATTGTGCAACAAGAAACATTTTTGTTTTAGTGCGAAATACTAAAACAATGATCATAATATATTATTATTACGGGATGAATCCCACAATGAAATCGGTCTAGTAAAAGTTATTAAATTGGCATGTTCTTCTGTGCTTAATGATTTTAATGAATATGTTTCTCTAAAATATGGCTGATAAACTAGTAGTATTAGTAGATAGGTTTGATTACTATACATAGTGTTATGTAGGCTATCCGGGACTAGCCGCGACACAGACATGGTGGTTAACGTTTCGGCCAGCGTATTGTGACTTTGCTCAGAGCGTACTGCAGTTGCGAACTGTGGCAGTCGCTCTGAGGAAGGCTACCAGGTCCATTAACAAGCAAGTCTGTGACGCGGCTCGTCCCGGATAGCCTAGATAACACAACCCCGGCTGCGGAAGCCAACGTAACCATAATACGCATAGTTGTTAAAAGCCGGTACGAGCATTTTAAAGTAATTTGTATGCTTTATTGTATGCAATATGATCTCCAAACCATTTTGAATAGCTATCTTTCCAATAAGTTATATTATTTTATTATTACCAACAATTAAACTTACGAAGACTATAAAACACTGTGATTGTGAAAGAAATATTATGAAATAATTTTTATTGGTAGTTGTATTACAAAATTGCGTTAATATTATCAATACTTCCGTTTAATTATCTGAAATAATACTACATTCATTGAAAAAATGTGGAACGCAGGAATGAACAAAAAACAAAAATAAGTTACACAATTGAATTGATGCCTTGTTTTACGTGGTGAAACGGCCATGAGGTCTGCTCTGTCGTCTGACCATGCAAAGGTCGCTATGATCATTTCGCCGGCTAACGGAGAAAGAAGATATTTTTTGGGCGACGAAACAGGCGATTTGAATTTAGCCCAGAGACCTCATTTTACCTTGAAGATCTTTTGCATGCAGTAAATTGATATTTACTACACTCCGAAAGAAGGCGTAAGAAAGAATTTTCCGCCCTTAAAAAAAAATGCACGGCTTCCATCTGGTTTGAGCCTGCGAACTGGGGTATAACGGTCCGGTATGCTAACCCTTACACCACCGCCACCGTGAATTGACTGTTTGAAAGGGAATGCAGAATCCTGCCTGAATTGTTATGCAAGTGCTATCCAAAATATTCTTAATATAGCAAAATGTGGCGTCTGCGACGTTGTAAACCGTTTTAAAAATAGTTTCACGTGTTGAAACGATTTTCATACTTAATATCTTTAATACCCGTGTTTGTTTGAATATGTTCGTTCAGTATCTGGCATTGGACTTACAAATAAATCGTAGAAGTTGACAGTGTTATATTCCCGTTGAAAAGTTCCCAACACTCAATGGTCTTGGGTGCTACTTCCATACGGGAACTGTTGTTATTGCAATTTCAAAATTATAATCGTCGTAACGAATACTTGCAGATTTGGTAGCTAATACTTGAATTTCAGTAAGCTAAATTTTTGCGCTTTTTTGGTAATACGCACAAAAATGTACATAGCTCTTTTGCTTTAGTAAAAATGATAATTGAAAAAATGAAGATAATTCCCAATTAGTTCCGAAAATTCTATCGCAACATCTTTTACAACTACATATGATTCTTCCCCGGATTTCCTTAAAACTTCCAAATTTTCACACTTAATTTTTGAAGAGATTAAAACTTCACAAACTCGGTCTAATTTGTGTTCAATTCTACTTTTGCAATTGCTCGATTAATCTTTTTCTAAGTGAATGTGTAAGAATAAGTTGTGGATGACATTTATTTGAAAATCGCTATTTGCACACTTATGTAAGAACGTAAAAGTGCGAATTCAAACATAACATTCATTCATTCTTTACCATTACTCACAGTTTTGTTATCTCCATATTCTCTTGAACTTGAAGTTCAAGAAGTTCGAGGCAATACTGTTAGTAGGTGTTCGCAAATTTATTTTTAAAAATACGATGAGACATACCGAAAATAATCTGAATATTTGGGGACTCTCATTATATTGGGAATAGACTATAGGTGGATGAACCATTTCGTAATATGTAACCATGGGAACGCCGGCGAGGTAAAATAGATAAAATGACGGCAGAGTAGAGGGAGGAGCAAGACTGATGGATATGCGTGCACATAGCGTCGGTCGGGTCTAAAAGAATGGAATGATTATGAATGGTGGAATTTCTGTCTGTGAGCGAAGTAAAATTATTATTAGCTACGCGAGTAGGGCGGAGCAAGGTCCCATATTGCCGGCGTTGGACGTGCGATAGAAATATTAGGGCGTTGGAGCTGACAAAATGCGAAGAGCGCCAAGATCATCGTGGCGACTTCCGCCCGAGAAGATGAAGAGCGCGCGAAGATCGGTGACGTAAATTGAATAAAAAACTACTTTCATTAATTTTAGAAAATATTGAGTGGAAGTCATGACTGACTAAAAAAATTACGAGCTATATTGAGTTATATAGAGTAATTGAAATAAAATACCAAATGGTGATTGAAATGCTGATTATTAAAAGTTACGTGCAATTGATTAATAGTAGATATGAAAAAAGGGGATTTTCAAAAAACCTTGCCAATTCTTATGAATGCACATCAACCAATTGCCGTGGCTGCGAGGTAAATACAATTACAAATCAAACCCGCGTAAATTGTAATAGCGGAGCAAGTAAAGAAAAATTTTGGAACAAATAAAATCTGAAAATAATAATTCGACATTAAATTGAAATCAAACTGCGCGGGACTTATTTTGGTAATTCAGTTGTTTACTTAAAGATGTCAACATCAGTGTTGCCAACGTCGTGAAAGAAAATTATGCTGTATTAAGCAAGAAATGCCTTTGGGTTCTCGTATTTAATAAACGCCACATACTCATCGATTTAAGAGGCGTTGTTCTAATTCCTGGCATTATCACCAAGATCGCAGCGCCAAAACACGTAAAAACAAGTTTTTGGATGTTTCTGTAAATCTAGCGGAATGCGAAAACAAATCATCAGTTCCCCATACAGAGATTGAGATGCGTCAAATGACCTCATACGTCTCGATTGGTGCACGAGGAATGGTCTAAAGGGAATGAAAAACCATATATGCACATGTGCATGCCCGCACACTCGAGAGTTTTACTGAAATACTGTTCAGTGATGAACCGAATCTTTCCGACTTCTAGGACATTTCTTCTGTGAAAAGCGTATTTCCTAAACGAGTAGATAACATCTGCTTGCATTTGATGATGGTGACGGACAGTTCAGTGCCAGGGAGCGCTCCCTCCAGCAGGAAGAAGGGCTTCCAAGAGCTGCTGTTCGATATTGGTAGCAAACTCTTAATACTCCAATAACCGCAAGCGCAGAGAGGTTAATTCAAATGAAGGGGGCGCGTTTTTCATTAAATCCTCCAATAACAAGCACCGGTGCTTCATTTGAATGGATGAGCCGCTCCCTTGAATAATTCATGCTCGTGCCACATTGCGCTTCGGCAAGAAGAGGGTGGCGCTCGCCCCCCCCCCCCACCTCCGTCCTCAAACCTCTTGGAATCGACTTTTCCCTCGAGAGAGGCCCTCAACCTCGCTCCTCTGTGGTGACTTCGCCCGCGCGGCGCTCGCGGCGCCCAATGCGTCCGACAAGGCACTTGTGGAGACGACACAGGCTCCACTCGAACCGGGGCTTTGGTACGCTATGCCTACAGTAGCATACAGAGTCGGATTTATGTACACTGGGGCCCCCAAGCTCAAAAGTGTGTTGCCCCCTCGTAAAGAATATCCACATTTAGTAAATAAATATATTATCTTAGTATAAAATCTTTCTTTCAAAATACAAATGAATACCTTGTAGGCAACATTTTCCATTTACTATTACATTTATTACAGTACGTATACTGGGGTCCCCAAGCACACAATTGTGTTGCCCCCTCGTAAAATATATCCACATTTAGTAATAAAAAACTTATTTTAATATACAAATTTTCGTTAAAAATACAAATAAAAACTTATACTTTTTAGATAATATTTTCGACATACTATTAAATTTATTACAGTAACTACATTTTATGTTACAAAATACGTTTAGCATATTTTTCCAAATTGTGAGGCCGCCAAGGAACTGCTTGTATTGCCTGTTTTTGACCCTGGTAGCATACCCAGTGGTCATCCAGAATCGTAGAGATGCGTAAGAGTAGAGAGAAAAAAATATTTTGCAGAAAGTTGACGGTGATGAAGCAAAGTCAGCATTTTTTAGATATAAAATTTTTTATTAAATTTATAATTAAAAACAACACGTCGACCCTGAAAATCTTGTAAAATATACCCTGATTAATAAATAATTTGATTGTAAAATTTGGTTAATGAGATTGATTCTGTAAAACAATCAACATATAATATTCGATGCCGACACAAAAGAAAGGAACAGAAAAAGAACAATATTTGATAGCATATTTAAAATGCTAACTTAATATACGTACCACTTATAAGCCAATGACCTCTCCGAAACTGTCCTATGTCTCATGATCATTTTTCATCTGAGTGATATAGGATGGACTACGCAGATTCATTCTATCCTGGTTTGATTCTTTCAAGGTTTGAACTGGTAATTTGTCTTCTCTGGACTTCTCTTGACATTTGAAATTATAATTATCTAAAACTAATATACGTTCAATGATCAGTCAAAACATTCTGACTTATGTAATATAATTGAAGTCCACCTTTGACCAGTGGAAAAGGACCAGTAAGGAACTGATTAGTCCCGATTAAAATGGCTGAAAGAGATCAGAGTGTCAGGAAAACAAAATTATCATTGAGACTTCTCGAACACAATAATTTTGCCAGTATATAATAATGGTAATGTAGTGCCAAGATTGGTCGTAATTGACATTGATGTACAGTTGTCGTTGATACACTTACGCTGTTTTTTTCTCAAAACCAGAAGTAAATGTTGGTATCGTAATTCGGACACAAAGAAAGAGCTTTCGCAAGCCAACCAATTTTCTTTCGATATAAAATGAGTTGAGAATTCTCATTGCTTGAACGCGAATTTCCAATTGTCTTGTCCTTCCTGGTCAAATTGAGTTTCGATAATACAAGAAGTTCGCATAATGTCTGTTATATTTACACGTCAGTGGTTCCTGTCTTCATTTTTGATTACAGCACCTTCTTCACATAACTCCTAAAGATATGTTAAATTCACTTGCGCGTGATAGTAGAATGTGCAGAGTTTCCAACCGATAACGTACTTGTAGATGAACAATGTCCTTTCTTTTAAAAATAATTAAGCGTTATCTCCTGCGTGCGTACATTTCTTTTACATGCATCACGCTGGTTCACTTTTATGCAGTCTAGATCAATGTGGAAAATGTCGCGCGCGTTTTTGTTTATGGCAAATGTCCTCGGGGTAGTTGAATCGGATTTGCGCGACCCCTTTCAGAGGGGGTAATTCACAAAACTTGGGCCAGCTATTTTCGTTGCGATCGGATGACAATGGCCGCCATGAAGCTCTCAGTTTTTGAATGGTGCCCATTCGGCAAGGCCTAGCGCTTCGTGTCCTTTATAACAGAGCCCGCGACGAGGCGATAGCCGCGAACAAAGGGCGGGCTTGATTTGCTTCGGTTTCGCGATCACAAAATTCGACGCCCATTGTAACTCAGCCGTGAAAAATGCTGCGATCGCATCGTAACTCGGGCAAGTGTTTGTTGTCTGTGGCTTCTGCGCGGATGAAAGTGCGAAGCTGGATGGAATGATCGAACAACTTAACGCCTTCCATGCTTTCTGGCTTTTATTATTTTGCTCCTGTTCATCTAGGATTTTTTACCAGTTTTATCGTGAAATGTTTCAAACATTTCCAACAACTCCCTTCAACATCCTGTATATTTCATTAGTAGTATGTTTACCAGTTCAGAAGCATTTACATAGTGTTGGTATCAATTCCATTTTTTATTCTTAGTAAATTCTTGTTGAATAATATTAACTTTCTAGGGTAGATAACAAATATCGTATTAAAAATTTAACATTACCTCGCAGTTCTTAGATACGTCAAATCATACCATATTGGCCCTTTTCAACAAATAATTTTAAATTTAGCACTTGAAGTACGTAGACTAAATAGGCATTTATAGGCACCTATTTAAGAATTGTTTCCTACTAAGGGATGTGAATCGTCTCTGAAAATGTATTTTTCTTGGATACATAATTATTTTTCAAAACATTAGTGATGTTCACTTTGAATCCCCTTAACTGTTTTGTGGTTTTGTAAAAACATCTGACAAACCGCGGCTAAGAGCATGGCGGAAGGATTCGTTAAAGATGAGATGTCAGTGTGGGTTTCTTGTCAGACATACCACGCAGATGATAATAACAGACATGTTTTCTTCTAATATATTTTAATATCGTTAAATAGGTACGGACTCTACATTTAAGTTATTTTTATATCGGACCTATTTTGAAAAAAGTATTCTGTCGGATCGCCTTTGTAGGCTGTTTACTTACGTGTCCGAAGATGACGGAATGGTTTGTTATTACCAGAGAGAGGATTTATCAGCATGAAAAATCGTCAAAATGTGCACGCATTTATGCACCTAAAGTCAATGAAATATAAACCACAATCCTGACAATATGCACAAGAAATAAGGATGCATTATTAATAAATTACATCTGTTGTTGTAGTCGGCCAACTTAATTCAAATTTGGCGCTATGCTTGGAGATCATTCATTTTGAAATATGTTTGAGCTATTTAGGAAGAAAAGATGGTACTTTCGTGTCTTCGAATAGTATTAATTTGACTAAAAAACCCACCAGTTCTCTCACACGTAACAAGAATTGATGTTATATGAAACTCTTTGAAATAAACCTTCAATTGCTTCCAAAAGTGAAAGGCAGGTCTCACCACATCCTGGTCTGCCGGCAAAAAAGCATTGCAGTGAGTAGTAATTTACCGGAATCTGATTTTTTCCACCGAGTCGTGACGATTGTTTAAGAATCTGGAGCTGTGAGTAGTTTGTAGTGATCGTGTAGGCAAGCTAAGTAATACGCGTATTGGGCGCATTGAAAGATGTTTTTGTTCGTTAACAAGCGTTCCTTGCACGATATGCAGACTTGAACCAGTGCTTTCAGACGCGACAAAAACTGCAGAAAGCATGAATAACGAATAGAATCCGTAAGAAGAACGTTTATTTTTGTCCAGATACAGAATCCTTTCCAGTCCTTTCCAGTCTTTGTCCAGTCCTTTCAGAATCACAGATGTCCTCTCTAATCTCTTGCATTACTTCATTGTACAGAGGTGTTAGATATCCTTTTCTTGGTGTAGATTCATCAGGAATGTTCCTCTGGCAGTACGTTCCCTGTAAATTTCGAAACTGCCGATTATTCAGTTTTTTTAAACAGAATGTTAGCTGAAACGACGCCCTTGAACTACAAAATACCTGCTGCAGCTGGGCCGCTACGTTGCCAGAAATGTCTGCCAGAGTGTTTACTTTCTTCACTATTCTATTGACAGAATTTCTCGTGTGTCATCGCCTTGATGTGCTGCATAACTTTTAATTTCTTGTCCCAAAAAGCCTACAATTAGGGGAAAACATGCAAACGAGTCAACTGTTTCCAATTGAAACTAGTGGTCCTCCAACAGCACATATTTTCTCGTAATATTACAACGTCCAGTCGTTATGTACGACTGGACGCCCATGTGTTTCATTAATTTCAAACAGAAATTACACAAAAACTACAAACCTTTACAAAAAAATGTACAGTAACTTTTTAAAGAGATAATTATGTACAACAGACTTTGTGGGACGCAAAAATCTCAATCTTCAATTTTGAAGTTTTAAATGTATTTTTGCTGTTTTCAAAAACAAAAACCAGCAATTCTCGAAAATGTGTCTAGTACCAAACTTTTACCATCCATTATTACATTTGTATAGAAAATGTAAATATTGTGTAAATTTCTAACGCAAATTTTTCACAATCTTCATGTTTTTTCAAACAAATGTACGTAGCATTTTTACTTTCTCGTATATACGGAAAATACGTAGAGTAAACGTAGAATAGAGAATGTTATGTAATGCTGCTCGAAAGAACGGCGGATTTTCGACTGAAAAAAATTCATTAACGGGCCCTGATAACGAAAAAGTAGATAAATCTGGTTCCTAAATGAAGGAAGAAAATCCTCTAACATGTGGTGTAAACAGAACCCTGCTTTGTGGGTCTTTGATAGCGAAAATTAGTTGCCAGCAAAACGTCGTCTGTCCGTCCGTCTGTGAACACTACAATATTAGCGCCTAAACCATGCGTAGGAGTTATTCCAAATTAATGAACTGTCCATCTGGTTGGAGTTAAACCTTTGAGATTTTGAAAAACATTCTATAAAATTTGGGATTACTTTCACATGAAGCCATTCAGATATTTTCAAACTTTTCTCAATAACGGCTTCGAAGTTTTACTTTGCCTTACGAATTCTTCGTAAGAAGAGAAAGTTATATAATCGTGCGCCAGAAAAGACCATTATTGCGCCTTTTCTTATTAAAAAATCTATTGACTGGATCTTGTAACGAAGAAGTGGATAAATCCTGTTGTTAAGATTAGAATAAAATTCTCTAACTCGTGGTGTAGCCAAAATCCATGTTTTGTTGGTTCTTGATACCGAAAAATCGATTGACGTCAAAACGTCTGTCTGTCAGACTGTCCGTCCATCTGTGGTCAACATGAGGCAAAACAGTTCAGTCGATTTTCTCCAAACTTGATATTCTCCAAACAGACTGATATCGCGGTTCCTGGAATTTGAAACTGATATTTTAATTTTGGGCTGTACTTTACATAAAGCACCTCGGACATTTTCAAAATTTTTGAAATAATGGCTCCAAATTTTTTGATTAAATTTTGTTATTCAATAGTGCGAAAGACGTTTAAGAGAATGGTGCAATTCTCATAAATAGTGATAACACCACATTTCCGAAAATTGCATAAATAATGTTTAAAAGTACAAAATTGAAGATACAGTTGTTTTTCTCAGACGAAGATTCTTGTACAAAATTACCTCTTTAGAAAAGGTCATTTGCAATTTTTTAAAGAAACGAGTAGTTTTCGCATAATGTAGAATGTAGTATCTTGAAATTTACAAAAAAAATTCTCAAAAGCCGCTTTAAATTTTTTCTTTAAATTTTCTCCACATAAGTTATAAGGGTCGGAAAGAAATATGGAGCTATTCCCTTTTTTTGGGTATGGTTGGTTTTTGTCGGAAATTGCAAAAAAATTCAAAGGTACAGAATTGACGAGATATTTTTTCTCAGAAAACGTTTGTTGTAGAAAATTAGTTATTTAAATAAATAATACTATAGAATGGCACATTTTCTCGCCCTAGTTAGTTTTCTAATCTCTCTACTCTCTATGACCAACTCTTGCGACAAGCCTCATTCTCTTCACGGCTGCTTTCATTTTTTCGCTCAAAAAACAATTTTGTTCACATTTTCTCAATTAATCGTAATGCTAGAACAGAAACCAATTTACACTTATTACTATTATAGACTCATTCATTCCCTGTGCACACGGGATGGCCGAAATAGCTGCGTTGGTGGGTATGGTCTCAGCTCTTCGGAGGGAAGTTTGGGTGGTTCGAGTCTTGGCAGGGATTTATTATTTGTGACGATTTTGTGTTGCCGCAGGAAATAATTGAAGAGTCCATAAACTTTATTGAAATCATTTGAAGCAATTCTAATCGCTGTTGATCAAGATAAAAAAAACTGGAAGTAACTGTATGTGATATTCAAATTTTCAACTTTTTAATCTTGTTTCACATCTCTTCTTAGATTTGTAAATTGATAATTTTTGGGCTGCCTACTACCACAGCTGAAAATCGAAGCTCCTATGACTATGACAGGAGGGCCTACGACCCTGGTGGCCGAGGTTGGTTAAATGATGTGAATTGTCGAGTCTCGCTCCGGGACAGACTTTTCTGTGAGTATACAGAGGAGCGTCCTCTTGGATCCATTCTCGAAGCGCAACTCTTCTGAAGATTTGTTCTTCGCCGCCGTGGTGAAACCGCCAGGAGTTCTCGAAATACTGCGTTTCGAATGCGATGAAATGAATTAACGATTAATTTTGTTCCCTTAAGCGAAACTATTTCTTCGAATTAACTGCTGTGCGTTCCATCCTCCTGGTAAACGGATTGCAGCGCAGCAGATACCAGCTTTTGTAAACCAAGTCGACAAGCTGTCTCTTAGCAAAAGTATTGTTTAGAATTACTGACTCTGCCAGACGTCATACATTGTTACAGATACTCTCTCGAGGGGTTTAAAGAAGGATGTTTACCTTAGAAAGCAGCTACTGAAGAGATAAGTAAAGCGACAGGCTTGAGAGGGTCAGTAATATCAAAATTCGCATCAATATGAACGAATTACTGATATGCGCACTTACTTTGAATTATTACAAAACGTGCTCTATAAAACTTCAAATATTCCTTTCTTGTAGTCTGATTCCTATTTTCTTGAAAAAAAGCAATCTTCATCGTTTGCTCGTGAGAAATAAAATATGCAAATATGGAGCTATCAATTGTCACAACAGCAAAACCGCTGGCAAACTGAACAATATGACGCACACAATACATTATTTTATTGAAAAATGAAGGAAAATACATAGAAACACAATTCTACTTAATAATGAAAATAACACATTTTCACAAAATACTGTAATAATTGTTCATTCCATAATGAGGATTATTACTTCAGTTAGTTGCATTTTCTTTCTGACTTTGTGGAATACGGAAAGGAGCAAGGTTACATGTATTCCAAGAATAACCTTCGTGATAATAATTAATCATATTAAATGAATGTGTGATGATCACATTGCCAAGCGCGACTCGCTCGTAACAACTATCACTATAAACAAAATAGTTCTGCGGTCAGCGATCAGCCCTTGGTTTTGTTGAGAAGCTCTGGCGAGAGGGGCAGCGGAGGTTCTCAGTTGTTGTCCGCCTCTGGTGGCGCACAACTGAACTATAGAGCTTTGATGCAATCTTGGCTCTGAGGTGCAGTGCTAGGAGAAAACAGCCCAGAAAAGTAAATATTTTGTAAACATTTTAACGTTTATGTTTGTAAATCATAGTCTACACCACTCCAGAACTTTAAAAGAATCTAGCACGTAGGTTTCTTCAATATCAGTACCGTGAATTCAGAGATTTTCGCCGACGCCACTCTGTCTTTATTGTTATGAAATCCATCTAGTTATGGTGATGGATACCTGAGAGTGCGCCTCTGCTACGGCGCAGCGGTGGTCTGTCTGAAGTCCAGTCTCTGCCAATACCGTGGAATGGCATGATGTAGTAGTAGCTTATTTTTGTTAAAATAGAGCTTCTGAACACAAATGTGTCAGTTACATTAACATATTTTAAAATAGATAAGCAAAACGATATTTTTGTAAATAATATAAGGCCAATATAATATAAGTTCAGAAGCCAACCTGATCAACTCCAATTTTTGAAAAATTGTGAATAATAACATGGTTGTGTTCCACAAGTAAGTATTTGACAGCGGTCAAGACGAACTCCACATTAAATGGTTTGGCATCAGAATGTGCTAACTGCTCTGGTAATGTGATTATGTTGTTTCCTATTTTCCAATATTAGAATGTTTATGTATGTGGTATTTCTTATGTTTACTTTCTTATTTCATTCAAGTAATATCGATAATGCCAAACATAACATTTTGTACACTGACTCATGGGGCGGTCAAAACCGCTTCATCAAATTCGTTCTTTGTTTTATGAATTGTCTACAAAATCAGAGTGGTAAACTAAAATGAATGACTTAAATTTCCTTGTACCAGGACACAATTACCTTCTGACTGATTCATATTTTTCCTTTATTGAAGAAAGATCAAAAACTAGTAGCCACATTTTTCCTCTAAGGGATTTTGATTATATCATTCTTGGCTGCAGAAAGACAAAATAAGAATTTCTTAACAGAAGTGAATCATGAAGGTACTTGCATTCGACAGAAAACTTAGGAAAATATATCATCCAAGAGAGAAAAAAAGCGTCAAAGGTGGCAGTTATCTGACAATGAGATGTATCCGAATTGAGAAGGACATTTGTTATCAAATATAAAACTACATTCTTACCAGAAATGACATTTACAAATGAATATCCAAAAGAAAAATGAAAAGAGACTTTTGTCAGAAAGTCTAGCTAATGTCACGCAAGATATTTTTATAGCACCTCAAGAACGATCTCCAAGGCAAAAATGGAGGATTTAGTAGGTCTCTTGAAGTTTATACCTCCTATTCATCACCACTATTACGAAAACGTGAAGTCCGCAAAAGACAATCTGAAGAAGCTGCCTTCAAGAAGAAGCTAGCAGTGATTACGACTGCATCATTACGTAGAATCGAGACAATTAACACATTTTTATTTCGATTTCAGACTATTTTCAGTGTTTCTTAAGTACTTACATATAGCAAAGTAGTTAGTTACACCATTTATCACTCAAAAACGGCTGGAAGAATGTTAATTATCTGTGATTTGTTGGATTCATCTCCACCCGGAATAGCAGAATAACTATTAAAATGTCGGAAAATTCACGAAAAAAAAGAAAAAAGACAAAAGAAAAAGATAAAAAACCTTAACTGTTCATACTTAAAAATTTTGTTTGATGAAGTTAGTCGGCTTGGCTTCTGAACGGCTCATACCATATATTATATCCTCTTGGTAAGGAAGACCGCCGAAAATGATTAGCTTTCTAATTTAATATAATTTCATACAGTGGTATTCTTCTCATGTTACAGCCAATCCAAATAATAATTACAAATGTTTGTTTCTTAAAATATAAAATGTAGAATAACATTATAAAATTAGAAGAATTAAATAGAATTAATGAAGGGTAAAAATTAAAAGTATAATGAATCAAAAACCCCAATGGTATTAATGGTATAAATTACTTTTTTAATTTTTTTATTAAAAAACTATTAGCGAAAGGTTGTGGTTTAAAAAAAATGGACACATGATAAAAATAAACACATTGTCTGTAATACGAAAAAGGATATGACTGTGCGGGATGATATAACCTTGTTTTGAAGAGTAGGAGCGTGCAGCTGAAGAAGGAATTTCAAAAATCGCAATAGGTGCCATAAACGCAAGTGAGTGTAAATTTATCATCCCAAAATATCGTGGCATAGTTCTTTACATTATTCTGGTAACATCGTATCTGTGAATATTGGTTAAGTCTAGTACTATAGTGCCTTCAGCTCCAACAGCAAAATAATAATGCAGCTTGTGGAACACTCAAGCCAAAAAAAGTTTTATATCGCGAAAATTGATCCTGCCTTGAGTTATATGTATTTAGAGCGTATTTCCGTACGTTTGTAAGCATTTGAGTTTAAGGATTCAGAGATCAATTTTGAATAATATATGATCAATTCAAAATACTGTTTTCTAAAAGTATTAAAATCAATTTTTGTTTCTCATTTATATTTGTATGGTTTTTGTGTTAGACACGTGGGCTTTACTGGCATCCGCATCCTATTATTTTTATTATTATTATTATTATTATTATTATTATTATTATTATTATTATTATTATTATTATTATATATTAAAAATTAAGAAATGCCATTTATATATGTATGCCGATGATGTAATACTGTTATATTCTCACAGAAACCTGAAGTTGTGCCAAGAAATCATAGAAAATGATTTCAAATCCCTACTAAAATGGTCATACAATAATAATTTTGTTAATCCAAGTAAAACTAAATTAATGTACTTGAACCACATGTGCAAAATCCAAAAATTGAAGGGTTTAGATTTCTTGTGCATAAATGCCTCATTAATGACCAAACATTACCCTGCAAATGTGCGAGACTAAACTTTACCACAGAATATAATTATCTAGGTGTAACGTTCGACCCATCTGAAATTTGAAAAGCATACTAATATATTAGTTCACAAAATTAAAAGAATATATAGCTGTCTATATTCTGCAAAAGATTATTTGAATAAAAGAATTATGCTTCTTCTGTACAAAACATTAGTAGAGTCAACACTAAAATACGGTGTTAATATATGGGGGGAACTAGCTATAATCATCTGTCTTGTATAACTAATATGCAATCAAAAATTCTGAAAATGATCATGAATAACAACACAATGGATATCAAACAACTTGCACAAAATAACTTGCACAAAATGACTTGCACAAAACATAGTTTTCAAATACGTTTTGTAAAATACTATTCACACGTGTGATGAACTGCTTCGCATCCTGATGCCTGGTTCACAGCTACATTTTGCGGCCGCTTCCTCTCGTTTTTCACAATACTTTCCCAATATTTCCAAAGTATAGAAAAACATTGGCAGAATGGCTTTTTAGTGATCATCTTTTGCAAGTCACATTCTTTGCTTCTGTGAGTTGTGTAAATACATTGAGTTTGCAAGCAATGCGACGTATCCACTTTGTTCCCTCGACATTTGCAACGGCTACTTGGTAAATGCATCGCTTCAAACTGCGGAATAATATTTTTTCACATTAAATCAGATACATAATCGTTATTTTTCTCAAACCTCTCTTATTAATTCGAAAATCATTAAAAAGGAACTTCTGAAGAACGAGTATATCTCACCACATCATTATCTGGAGTCTGAAATGCCCTCTTGTACACAAAAATTATCTTCCATACTCAAATACTTATCTTTATCTGAATTATTCGAAGAAAAAACAATGTTTTTTTTTATTTGATAATAATTTGCTTTTCGAAACTTGATGATGTATTCGCTGCACCGAGACCAAACAACTCATTCTTCATTAATTTGCTTATATTGAACAACTAGTTCAGAAGACAATGCTAACCGGCAGGAACGCTCGTATATTTTTTACAAGGTATCCGAAATACTAAGATACTTATTTAAAATTCTTCAGCGGGGAAATATATGGAACAGAAGCTGCAATATTGGGTCCGTATACAGAGTCGAATTGATGCCTCGCGGGCGTTCTAAATAAATTCGTCCATTTTTCATGAAATATATTTTTTAACATACTGTAAATACTTTAAAATGAAGAAAAGTCACCAAGTAACAAAATTCTATCTAAAAAGAGACGTAGCAAGCGCATAAAGAGCGGTAGGTTTCGAAACGCCGCCTCTGGGCACTCTAGAGTTCAGAAAGGACATTTCCGTAGTCTTGAATTACCGGATTATGAAAAACCAGAAAGTAATTAAATCTAATTTTATTACTGAAGTACTTGGAAAAATAACTCAAGATTTGCGTGCACGAAGAATTAAATTACTACCTTTAATTATGGATGTTAATGAATTTTTCTTTCTAGTGAATTTCCGGTGTTCTCGCAGGCGTTTCTTTGAGTGAAACGGCGCGAGTGGAAAGGGGGTTGCGCCTTCCTAAGGTGGGCGGACCGAGCGCAGGGGCTCAGGGCGCAATGCGCTGACCTCGCTTTCGAGAGGCCCGGCTTCGATCCACGCTCAATACTGACCGGGGGTTTTCATGGTTTCCTTTGGGCATCCAGGCGAATGCTGCTTCTACTGTAAGGCCGCGACCGCGAAAACGGTGTCGCTAGCTGAATTCGTTAACTACGTGAAGTCACAAAGATTAAGCGAGTTTGGGACATCGCAGGTCATACGTAGTTGGGTGACCGTTGTAGGGTTGGGTTCAAGTACGACGCATAATATATTTCGTCGAGAATTACAATAATAAAATAATATATAATTAATATAATTTAATATAATATAATATAATATGATATAATATAATATAATATAATATAATATAATATAATATAATATAATAAAATATAATAAAATATAATAAAATATGGAACCGTCAATCATAATCAGAAAAAAAAATGTCTAAAATTTTATAAAGTAATGGCTATCCCCACGCTCTCTTACGAAGCTGAGAACTGAGTTCTAACAAAAAACGAGCCAGCTGAATTGATGCTGATGAAATGGACTTTTTCAGACATGTGCCAGGATTCTCCAAGATCGAAAAAGAAATGACGCTATACTTCAAGAACTAAATATCACTAATGTTCTGAATATAATCAAAAGATGCAGAGTAAATTGATTGAAACATCTTGACAGAGTTAAGAACTGTCGCATTCCGAAACAAATTATCGACCACAGACCTCGAAGAAGAAGGAATGAGGGACGACCAAACAAATTGAGGATTTATCAATCCTGCCTTAAGATACTTGAGCCTGGAACGAACCACTTGATTTAATCCCCGGAGTTTATGATGATGTAGGGAATATTTGCATTTTTATTTTTACTCGGCTACACTCGGTTTGAAAAAAATGAAATCCGTGCAAAAATTCGAATTTGAAGCCAGGAAAATATGAGCTCATGAAATCACTCATGAGCTCATGAATCATATCGCTGAGCTCATGAAATCACTCGACGAGGTCGGATGAATGAATCGGCTGAGCGGAACAGTTCGTCCGGTAGGGCTGAGGGGGGCCGCTCGGATGAGCAAGTTGGCCCCGCGGACAGACACACTTCGCCGTCAAGCAGATTCCCCGCCGCCCGCCCGCGGTAATCGCGTTAACGGCAACGCTGTTCCGCTGCGAACTCCGCCCTGAAATAAGCCGCAACTCCGTGAAGAAGCGCCTCCCCGGTGACGCGGATCTCGGGCTCCCAGGGCCAGGGCCAGGGCCAGGGCCAGGGCGGGGCCCGGCCAGGGGACGCATCAGCCCTAGGATTCACGACACCGGCTTCTCGGCTAGCTTCCTTCCTCTTCCTTGTCCCAACTTCACCACTCACACTCACACGCACTACACTACCACACATCCCAGGAGGCAGGTCGGGAATTTAGAGCTTGTTGGACTGGGGCTGGTGTGAAAGACACCCCGCTAACCGACGGTAGGTCGTTGCTGGATCTCGCCATCCAGCGGAGGATTTATATTCCTTTACTTGACGCATTGCGTTTCGCTCACTGCGTGTTAAAAAAATAATATAAGCAGCTCAGGCGATTCCCGCACTCGCCTCTTTGTCGTTCAAGCGACGTTCGAGCAAACTCGACTCTTGCGAGAATCACCTGTTTAGCGCCCTTGTTACTTAAACTAGTATTTTCTCGCGAACGGGGACAACTAGAGAAATGTAAGATAGACAGTTAAAATGTACGGAATGCACTTTTGCTTGACATTTTCGGGCACGTCAATTACTATGCTCATTACTAGAGGGCGGATTTTAATGGCCCAAAACATTGCCTAAAATGATCTCTTAAAATGTTTTCAAAATGCCCTGAAACCAAAGAAAAGTTAAAACGTAAAAAATGTGATCAACACCAGTTCGGAAGAACTCAAGCTGTTGGATACGTTGCTGAAGGAAGGAAGGGGGAGAGAGGGAGTGAGTGAGTAAGGAAGGGAATGAGGTTAGGACTTACTAAGTGAGTGATTGAGTAACTGAGTGAGTAACTGAGGCACTAAGTGAGTAACAAAGAGAGTAAGTAAGTGAGTAAGTCCGTGGGTGGGAGGGTGAGTGAATGACTTAAGCAGTGCCTGCCTCTGTTTTAACAGACAGTTCACGCTGTGGAGATGTTATTTGTTTATAAATACATAGTTCAAGATTCCTGAGGTAATGGAGAACTGATGTAATAGAGGTCTCTGTTCGTTCAAGAGCACTCAGCTTGTACGCTTTTGGTTTGAACCGTTCTTTTCCAGAAAATGTCTAGTCTTTTGTTATCCCAAAATCGGCGGGTTTGGCAATAAAATGTCCGAGTGAAGAAATCGATCAGGCAATTCGGGACTTTTGTTACGGGTGTTATGTAGAACGTTTGTTGCTTCTCGTAAATATTATTTTAAGCAAATACAATTAAAATCGATTAAAGCAGCCAAAAATGCATTAAAAAATGACGTAAAAAAGTAAAATCGAAATCTATGAAAAATGGAAAAAAATATAAAATAGTTTATTTCCTTTTGTCATAACATAAAATTAATTTCTACACTAAACGGCATTGTTCTAAAGTGAAAAAGGAAAAAAAAACACATTTCATTAAAATTCGTTTCCGTGATGCAGAGCAGAATGAGGCTTCAGTTCTTCAATTTCCCACTTTTATAGTAACACCACAGAATTGTGAAATTTCCTACAGGATGAATAAGCGGCATATCCAGAAAGTGCGTTTTTCTATGTCTCCGTTGACACAAAAACACATTTTATTACAGCATATTCAACGCAGGTTGTATTTTTTTCACGTAATCACCATCGTAATTTTGATGCTATACCGTAGGATCAACATTTGTAATTCTGTGACGTAGATGTTTGTGGCCTGGGATGGGTACCAGTGCTGGACATCATAGTACAATGCTCTGTGTCATTTTGCTGGCTAAGCAGAGAATTCTTGAGGTGCAAGAAAAGAAGGAAATAGCTGTGGGCGAGGTCCAGGATGGTTGGTCATACACATCCAACAGGAACTGAACCGAGCTCTGGGTGTCTACCGTGTATCTTACCCCAGCGAATTCTTAAAAACATTTTCTAATTTTGTTTTCAAAAATGGATTCACAGTTTTGTATTGTAGGATTTTTCTGAATATTTTCAAATTGCAAAAGTTAATTTTTTTCCGCGCCTTCTTACAACCAAAATACTGAAAACGGGCTGGATATTTAAATAAGGTCATATAAAAAGTTCCAAATATATGCGTAGTTTTTGCGTAATGTTCTTCTTGAATAGTGCAATAGACGCTCTTCAAATGCTGTAGGTCTAATTTTCGTTGAATTTTTCGAAACATGAAAACATACAAACAATGTGAGAAATATGTCCTGTTATACCACCTCTAGTTCCCTCTCGTTTTAAAACGTTACAAACGGAAACAAAGAAAATAAGCGAAGTTAATTTTATGTTATGATATACTACATATATTACAACGAAAGTATTTTAATGCTGTAATAAAAAAGTGGTTTTATTTTTACAGAAAAATATTATTACAAATCACCAGCTTTGCCAGCTACCGAAGCTAGCTATCGCCAGCTTGTACGAAAGGAAGAACCCTTGATTACATCAGTATCGTATCCATCAGCTTAAATTGTTCATCTGAAATGGTTTTGATAGAATTTTGTACGTCATTTTTCTTGTCTTTGAAGGCATTTTTAAACATTTGAATAGAATTTTATTGATTCTTTTTGTAGATGTTTTAGATAATCAACACCTCCCCCCTCGTGGTCAGGGATCATTACTTCGTGGCCATTTGAAGTGCAGCTGGAAGAAGCGGAGGCCAGTTCGCGCCGCTGATTGAGCAGCTTCCTAATGAAACGGGCGTGCCCGCGCCGCCCACTTCGATTAATTCCGTCTGCTAAATTAGGCGTCGGAGGTGCTGTTGCAATTACTTTGACACACAACAGCCTAATTGGGGTACAAGTTTAACTAATTGGCAAACTAATTGAGCTATTAAGTGCTTGATCGATGGAAGAGCCATCTACATTCGGGTCATGTCTTCCCTCAAAATTGCAGAGGGAGGGACGGAGATTTATCTGTCATAAAATGGCATTCGTTTACCCTGCTTATTAATCATTAGATGAAGTGTCCGGCACTGGTCACGCATTTATTTGTGACATACATTCGGGAAAAGAAAAGACATGCATTATGTTTTTAATGTGAAATGAAATATATGTAATACATAAATAATGGAATAAATAATACATTCTACGACATACTTTCTCTCATTATTTCTAAATTTACAAATTTAAATCCTTCCGAGAGGTGAAAGAAAATGAGACGCACACCATCCGTGGAACTTCTTCTATCAATGGAAGAATTTTTTAAAAATTGCGAAAATTTTTACACAAATTGCGCGAAAATTGTTATCAATAAAACGTACATGACCTTTCTAAAGAGCTAATTTTTTACAACTTACTTTGCTTAAAGAAAAAAATCGCTCTCTCAAATTTTGCAGTTTTCAAATACAACATTTTTGCAATTTTCGAAAAAAAAACGGGGAGATAGCCGAAAATAGGACTAGCACCATATTTTTTATCATCCTTCATTACATATGAGGAGAAAATTTAAAGAAAAACTTTGAAGCGGTTTTTGAGAAAAAAACTTAATTTTTTTATATTGCTTGTATAGCCCAAAATTATACAGAAATTTCTCATAAAAGGCTGGATTTTTGTGTTCTTGAGCTTAGTTCATGGTAGAAAATTCTACATTCTTTGGGGGGAGGGATTGCCAACGTTTCGCTTCTGGATTGGGTCTTCAACAAGGCTAGAATTTTGTAATAACTAATTTACACAGGTTTGTTGTTCCTTACCATACAAAATAGATAACCTTAATCTAAAATAATGTCCTATATCTCATACATAGCAACACAAAATTCTTTAGTACATAGCCTATACATTTTTTTATACATAATACTTTAGTACATAATTAATAATCCTACCTTCCACCTAATTCTGTATTCTCTATAACATCATATAACATATATTTTTGCCTTGAACTTGCACTTTATAGAACCTCGTGTCATCCAGTTTTTGCTTTGATCAAATCTCTGGTGTGACTAGTCATACCCACATAACCACCTGTTTTTCTCCTCCTTTATGAATTTACATTAATAACACAGCCTTACAAAAATATTTCTTTGGTGTCTGGTGATCAAACAGTTTTTAATATGTTTTTTGGGTCGCAAAATCTGATTGCCGTGTCCACTTTACTCCATCACATTAGGTTTTTGACATAACCTCAAAAAATATTTAAAAAATCAAAGATGTTTCTAACCGAGAGGTCAGACCATATGTTTTTGGGGTCGCTGAAACCGAATCTGAAATTTTAAATTCATCACATCAGATTTTTCACATTACTTTAAAAAAAAGTCTGCTAGCGATCTGGCGCTAACAATATAGACAATCAGCCAAACTACAGCGTTATGAATGTTGTCGCATCAGTCGCCAATGCCACCGTCTCTATCAATATATAATTGATCTGAATTTAAAAAAAAATGAAGTTAAATGGACTTCAGATTTAGGTTCGATGTTCCCAAAAACACGTAAGTACAGGGGTCTGACCCCTATATAATGTCAAAAACCTGATGCAATGGAATAAAATGGACCCCGGATTCGGATTTAGCGAATCAAAAAAACATACAGAAAATATGGTCTAATCCCCACGTACGATCATAATTGTTTCGTGTTTTATTTTAATTTATAATTGTACAGCTTCATGGTTATATTAATATGTATATTGCAATTACGTATTTGCCAGTGTTTAAGACGCACCCTTATTTTCAAGAAGGATTTCATTCTATAATGTTACATTTTATAATTCATTTTTATTTTATGAAAGGAATGGGAATTGTGACTTGTGAAAAGCAATGATATTTTCGTCATATTCCTTCGGGAGTCTTTATGATATTTTTCTAGTACGCATGGAAAGACGGTGTCGTTTCATTAATTTTCTACACCATGACGTTAACCGAACAAAACGTTCAGCTTTACTCTTTCTTGCAATACTTTAAGCTTCTGTAATAATCAATTTTGAATAAATACGAATTCCTGGTTTTCAGTGTACAAAAATTTGATTTGTGTAGTGCTATATACTAAACATGCAATACAATTACAATTTTACCATATACTGTTTAAACGCCTCCTGTTTTTTTTTAGGAAAAAAGTGAGTCTTATGCTCTGGCAAATACGGTAATTACATTTTTATTAATCATTTAATTTTAAGAAATATAGAAAGAATTTGATTATAGTTATAATTATTTATATTATTTACATTGTTTGATTTTTTCTTTTCTCCATTTTATTGTTTAGTCCTATTGTTGATGGCACTGAGTTTGTCTATATCTGTTTTGTGGATACAGGCTTTGTTTCCGTCTTTATATATGTTCAGTATCTCCGTAGTTAATCTCTCAGAATCTAAGTAGAATCTCTCAGAATGTGTTTCCTGTAGTTCAATGTTGGTACCACTTGGTCTTGGATAGCTCTCATGAAGGCTTCTGTCTCCGGAAAGAGATTCCCGTGCTGGAGCCACGCATGCGACGCAGAGATGTCGACTTCTGGTTTACTCATCTCGTGAGGGTACCTTCCATGCAGTGCCTTCGCTTTCCATAATGTTATCTTCTCTTCCGTTTCAATGATTGGTAGAACAGGCGGATCAAGCTTTTTCAAGTTCAGAGGACTATAGTTATTATCAACTGCGTTCACTGCTTGCAAACATATTTATCAGATTTATGAATTAATGCTCTTCGGTCGCGATATTTTGCTCAGTGAGGTGAGATAAAAGTGGGTTACTCGCTGGTAAGCATCTACGTAATTCCTGCCGATATCCTATCGAATTGAATCGCAACGGGTACGCGATAATATAACCTGACGATGTCTTCATTCATTTCGTTCGTCCACTGAACTCTCCCGTCGTGGCAGGCCTGCCAACAGTGGTCCAAGTGATGTCTGGGAAACACTTTTGTGCTCAGGTGCAGCTGAAGATCTTGAGTGCTGCTTTCTTCGGCTGTAGTAATTTCGGGTATCCGCGGTGTGTGTCCGCTGTTCAACAACACACCACTAGCGGTTCGCATGCTGTCACAGACGGCGCTAGCTCCATCTGTGCCCTGCGCTCCCCAGGCAGCGGCTCTGTCCGAGGCAAATTTCCAATGATCTTCTCCATTCAAAATGGGTGTGGTCTGATAGGCTGCTATCTCATGGCCTTTCCACCTGCCATCTTGTGTATTAATCCCACATGAAGGGTTGCTTCCTTCCGCCCAGTTTTGGCCGTTAGAGACTTTTGCCATGTTACCCCGGGCACGGGCTCTCTTTATCAATCCCGGAGAGGACGGGTTCCTTCGAGGCATCTTCGTGTCTTTCAGAGACTGCTCT
>BOPP01000028.1:1936214-1999754 GCA_017312745.1 Gryllus bimaculatus
TGAACATCTCCACAATGTTTCAAGAAATCTCTTCCCTGCCTCTTCTGTAGGTCCTCTTCTGGTGTTGAGGTCCTCTTCTGGAGTACTTCTTCGTCTGACCCCTACCCCTCGACCTGTCCGACTAGGGAAACCCTACCAGTAGCTACGCTACCGCCGGCATCGCTCTCAGGGTCATTGAGGTACTCAAGCTCCACCACCAACGTCAAGGTCATGTATTCCCCAGGTGGAGTTGTTGTTGTTATTATTATTATTATTATTATTATTATTATTATTATTATTATTGTGATAAACATATTGCATTGTAATTACATATGCGCAAACACTACTGTTATAAGTTCTTTTGAAACTATTTTTCTATCCAGTGGAAATCAAAAACACTTCATAGAAATAAATGAAAAATCTTATTTAGTTCCTTGCAAAAATATCCTGCGTTAAGGTGTCAGTTTCTTTTTCTTAAAACATACAACTCGCCACATTAATGATTATTGAAATTAATATAAGACTTTGAGAAAGTATTTAAATGTGAACTGATACTATCGGCTAAATCAATTTATATTATAAATAAATAAGGACATTTATTTCCTGTATTTCCATATCTTATACAATGCCATTAGCAAAAGTTTTTCTGCCGACTAGTACAATTCCATTTCTTGTTTCTACAGACACATTTGGGATAAAATAAAAATACACCATTTTCTGGTACACAGGGAGCTTGCGAATCTGCAAAATGTGAAAGAAAAAACCAACAAATAAATAACTAGGGAACTCTGTGTTTAATATTAACTAAGTTGAAATTAGAAGCATTACCAGTCTTTATTATACTTTTTACTTTCTTTGATATTATATGCGTAGTAAAGAGATAGTATGCACAGAAGAAGCAAAAAACAAAAACCCTCAAATTGTGGGTCCGTGACCCAGAAATATTTTGATAATTCTTGCCCGTATGTGTAGTAATTCACTTCCTTTAATACCTTTGGTGGTCATACGTTGTGTGAAAACGTGTTGGAGGAAATTATGTATTACACTGAGAGAAAAATGTTTGAATACCATGTCAAAATGGTTTGGGTGGAGTTTGAAAAATTTTGATACAGCGAACAAGATGTTTTTCACATCTATTGGAAATAATGCCCCATCAAATTTACTTTCTATCGTATACCAAAAGTAATTGATATTTAATTTTGTGACATGAGAAAAGAAAAAAGTTTCATTCTGATAAGGGCAGTTAAAATTCAACAAGATCAGATATCATTGCATGACTAAGTTCATAATCATACTCACATATGCACGCTTTCGTTGTCTGGAAATCCATTGACAATGTGAAACAGAGAAAAAGGAGTACAATGTACTCTCTCATGTTTTTGATTTTCTGCTGTCTCTGAAACACGGGCAGAAAGGTCTTTTCTGAAACTCATAATTATTATAATCACTGGAGCCCGGAGGCATTTATTTTACCTAATATAGGCAGGCAAAAAGGCATTTATTCTTGACTTCTCAAAAATACTAAATTAAAACATTTTATTTTTTTATTTTTTGAAATAATGTTACATTAGTTATATTTTTTAATTTATTAATTAAATATATTACAATATTAAATACAAACAAAATGAGTATTACAAACATATATGGTCTAGATTTACGGGTAGGAAAAATTAATTGTGAAATTAGAGCAATTAATATTATTTATTGTAGAGTTGGCTCTTAATTTAAGCCAATGTCATTTAAAATAGACTTACTAGTAGAACAAGATGTTTCTTGAATCCGAGTATTTTGAATGATAGCTGTATTATTTTCCACAAATTGCAGTGAAGTGTATAGGCATTTTATGTAGCATCGCGGGCGTTCACGCCCGGAGTCAATATAAGAGGTGGTTTCCGGGTTGGTAGGCCGTGACCAAACGTTCCGGAGGGGATCTCAACGGCGACCGGCGGAGCGACCGGGGCGGCGCTGGCTGGCGACTGGTAGACGTTTCGTTCGTCGTGGAATCAGTCACAAACCCTTCCCACGACAGTTGCCACCTGTCACGGCAGAGCGCGCAGAGCTCGTGCCCTCTGTACGAGACTGCGAGAACTCGGACTATAATGATCTTAGTTGTTCTATGAGTTCAAAATCAAATATATTGAATTTAGTATATTCTGAGCACCAAACAAAATGTTATATCTCGCAAGTTGAGATTGAAGTTACATGTCCGCGCCAATGTCTGTGTTTGAAACCCACGGTAAAGACAGATATAAGGATACTCATCTCAAATTGAAAATGGAACCGTCTCAAAGTTGCGGAAAAATCACACGTAAATACTAGATTCATTCAACCTTAGTCTTCCCAATTATTATTTACTATTTTTGAACATGTCTGCACCTCGTATTAGAATAAATAAAAGTTCACTTTTGATCAAATTACTTCGTTGAGCAGAAAATTTGTACTTTAATATTCACATAAATCGTTTAATTTAACTTAAGGCATTTCTCGATATGTACAACAAATACAATTACTTTTTATATAGGAAGGAACTAACAACCTAATGAATAACATTGTAAATACTTATGACAATAAATGTTTTGTTACTTCATATGATTTGAGTGGTTTGCAATAAAGGCTACTTAGAAGATGAAGAAGAATACAAAATATTCACATTCAACGAAAAAGTACTAGAAATTCGATATAAAAAGAACGCATTTTTATTATATTCTTGTAGTAAAACGGTAAAAGGTAGAAAAAAGTTGACAAAATGAAACAGAGAGTGCAAATATTGCATAATCTCTCTAAAGGTATATTTCATCAGCTGATTCCGTAAGGCAGTGTCAGTCTCTGATACCGCAAGAGATTTCTGGCTCCTGTATGAGAGTGTACGTGCCTCTAGATGATTGACTGCTGCCACTTCCCGGACCGACACTTATTTCGAGGTCATCAACAGCAGTTTGAAGCAAAGCATCCCTACCCCAGTATTAGTTTGCTATTTATTGGTACGAACGTCGCATTTTCTTACTCGTCAATTTTTATATTATAAATTGCTTCTGTTCTTATTTTTAAATTAGAAAGTGACACTAGATACATGTTCCTTTCGCTCACCTTCATTAACACTAACGACAAATTTAATTACATTACGGTCAAGGCGCCTTGCCCGCCCGCGAAGTGTGTCACCTCGGCGAGAACCCTACTTCTCAACGCTGCACCATAAACAACTCGCATCCCGCCCCTCGCAACCTCGGCGAAACTGAGAAAAAGGACCCGCGTTTACAATTTTGGTTTCACGCGCTGCAATCATATCTTTCATTCTTCGCTCGGTCGAGTTACATTCACCTACTATACGTCGTATAATTTTATTTTACTAATATTTTCACTCAAAACCACCGACTATTAGTGCACAAAGTTCGATTCTTGGAGTTAATTTATTAAACACTACTTACAGGCTTAAAGTTTCTGGGACTTAACTAATAAGAGTGTAGAATTAATTTTTTTAGATGATATATATTTTACATAAAGTAACTTTTCTTGATGTAAAATCTGAACAATAAGTAGTTTACTGTTTGTTTTTTTTGATTTTTGAAGGTACTAGATATTGATTGTGCGTGCAGTGTTTCAAAAGATTTGATTATGTATTTGTACAAGAAAGCGGAGATGTATATCATATGTTTATAATTTTGAATAACAGTTACAAATAATACGAGCAAGTCTGTTTCAAGTTGTATAACCAGTAGTTACTTAATTGTCTAGTTGTTAAAACATAGAACTGACGTGTCGACCTCCAAGCATCTGGGTGAAGAACATTTTGCGAGCGATGACTCGGGAATAGTAATAAATCAACAACAAAAACTTTTATAATTTCATGTAATTGTATAATTTCTGTATAATTTCATCACATTAATGAAACAAAATATTATAATCTACGTTGGAATATGATTCAGAAGAAGATAACACACACTGTCACTGGTATAATTAACTTTCAACAAAAATTCAAAACACAATCCCAATTTTTGAAAATGCTGTTTTGATGATAAAATAAGCTGACAAAAACGAACTGTTTTTCAAGATGTTTTGTTCTGTAAAAAATATAAAACGTCTTTAATTTATGAATATTACCACATGTTAATTTCAAAATAAGTCAATACTAAGATGTCTAAAATGAAAACTTAATTTATTTTAAGTTTGATTCATGTCGTGAATAGCAAATAATGCTTTCATTGAGAACTTACTCCTTTAGGTACTTCACATCGCCAGTAGAGGTTTTTTGCACATTTGCATTTCAAAGACAGATGGATTCCTGGGGGCATCATTCCGAACAGATCGCCCGCCAACCGGCACCTTTCCTTGCCTGCGGCACAGAGCGAAATAGAAAACATTTCAATCCGACAAAACAAAAACGGCACATGACCACAGCTGCAAATTTTCAAGGGTACGTTCTAAGTTCCGGACATCGATAAATTTTTCTTAATATTAATAGTTGAAAGACCCTCTACAAACGCCACAGAGGTCACGGACAACTAATTTTTATGCATACAAAAGGTGAATTTATATTTTAAGAACATTTTCCCACCGTTAACTCAAAACCGGCTAAATGTGACATCGAATCTTTTTGTTTGCCCCGATTCCTTTACATTTCTATTAACATCAATTAAAGTGAAATGTGACTTACGTGAGCACGCTGTAATAACATGGAATGTCCAAAATATCAGGATGCATCGTAGGATGTTCAGAAGGATTTTACTCATATTTTTTGAAGTCACATTAAATTAGGTTTCGATAACTTTATTCTACGTTGCTTCGATAGTTGAACACATCGCAAAGGTAGTCTCTAAAAACATTAAGAAAGTATAAGTCGCAAGTTACAGTCTCGTTTTGACTATCGATTCCCACGTTTGAGCGCAGGGTAGCAAAAGAATGGTGCCATTCGGGTCGTAGGAAAGAGAGGCCACAAAAATGGTAATATATCAAATCAGTCCATTATTATACTTAACTGTAGTATGTTTTTAAAAATACGAAATTGAATCTTATTGCGTTGTTGAAAACATACCCTTTCAAACATAAATAATTTAATAGACGATTATAAATTAAGTCTTATATAGAATTGCCACCTCTTTGAGTTTGGTCGTTTTTTCAGTAAATCTCCGGCCTCCGTGTTTCCTGTTAATAATCCGGATTATTTCAGAGATAACGTGTTTTCAAAATCATGTAACTCATAGAAAATACTGATGATATTACATATCTCTCTTCCACATCTCTCTTCCACCTTAACAAAAGTGAAACGGAAATAACACAATACATTTTTATTACAGTTACTATTGTCGTTTTCGGAATCTATTTTGGTTCAAATCAACAATTTGTACATTTCCATCTATAATACCTTCCGTTTTATACAAAAGGACATATGTGCGTTCGTATTCAATAGAAATAGTTTTTAAGGAGTTAAAAATCTCTGTGAATATATTTATTTAAATTGATTTGAAAAAAATTATATAATATATAAATTTATATTTTAATTGCTAGTAAGATTGGTGTTTGTTTATTTGATAGAATTTTACTTACAAACTGACACATTAATATCAACATCAAATTTTCAAACCTCTCGTTGATACCAAAGTTATTTCACTCACTCACTCAGAGACACCACGCTTGATTTCCAAAACATGCATATAACTTGTTTCTAAACTTGGTAAACTTCATCCTTTAACATATTTCTTATTCAGAAACCACAAATTTTAGGTATTTAATAGCGAACTAGAGGTGCTACAGAATGGCACGGACTTTCTCGTACTGGATAGTTTTCTAATTTCTATGATCAATGTAAGGTTTTGTTCTTATCCCAGCCTCTTGCGAGCTGATATCTATTGCCACCTAAACAACGTTTTTTTGAAATTTTCTCAACTCTTCAGTTTTCTATTGTTAAACCGATATATTGCTTTAAGAATATTATAGAAGAGTAAAACCTCGTTATATAAAAATTTTGGTTATGCTAGTATGAAGGTGTGGAGTACGAGATTACTAATACACAGCGGAAAGGATATAGTACAAACAAGAAATATTCAGATTAACAGGGTAATTTTTCAAAGAGCTTCTATATTCCCTCTGCTCATTTGCATTAATGAAATTCCACTTTCTTGACAGCTGTTATACATTGATTAGTTACAAACCCCATGATGATGAAAGACCAGTATCACATTTGTTTTTCATGGATGATCTTGTGATGAGTTTGCTCAGATAGAACACATTCTCTCCTTAATGCTATCTGTCATCAATGATTTTTGTAATGTCTCTTGAATGCAATTTGGTTTTTTGACAAGAGGGCAAAAAAGTTTAAAATAGGCAAAATGACAACGTAAAAGAACATTGAAATTGATATGCATGTGATTCAATATCTTGAGCCAGGTAAAACTTAAAAATATCTGGGCATTGAAGAATGTGATAACATCTCAAACTATACAATGAAAGAGAGAATTTGTGGAGAGTATTACTAACGAGACTTGTCTTGTAGTCCGCCCTGAACTCCAGGAATATAATATATGCAATTGGTATTGTTTGGCGGAGCCTATAGTCGAGTAGAGTTTCGGACTAGTGGTCTGGGCTGAGCAGAAATTTCGAATCGTGACTCGAAAAAACAGAAACATTGCTTACAATGCAACACGTCGCTCACCCTGTAGTACATATACTTTATTTGTAGTGTAAGGAAGAAGGAAAAGGCCTTGTAGACAAGTTGTAGTCTCCTGGTGCATTGCAATATTTGGGAAGGTGAAGGTTGTGTAGTCAGTCATCAAGATGGCCTACTAATGATACTGGTCATTAAATTTGACCGAATAATGGGAAAACTATGCAAGACACGTATCGTAACTCAAACAATGAACACCTGAAAAACTAGTGATGCTACAGAATGGCACAGACTTTCCCATATTAGTTTTCTATTTCCTTTGGTCTCAGCTAGCTATTCGAACTTGCCACATACTCTTGCCAACCCAAAGCCCAGCCTCTCGCCACCCAAAGTACATTTTACGTTCCTGTATACATACGTATATACGTAGAATATATAGGAAAAGTTAAGTAATGCTGCGCAAAAAGGGCAGATTTTTGGCAGAAAAAAATTAATTACCTGTCCCTGGTAACAAAAAAGTAGATAAATCCATTTGTTAAATTAAGAAAAAAATTTATAACACTTAGCGTAGCGAGAATTGATATTTTGTGGGTTCTTGATACCGAAAAATCATTTGACAGCAAAACGTCCGTTCGACTGTCCGTCCGTCTTACTGGTGTATGTGAACAACACTAGCGCCTAACCTAGACGTACGAATTTTTCCAAACTGAATAAAACCCCTGTTGATGTGGCCAGGGTCAAATCTCTGCGATTTATAAAATATTCATTAATTTTTTGAGATACTTTACATGAATCCCTACGAAAATGTTCAACTTTTTCTCAAAAATGGCTACAAATGTTTCCTTCTCATTACATTGAAGAAATTGGAAATAAGAGTTTTACATTTCGAATTTACAGTAGTGCTTAAAATCCATTTTCTTTGAAACGGTTTCAATTTTTTTTTTTGGAAGAAAATAGCCATATATGACGAGATTTTACTCTTCTTTAATATTCTTCAAATAATATTTCCGTTCTACAACTACGAAAACGAAAGATCGAGAAAATGTCAAAAAATGTAGTTGGGCGGCGATTGATGGCTGCTCGCAAGAGCATGAGACGAGCCAGAATAACTAGTCCAAGGAAGGATTTCAAAGGAAATAGAAAACTAAAACGAGAAAGTCTATGCCATTCCGTAGCACCACTATTTTTTACATTCTATTAATTTTTCGGTTTCCTAATAGTAGAACGGAAATATGGTTTTTTGAATATTAAATAATATTCTGTTGCACCACTAGTTTTGACATTTTATTACTTTTTCGGTTTCCTGAAAGCAAAATGGCAATATTGCCATTTAGGGCTTTAATACTTTTTAGGAATATTAAAAAACAGTAAAGCCTCACCATAAATGATAATATTCTTTGAAAAATTTGGAGCGGTTTTTAAAAAAATGGCGTTTCAGCGCTTTTTTGTGATATTTTAAAAACAAACGAATCGAGCAATATGGCGTTTATCATATTTGTAGAGAACATTTAGCAAACTGCGGACGGACGGACGGGCGGACGGACGGGCGGACGGACGGAGGGACGGACGGACGGAGGGTCGGACGGAGAGTCGGACGGACGGACGGACGGACGGACGGTCGGACGGAGGGACGGACGGACGGTCGGACGGAGGGACGGTCGGACGGACGGACGGATGGACGGAAGGACGGGCGGACGGACGGACGGACGGACGGACGGACGGACGGACGGACGGTTTGAAAAAAATCTTTTCGGTATTCCTCTCGAAAGTCCAAACAAATGTTCCACGTGGTACGAACACTCACCAAAACCGGTTACATCTGTTAGACTATGTACGAACAACATATTCAAACTCTTCGTACGATAGGGACTAACAAGCCGGATTATGTTTGCCGGGTTTTGGAGAAAAAAATACCTATATTTGTTATGCCTTGCGGTCAAAACATAACCAAGGAGGCAGTCTTAAATACTAGATTTTTGATATCTAGATAGCCGCAAGTAGCAAGTAAAAAAAACAGTCGTACCAATTTTCATCGGAGCTCTGAGATATGTTCCTCAAAATTTGTGTAAAAACGTGATTAAACTCCCAGATCATTCAAAAGACTGGAAAGTGCAAGAAATTGCTTTATTTGAAACAGCCCATATTTTGCTAAGAGTATTGTAGACGCACCGGCACTCCTTAGATCCGAGTCATAACATCTTTAGTCGTGAATTAGAGGAATAATAATAACAATACTAATAATTAATAACAATAATAATAATTAATAATAACAATAATTAATAATAACAATAATAATAATTAATAATAATAATAATAATTAATAATAACAATAATAATAATTAATAATAACAATAATAAATATGGCCCTGTGGCTAAACGGTTGCTGCTGCCGTCGTCTGCGCCGAGGAGGCTGAAGGTTCGAGTCCTGCGTAGGCATGGTCGTATTTGTGATTGTCACTTCATCCCTCATCATTCTAACACCCCATAATTTAGACGTAATTGATAATTCAAGGCGTATTACCCTTGTCTTACGAAGGGGTCAGTGGCATAGTGGGTTTACTAGAAAGCATTAGACCTTGAGCCTGCAGGGTCGCTTGCCGCAAGTGCCCTAGACGTTCGAGAGAGCCGGAATCGCACGGGGAGCACGTGACCCCAGAGACGAACCAGATGCAGAAGGCAACGAAGAGGTTTACCGCTTTTAAAGATCTGGGAGCTGACCTGGATGGCAGAGGTGGCTAAGAGCGTGTACTGACCCATGCTTCGATACGCAGGATCGTGTGTTTAAGTTTCGCGCGCGGCGATGGTGTAACGGTTAGCGTACCGTACCAAATTGGCGGGTTCAGACCCGATCGAAGCCGTGGATTTTTAAGGTCGAAAAAGTCCTTCGTACGCCTTCCTTCGGGGGGAGGGGGGAAGTAAAGCTGGCTGGCCTATTTTAGTAGATTTACTCATCCTGTTTGATTGAGAGGTCCTCAAGCCTGTTTCTCGCCCAAGAAATACCTCCTTTCTGTGCAAGTTGGCCTCATGGCCCGAGTCTCACCACCTAAAATAAGACATTAACTCATTCAATTTAATTCAGTTCTGTCTTGTCGTTTGTCTCTGTGTTTCTCATGTCACAGATCAGAGGAGCCCACAAGCGTGTTGGTGTCTAGTGTATGTAGTGTATGGTCGAATATGCTTCCCATCGGGGCGCAAAGGGTAATCGGCTGTGGCTGGTTTGAAGTAATAGGGACAAAAATTAACTGGGAACAATCCGCAAGCACCAAAATCGCTGAGTTTCTCTTACATGAGCGCCCGCAGCTTTTCCTTCCTTCAAACAACTTGAGGAATGTCTATTCGTTTGTCAACTTCGCAACGCTCTAACTAAGCAGATGGGAGCAGCGAACCACGAACCCATCAACGCAAGGCGTCGGATTTATCCCTCTCTTGGAAACCACATTCTCGTTGGTATACTTTCCAAAAAACATCATAGTTCTATTTCATGGTTTTTCAAAAGCAGTGGAAACCATACATCTGATCGAATAACTGTATAAATAAAATTAACCCAAAAACGATTTAAAAATAAAATCATGTAAACAAGTTAACAAAATGTATGTACATATTTTACATGGGATTATAGCACAAGAATAGGCTCTCATTTAAAAATCCAACAATAAGACAACTAACCGGTTATTAAAATTCTCATATCACATACAGATCCTGCCAACAACTCGTTTTATGTATTTACTAATAAATCTTGGTGGTTATGTTAAAATGCACATGACATCTCCGTTAAAAATTCTTTCATATTGTAATAACATTACAAACTTTTATTGTTGTTTGATTTTTAAATTATTGCCTGTGTTTATACCTTTTCCCATGTAAAATCATGTAATAAATGATTTCGCTAACACCGATTGGTGTTAAACGTTAATAGTATGTTTTAGTATACATTCGCTAATGTATTTTATACTCCCCGCATCATTCTGAAACCTGTTTTTTAAATAATAAAATTTAATTTCATTACCTTCTTTTCACCATTCAGAAAAATGCCTTTGCGCTAATAAAATATTAACAGTAACTTCACAGAGCACCATGAAAAGAACTGTACAATGAGTGCCTCTTCACTTTCTAGCCGACGTTGTTATACTGTATCTTTTACAAAACGAGCTTTTTCCGTGGCTAATTCATAAAAATGTGCACAATACTTTTGCAAAGAAATTAATATAATTGAATTACTTTGTAAAACAAGACTAACAACACCCATAGAAACTGAAAGGAAGTAAAATGTGAAAAGTAACGTACATGAAAAATTCAGGTGGCCTTGTAATATTGTTCCTTTTCACGCACCATCTTCCTCAGTCATGAAAACGTCACTTGTATTCCCAATGCAGTGGTGTAAAAATTCATTCAAAGTTTTGCAAAAATTCTTAAACAAAGTTGATTACTTACTAATCATATGGAAAATATTTCAAATATTTTCTTGTAAAATATACCGCTGAAAAACACATTTGTAACAATATTATCTTCCGAAATTAAATGTTTCTTAAACGAGATCCTGAAAAAACCGTACAAATTTATTGAATGATGTTAATCATATACTTAACCCATTTTCGTTGTATAAAATCAAACTCAACGAAGCTAAGACCATTTTTCATTATTTTACTAGAACGTGAGTGTTTTAACACCAAATAACTAATAATGTACGGCACTCTCCGACGCTGACAGCTGTCACTTTGCAAAATCACTTGTTAAAATTCAAAGAAAATTGGAATCGTTACGCAATGGATAAAACGTTTCACGATCTCGTCGTAAAATCTTATTACAATACTCTATTGTCCGTCAGATCGTCCATCTGACTAAAGGCCCATCCACAAAGCAAACATAAACATAAGCATAGCATTAACATAAAAGTTAAGACTACGTCCATAAACAGACTCGCTCACAATGCGTCGCATAAACATAACACGTAAAACGTTAACGCAAAGCTTGCAAGCTTCAAGCTTCTGTGTTTATGCTTAAGTTAGACATAAGAAATGAACCAAACACAAAAAGGTAACTCAAAATTGATAATTGAAATGGGAGCGAAGTCCATAGAAGAACTAACTCCATATGGGAAATATCGTTATCTTGAAATCGATTCTCACATCCAACCAATAGTATACCAAAATGTCTCACAGCCAATAGAAACTCGTATTTTCTTACGAGAGATTGATTAGAGAAATTAATTTGAAAATTGATTTGAGAATTGAGAATTTGAAAATTAATTGAGAAAGTTTTTAAAAAATGTACTTGGGGCGGCAATACATGGAATATTGCAAAAAGACCGAAAAGCTAGCCCTCAACGAAGACATTTGAAAACTAACTAGTACGAGAAGGTCTGTGCCATTCTATAACACCAGTGACTTGAATTAATATAATTTTAGCTCAGTTTTATTTATTACTGAAATTAAGTTACATCCTTTCTTGCACTGAGATCTTCAATTTCTAACTTTTTGCTTAAAAGCTATTCATAATTGTTTTAAATTTACCGAATGAATTAAAAATTTATTCAAATAGTGCTTTACATATTGTTTGTAGAATGCATCGACATGAAAATTCTATGGCCTGCCTGTGCAATGCAAACACACACACTTTCTCGTGAGGCTTCATGAGTCGCGTGAAGAGGAGGTTTAGCTACCATGCAAATGCTCGAGCAACACTTTTCGCTTATTTTCGCTCTGTGTTTGCGGCAAACATAAAGAGAGGCTCTGCCGACCAGCGCCGTAATGACGGCAATTACTGCTGCGACACTATTTGCGCGCGCGTTGAAGTTCATAACGAGCGTCGCTCCGGCTGCTCGCACTTTTCCTCCGGCCGGCGGCTGGGTGCACGTCGCTCAAATGATTTCAATAGGGGCACCGCTCTTTACAGTAAAATATGTTAATGGATCGACTTGTATAGACATATTCGACACTAGAACACTTTTTAATTTTTTAACAGAATTGAAATTCAGACGCCGGCCTGGATGGCCGAGGTGGCTGAGAGCGTGTACCTAATCAGCGCTTCGGTCCGAAGAGTCGCTGGTTCGTGTCTCGCCTTGGGCATGGTTGTTTGTCTCTTGTCATGAATGTGTGGTCTCGGAGGGCCTCGCCTTGTCCTGACCCCAAATCGATATGCCGGCAAGTGTGTTTGTGTCTAGTGTATGGAGAATATGGGTCTCATCATAGTGTATGGAGAATATGGGTCTCAACGGTAACCGGTTGACAGCTGAATAAAAACCCCAGAAAAATGTAAAAAAAGTAAACAATAATATATATAATTCAACAACTTCTAAATCAGATCCATGAAGTCATGATTAAACACAGCTGATTTAGGAGATTTTTCTCTCTATCTTCAGGTACATTTAAAAAATTATCTCGAAGTTATTTGGCTGTCTATAAAATGCGAAACATTAAATGCCAAAAAGCTGTATAGTCAATGACGCACCAGCGAGAGCAAGTCGATTCCAGCTCTGTTAAAGGAAGCACAGAGATGGCTTATTGTTAGAAACAAAGCATGAAATAAGCGCTGAGGTGCCCTTTTAGAAAACACTGATGTGTTTTAATTGCAAAAGGTTATAACTCACATTTTAAATGTTGCCCCTGACAGCAATTTTAAGCATGAAGGTATTATGAAAAATGACTGTGGGTTTTGTCTTATTGCAAATTGTCAATATTGTTTTCTGTAAACTGTAAAAGAAATTCGCTTTTTGCCTCCTTTTAAACTTCAACAAACAAGAATTACATGTCGTTTTGTGTCTCATGCCATGACAATATGACATATCGTTTTGCTAAGTTCAGATAATAGCAGTCAGTGCATGCATGATCATTTTGTTCTCGCTAGGCATAGACGGCGTGAAATTAGCAAACACGTCAGCCTCTACTGTAAGAAACCTCAGCGTTTTTAATTAAAAATATAGACGGAAAGTGATGTACTACTATGCCATTAAGTTGGGTGTATTGCACTCTATTCTTATAAACAGTTTTAAATGAAAACAAAGATTTATTTTAGTTAACTCAAATCAATAGCCACAGACTTCAGCCATTTCGTCATCTCAAATGTGTTTTTGTATATTGGTTTACAATGTATTTGTATTTTTCCCACGATCAAACGTATTAAAAGTCGAAATTATATAAAAACTATAAATGTTTAAAAAAAGGTGAAAGTAAATTATTTGAAGATCTAATATTGAAGAATACTTTGCATTAACGAGAAACTTCAGCTTCAAAAGTAAAGGTGTACTACAAATTTTAAAAGATTTGAATATTCCTAGTCTTCCCAATTTAGGATATTTAATGAAAATAGAACTTGTTATTTAGATATACGAATAAATAACAAATTACAAAACCTCAAAAACACGTCATTTCCCATAAAATTAAGACTTGCCAAATGCGAAATGTGAAGGGACCAATATTTTTCCCTATTAAACAAGATTTCGCAATATGCAATGTAATATTGTAGAATTTACGTTTTTAAGGACCTCGGTTTATGTTTGCATTAGAGAGATTGTCTCATTATTCACGTTTCGGAGTGAGCAAGTCTTACTGTACCGAAGCACAGTCCTAATAACACAGAACACAGTCGAGCACAGTTCTTCATCATCACTCCGACAGAAGCACCAGACCACGGCACCGTTCAACTCAGTAAACAATGATCACGGCCCTCGCTCTCTCTCGACTTAATTAGTACACCGCGTGCCGAGTCGCTATGTACCTCCCCGGCGAAGACTCGCTCCTGCAGCACGCGGTTCGCCCGCAGTCCATAAACTCCTCCGCAGCTCTCGCGTTTGGTTGGTCGCTCGCCGTCTCCGCCCATCTTCCCCGTGCGCCCTATTACCGCGCCCGCAAAAGCATGTTATTAAGTCAATTACACTGTACCCTTCAATTTAGAGAGCATGGAGGGTCTCAAATTGATAACGCTTTGCCAATGACTGCGCGGTGGAATATTTCATACAACTCAGTTGCACTTGTGACATTTTCCACTCGTTTTTGGGAAACCCCGTATACACAGGTATTTGACAAAGACATGAAATGACCTTGATTTCGTCACTAGATGACATACTATACACCTAAAGTAGCCTATTCGGCTGGTGGAAATTTACATGTGTAATTGTTATATGAAATTTCTCAATTTATGATCATTGGCAAAAAGTAATAATTTTCAATCCCTCTACTTCACGAGAAATTTTTACTTTCTCGCTACAGAGTAGATAAAAAGTTATGTAATGGTGCGCGAAAAACAGACAATTAACAAAAATGGAGAGAGAAAATCGTCACGCAAATTTAATGGAAAATCAACGGCTACGGCAATACCCTATTTGAGAAACTTTTAAAACCAGCCGTGTAGTTTGGCACCAGATCTCACGTTCTAGCGAGAAAGGACACTGGCATCTCTCAGAATGTGCTACACGTACAAGACGAACTTCCATAATACTCCCAAAACGCTAAACAATCAATCAACAACTCTGAGACAAGGATTACGCCGCACATCAGAACGTCCACTTTCGATGCTTTCTTCCTTAACTAACTCTCGCCAAGCAGCGAAGCGCGCTCCTCAGCACAGCCGCATGCGGAAGCAGGCTTCAGGCCGCGGCCGCCGCCGCCGCCGCCTCCACCGCCCCCGTCACAGACACCGCCGCCGCCGTCTTCGCCCCCGCCGCCTCCACCTCGTCCTCCACCATCACCACGTCCGCCGCCCCCACCTCCTCCTCTGCAGTCACCGCCTCCGCCGCCCTCGCCACCGCCTCCGTCGTCCCGGTCGCCGCCTTTACCGCCACCGCCACAGACACCGCCGGCGCCCTTGCCGCCTCCTTTTCCGCCTCCGCCGCCAGCGCCGCAAGTGTTCCCCGGGGGCGAGTTTACGGCGCCGCCGCGCACTAAATATGGATGCGGCGACGTCACGAGGCCCCGAAAGCTTTCTCACCCACTCCGTGGGCGCCTCGCCCTCCCCTCCCCTCCCCTCCACGCGGGAGGCCTTCGCGCCCGGCGACATCTTCACTGGCGCGAAATAGAAACTATTTCCTGTTGAAGACGAAAACTTCTGTCCGTGATATTCTCCAAAAGATCTAAAGAAATGACCGAAGCAGATGATGATTCATCTCAAAATACTTCGGAATTCTAAGAAAATTAGTATGCAAATTATTAGAAAATACGAAGGATTTTTGATGTAGAAATTACTTTAATGATACCCACAGTAATTGTTCAACTTTCGTCAAATCCATTATAATGATTATTCACATTAATATTCTTCATTATCATTTTACTCACAGGATTATATCATGAATGAAATCAAAGCGCCGTACAATGAGCCGAATAGGATACTGATTCTCCAGAGATTGGCATTGCTTCATAAAATCTAGTGGCCGATTCTGTAACTAACACCCCCACCTTACACGTATTTCTTTAATCCAACATCCAAGAAAAGTTGCGCGAGTAATACTGCATACAGTGGCTGATCCTATAGTTCATAGCTCGCCGAACGAAAGGTCGCCATGTTCTTTTGCAGCCAACGCATGAGGTGCTTGGTTATGGGGGCAGAACTGTTGTGCTGAATCGACGCGTTGTGTCAAATCTGATTTCTATTATTTTCTATTATATTGTCTTTTAGTTTATCTGTATTTAAATTAGTATATAAAGGGTTAGACTAATATTTACAATGCCTTCAAGTATGTTCGGCATATAACTGTAAAAATATAAGTCATCGAACCAGATATGTATGATTTTTCATGTTTGCCACTTTATCTGGAATCTGTTAGTGTGCTTCTTATTACAATAACATTCACTTTCAGGCTTCATGCTAACTACAATAACATTTCAACAGCTTTCATTCTTATGACAATAACCAATACAGCAAGAAACGTGTGTTTCGCGTTTTGGAATTCGTTCTCCTTACATTATGTCATTCCATTTATAAGTGATTAGTATTTTTTCTTTTATTATTAACTTCTGCTTTATTCACAATTAGTTATACATAACTTTCGGCGTGAATGTTAGAACATATGTACATTACACAAAAACACAGTTTATTATTGGGACAAGTGATGTTCCCAAGCTGGCAACTCACTGAATCTGTACACGAGTTCTAAAGGAGTATGTCTTGCCAGTCGTCTTGTGTCCTCGGGTTGTCCAGTAGGTTTAGCGCCAGGAGTAGTTTGGATGGTTTTCAAGCTTCTGCTGGTATCTGAAGCTGGACTGAGTTGATTATTTCTTTAACAGTTTTTACTTGCAAGTTCATTATGAAGAATTACATTGGAAATATACCAAAGGAGCATAAAACAGCAGCGCGCAATAGCTTTGACTGAAACCTTTGTAATAGTTCTAGATTTGAGTAAGCTTTTTGCAGTACCCCATAGTTGAATGCCGTAGGTCCAGATTGACATTAACTGTACTTTGTACAACAATATTTTGTTTTGAGTGACAAAGCCGATTTGCGTCCTAGTAAGTCAGATACATCTTTTTGAACTTGAGGTCTGATTCTTTTCTTTTAGTGGTTATGTGTTTTTTCCACGTTAAATGTCTATCTAGATGCATACCTAGATATTTTACACGTGTCTGCCTGTGGTATTAGTTTATCATTCATTTTGGTTGAGGGGCATGTATTCTTCTATTGGTGAAGGTCACGTGGGTAGACTTTGCCTTCATTCACTCGGATTCTCCATCTTTAAATATCATGTAGATAATTTTGTAAGTGTTCCTGGAGCACTTCAGACGCCTTTTCATGGATCTTCATGACTCGTTATTACCGCTGTGTCGTCCCGCGTATGTTGCTGTTGTGACGTTTTTAGATGATGGAAGATCTGCTGTGTAAAAGAAGATAGAGGACAGGTCCCAGATCGCTTCCTTGTGGCACACCAGACTGTGCGGGGTGTAATTTGAGTAAGCTTCTTGTTGTTTACTTGGAAAAACCTTCCAAGGAGATATGACTTTAAAATAATGTAGAATTCTGATGGTAAAGATCTTTTAATTTTATATAAGAGGACAGTGTGCCACACTTTTATCGAACGCTTGAGCGACATCTTATGACGCGGCTGAACAAGTATTTGCTTTCTTCCAGACCTTTATTAATTTCGTTTACTTTCTATGCACTTGTTCGATTGTAGAGTGAAATTCATGAATCCAAACTGGTAGTTTGGGTATAAGATTATTTTCATTTATGTGGACGTTTAGACGTTGTAAAAGCAGCTTCTCTATGCCTTCGAGATGTTGGTAGTAAACTGAATAGGTCGGTACGATGAGACGTCATGAGTTGGTTTTACCGGGTTTTGGTATAAGAATTATCTGAGCTACCTTCCATTGAGAAGGATAATTGTCCAATTCTTAATACTGCGTTGAATATTGAAGTTATTAGTATTTTTTGCCTCCTTGGGTAATAATTTCTTCAAGCACTTCCACCGGTTATTAATCATGTCCTGGGGGCTTTGTGGGGCGGTAAGTAGTTGTATAGCTTTTTCTTATTTCATAATATGTGAATGCTTTGAATGGCAGCGACATTTGCAAGGGAGTTTCAAGAATATGCTCGTATATCTCACGTTCCGCCTTCTGGTTCAGTTGATGGGATAAGGCTGAATACGTTTGCAAGGTGTTGTGCAAATGCTGCTGCCTTCTCCGCGTTACTTCTTGCCCAGGAACCATCTTCGTGCGTATAGGGGGAATTGGTTGAGTTGGTCTTTTAAATCTTCTAGTTGCCTTTCCACAATGAATAATCTAATTTCTTAAAGGGGGATAGATTCCTAAGATATTTTTTTCATTTCGTTATTCTTCAAAGTTTGAGTGCAATTTCTTAATCTGTTGTTTGCTCTGTTCAGTTTTCTTTTATCTAGTGGATGTCTTGTTCTTTAGTAGGTTCTTTTTAGTTTCCTTTTTATGCAAACTTTTTTTCTTGATGTGCTTGGAAAGTAAACTTTGTTATTTTTATTGTTGAAATTTTGGAGTGGAATGCCATGCTGCGTTCCTGTATACATCTCGTTAAAATGTTCCACTGCATCATCTACTTCATCTTTATTCTTCAGCGGAAGCTGAACCATTAAATTGTCTTCTATAATACAGCTTGGAATTCATCCCAGTCAGTTTTTGAGGTGTTAGGTTCAATTGTTCTCTTGAAAGATGATTGATAGAGTAACTAATTTTTAAGATAATAGGAGTGTGGTCGAGCTGAGATCAAGCGATGCTTCAGTTTGGATAAAATTTGCGAAGAAATGCCCTTCACAATAAAGAAATCAATAAGATCTGGAATTTTGCAGGTATCTGTTGGCCCAGTAAGTAGGTTGCCCTGTTGAGTGGTACGACAAGTTCATGGAGATAATAGCTTTGTTTAACTTCGCTACCTCTAGTTGTGTTAACCTGGAACCCCAAGTTCGATTTTTCGCATTATAATCTTCCACTGACGATGAATCTTGTTCCAAGTGATTCAAAAAAGTTCTTGGAACTCGTTTTACTTTTATTTATGTTTAGGTGGACAATAGACGGCTGAAATGCTTAAGGTCCATGCGAGTCATGATCTGGATTGTCGTTGCTTGTAAATGTTCTTCACAATATTTATTTCAATGTGTTTGATAATAGAATTTCTTATTATGATGGCGGTGCCTCCATGGGCATTTCCACTTCAGTTTGATTTGTTGAATACGTAGTAAAGTTCGTGGAATTTAATAAGGCTCTTAGTCGTCAAGTGCGTTTCGGACACGAATAATATAATCTATTTCATTATTAAAATAAAAAAAAGTTCGACTTCTCGTTCTTCTCGATTCGAGACCGTTTGCATTCCAGGCTGTGATGATTAAACTGCTCGTCATTTTGATAGAAGTTTCGACATGACATTTTATTAGCGTGCTTTATTTGTTCCGCTTCGCTTACTAAGGAGATTTTCAAAATTTGCGAAACGATTCTAGGTACAATTTTTTCAAGTTCACTTTCCGCAGGCGGCTGGTTTGTTAGAAAGAGTTGGCGCGTAAGATTGTTTGATTAGGTAGATTGATTGTTGATCGGTAGAAGTTGCACCGTTGTTTTCTTGAGGAAATGTTTGCGGAAGTCTTTTTCTGATGGAACGACCATGTGGATTTTTTGATTGCATATTTTTGTGCGTTCAGGGAACTCTCTTCTTTTTAAGGTTTGATAATATGATACATCCTTTACATGTTGGACGGTTTTGTCTTCTCTCGCACGTCCGCACATTGGCATGCTATCTTTGCTTTTATCCAATCATTCAATGCCATGTCTTTCTCCGCACTAGCATCAGCGCTTTTGTGTTTCGTGCAATAACTTTTAGTGTGACATAGGTCAAGCAGTTTTTACATTGTTCACTATTTTCCTTCTTCTGGCGAACAGGTTCGAACGAAACTATACAGTTGTTAAGACGATTTATTTCATAAATACTTTTATTGTTGTTGGCTTCTTCTAGCGTCAACAAAAAATGCTGGATAATGGTGCCTTTAGTAACTCGATGTTTAGCATTATAATATTTGACGAACTTGTGACCAAGATTTTCTATTCTTCTTGTAGCATTTCACATCTGTTGACGGATGAATATATTTCAATACTACTCTGAATGCTCGATCTTCTTTCATCTGATATGTATGAAACATAATATTCTTGTTTTTCAAGTGCTTGACGACCGTGCGAAATGCATGTCGGATTGTTGCCGGCATTATTTACATTGCTGATTATTAAGCAATTTGTAAGTGTAATCTTCTGTTTTTAAGAACTTCTTGAATTTATGTTCTTCATTCCAGTTATATCTCCTACTCCTGGAGTGAATATAGGCGGACGGTTTATGTTGCGTTATTAGATCTGTTGGTTGTGATGTTACTTCAACATTTTCTTGTCTACTTAACAGTTCAAATATGTTCGTAGTCACGACAATTGAAAGAAGAATTATCTTCCCTCGCGCGGACTCGTCTGCTGATCATCAATAATTTTACGTTTTGTATTTCTATACGTAACTTTTTGCCAAGAGTTGTTCTTATCTTTAGAATTAGTGACACCAGCTTGCAGTATTTAATTGAGATTCACTTGTATTAATTGAAAGAGTTTGACTTACAGGTGTTTATTGCTCCATGGCTGGCATCGTTGTAAATGCTGGTTTTGCGATAATTCTTGTTCAAGTAGTTGTATTTGCTGATGCTGACGTTGTATTATGTTTTTGCTGTTCGATTAAACTGTTGCTGGAACATTATTTGTTGATTTGCGGAAAGCTTCATTTATATCGATTCCATGTTGGCGACGGTCACTTATGGCTTCGGCAATGGCCAACTGTCGAGGCCATCACTTAATAATTCGTTATCACTTATTTTTCTTTAGTAACACCACTATTTGATGGAAAATTACTTCAATTTATTCAGATACTAGAATATATTTTTCGATAACTAAGCCTATTAAAAACTGTTTTAGCACTGTTTACATTTCGGCACTCGCGGGATGGAAACAGAAAACACGTCGCGTTTCCACCTCGGAGTCAAAAGAGACTACAAGTGATTGGTATTTTGTCGTCTGAGAAAGTAAATAAGAAAGTTAGTAACAAGATTTATATTACGCGCTTGCCAGCGCCCACCCGGACGTAACTAGCGCAAATGGAATACTAGAATACTAGTTTTTCAGAGGGTGCTGTTTTAACTGCAAACAAACATATATTCAATTTGTTGCAAAGATGGAGGCGCTTCAGCTACTCCATTTAGTATATTCTAGCTCGTTGATCCCAACCATGAAAATGTGAGAGCAGACGAAGACTTTTAGTCATGTTTTAATAAAAATAAGTTGTTAGTCACATTCATTTGAAAAATAGATATTTGGACGTTTAAGAATTTAAATGTGAGAAGATCGAATGTTAAGAACGTAAAATTTGTTCATGTAGCATTACTCGCAATTTGTTTTTTTCCGTATTTACCTTGAAAGTTCTTCAAGTTCAGTAAGTTCCAAAAGCAAAACTGTCCGTAGGTTTGGGTAAATTGGAGCTCGGGGGTAGGTAGGTGTAGGTGGGGGGGGCTCTCCCGTATCGTCCTAAGGCCAAAACCGCCGCAGTCCAGATCTACTCCAAGCTCTCATCAGGTCTCCCTTCGGGTGCAGGAGGGTAGTGCGTGTAAGGGTGTGTGATCGCGCGCGGTCCGTGGCTAGTTTTGTTAAGGCAGCATTCTTCTCGTAAGTCTCTTGAATGTAATTTCTATTAACTGCGCCTTCTATTCATTCATGTTGCGCAAGGTACAAAAAGATTGAGAGATTATTCAATATAAAATTATAAGCATTTTTTGCTGAATTTATCTCGATATTTCATTATCGCATTCTTTGGGTGTGGGGCGCGTCGAGGGTAGCCAAGGCCCTTCCCCCTCAGCCCTAACGAACATTCGAGACGCGTGCCCGTAGCACAGCGTGTAATTTTAGGCATTCTAGCTCGTGAATATCATTTTTTCGACCCAGTTCCTATACGTTTTGGGGACTTGCTCACTCTATTCTACAATTCACAGCAGCATCTTGCCAACACAGTTTTGTTTAATGTTTGGAAGTCGCATTAGCGCCGCTGAAACCTTCGGCTGAGGTTACTGCGCGCCCTCACTGAGGAGTTTTGCAGAGTGCGCCTTTTTAACACCGTGTTCTCTAGAGTGATCACGCTGCAGGGGATTCACGTCTTTGCAGAGTATTATAGTGTGGCGGTCGTGAACACGAGGGCCATGAACCGTTAGTCGCGTTGAAAAGTACGCTGCGGGGGAGGAAGGGTTTGAGCCTGAACATCCGGAGAGTTTTGCGCTCGGGCGGTTAAGACTCAGGTTAGTGCCGCAGAGCCAAAAATACCGGAGGCTGTAAACTCCCGAGGATGCTGCCGGCGAGCCTCGTTTACGGAAGCAGGCAGCCAACTGAAGAATTCTGTGTGTGGGCGTAAACCAAGGCTGGCCTGCGAGCCTATCTATGCGACAGTGGTGGGGGGGTGTCAGCCTCAACTATTTAACGCGGCGCCATCTGCGACCGCGTTCTCATTCAGTTATGCATCAGGGAAGCTTGTACGCGTTGTACAAGGGGTGTTAGGAGTGTGGGCGAGATGACCGGAGAGTAAGGGCCAGACAATCTCACGTTGCTGTATGCACACACTCGCCACGACCGGGGTTAAATTTTTGGCGTCAGCCATGTGACGGTAATTGTCACGGGACCGAGGCCGATAGCGCGCATCACGCGTGGCTTGTTGTTTTCTGCGGTAAAGCAAGTGTTCTAAAGGAAAAGGTTGCCGGAGTGTTTAATATTTGCAATTCAGTGTAACTTGTAAACATAATCTTTGAATATATTATTTTTCTTTTGTTATTGAAATTTATTTCTTATTTCACTACGTCTCAATAGTGCAAAGTATGTACTTTACTATGAAACTTTTATTTTTCTTGTTATTATTGCATAACACATCATTAAACGCTTTTGAATATAAGATAGTAACATTTCCAAAAAAATTCTTTGAAAATTCTTTCGAAGAAAAATGAAAAATCTAACCTAACGACGTGAGTTTACATATTTAATTTACATACTTAATGCAAAAAAGTGGTGAAAGTGCACACGACATTCTGAGGGGCAAAAGCTGTAATTACATTAAATTATTACATCACATTACTATAAAACATTTTGATTGCTCATCATTTACACAGAAAATCAATTAAAATCGAGAAGCAATTAGTAGTAGCAAAATGTAAAAAAGAGAATACATTAAAATTAAAATATTTAAAATAAACATTTTCTATAATTTAAAAATAAATATTTTAAGCTCGAAAATATATTTAAAAATGGAAAATGATAAGGAGTTGAAAATCGGGAATAAAGAAACTTTATTGTTAATAAAACTTGTGTAAAATTTGTAATATTTCGTAAGTAATTTAATTAAAAATTCTTGAAATAACAAACGCATGTTATTGGAACTTCGCATACTTAAAGAATACGTTATATCTTATAAGCACACCAAATTTCATTGAGATATGTGAAATAGTTTCCAAGGTATTAATTTTTACGAGCTAGTTTCTCGAAATTACACACTTTGTTCCAGCACCGCCGCTCCCCGTTCACGTGCCGATGGCCCGAACCTTCTCCTGTCCCCCCCTCCTCGACCCCCACGACCTCCGGACGGGCGTGGACGGCGCTGTGAGTGCCCGACTGCGATGGGCGAGCATTGTGACTTGCTTACACACAGAGGCGTCGTCATCGGCTGCAGAGGCTTGCTTCAGCGTTTTTGGGTGGCACTAGGAAAACGTCCACTCTGGCACAGTCGAGACGCCGGCAGTGAACGACACATAAAACAAAATGCGCCATTGGTTTTGACCATTCACTACGCGTAATCTAAAGGGCAGGCCGAACAAGAAATTAGACACTTGGAAAGGCAGGGCAGAAGCAGAGGGCAAGGAGAGGCGAAGTGAGAGATGGCGTTTATGTCGTACGCCATCGTTTAGTAATGTGATCTTGGAACTTGTGAAGAGATCGTTAGCTGATCGATGATCGGCACGTGATGGAACGTCTGAGTGTGTTAACGCACGTGATGAAGTCAAGATACTAGGTGCGGTAGTTGTTATTAGGTGCATTATCTCGAAATACCGCTTAAGTTATGAAGTTCCGTGAGTTATTCCGAAGCTGTCGCACTCACTTGAGGCCCGAGTGAGAAAGGGAGCGTTAATGACATTTGGCGTGACGTGTGTTGTCAGCGCGCACCGCCGCGCCGCCCGCAGTGAGCTTCTGTCAAAGGGCCGGGCCTAGTGCGGGGAGGCCGCACAGCCCGCGCCAGCACCTCCAATGGAAGACAGGTGACGGGTCACCTTTCTCTCGCGGTCGCCGCGACGGAGCACCCCGTCGATCAAGGAAGCGGGGAAGTCTTTCGACGTGAAAGCGCACAAAGGGTTAAAAGCACTTCAAGCCAATTGGGTTCATAAAATGACTTGTATGATATACGTATGACGTGGCGTGGCCGCGCTTTGACCTTTCAACTTCTTTTAAACTAATATGGTTATGTAATCGCAAATTTATTTCAATACCGATCAGGTTTTTGCTCATTTTCTCTGATCCATTGTGCAAATGCTGAGATGTCCCCTTGTTTTGCTTCTGGACGTGATGGTAGCTTCACTATGAGCATGTTTTGTTGAACGCCCTTTTTGCTTGCAATGGTAAGAGTAGAGGTAAGGGCAATTTGCTATTTTGTTAGAAATGCAGAAAAATCATACTTGCAATTCGTGTACCGATGCAAATAAGTTTTCTATAACTCAAAAACGAAAATGACTATTTTTCAAATATTGGTAATCTTGCTATTTTTAAAATTTATTTTAAAAATCTATTTATTTATTTATTTACGTTAAACTTTTACTCACCTTTCAACTGTTTATAGTTAAAATGACGGGAAGGGATTGTGCAACTTAAGAAAACGTGCGCTGATGATATTTTCCCCCTACGTCACATACAGTTTTAACTTCTTTTTACTGAATAAATCCAAATCTAAATATTTATTCAGGTAACAAGCTCGTAAAGTTTCATGAATTTTTTGTAAATTTTGTTTCTCCAAGAATTAAATTAAAATTATGAGTAAATGTTTATTTGAACAATGTTTTCTTGTGTTTATTTTGCACGATGCCCCATTCCATTCTATTAAAAAAGTTATGCCGCAGGATCTGAGCTAGCTGGCGAACCAACAGGGCGTCGACATCACAAATATGTACCCCAAGTGTGGGAACTGATAAAAATTAAAATTAAATAATCAACACGACGGTACAATGTAGCTAGAACAAAAACTAGAATACAAAAGGTCAGCATCAACTTATTAATAAATAAGTGCGTCATGCGTTCTGAAAGAGATACTTATGTAATTCAGTATAATGAAACTAACATGAAATCGAAGATTTCAAACTGTATTAAATTAACTGTAATAAATGTAACTGTATTAAATCTTGTATTACAAATCACAGAGAAAGACGCCAAAATGTCGCAGGGGTTTGGGAAACTTGTTAAATCGGCCTCGATTGTGTTGATGCAATTCCACAAACAAGGAAGCAAGATGTGCTAGCTCAAATGTAAGTATTCTGCCGATTTACTATAGTTGTTTACAGATAATGATCATGCAATACAACAAGTAATACCTGGCGATATTGGACGACCTGCTATATATAATTAATAATAATTCACTTGCACCATTTCTCCCTCCGAACCTCACTTGTTTAGAGTATTGTTCGTTAAAACCTGTTTTTACCTCGTTTTCCTCTTAAAGTTTCTATTATCCTCTGTGTTTGATGCAACGTGATGCAAGGTGGAAAACATCGGTCGATATGTTAGAAATTTAGAGTGTAGACTTTGTACTAACTTGTCAAGGCCTTCGATCTAGTCATATAAAATTGTAAAGCGCTTAACATTTGCACAAGTAATAAATGATAAGTAAGTAAAGTAATAAATGAACGTGTTAGTAAGCATTGTAATTGTAATGGGACAGATCTCGTAGATCTTCGCTGTGTTACTTGTTCATTAGTTCATGTCACAAATTAACTTTCGTATTTCCTAAATCTATCGTAGTGAATTTAGAATGCAAATTTTAGAATATGGTATTTTATTTTCACTCTTTCGCGGACTTCTTTTTAAAATATTGTCATCAAATTCCTCCTCCAGGAGCCAGAAAACATCGTCCACCCCACAGATGAGATTGTCCATAGTGATTCCTCTCCAGTCTGGTCGACGAACAAATTGCTTCAATTTTGTCTCTTCTTACTTCCAGGTGAACCCACTTAAGTGGCAATCAGAATTTAAAATTAGCACCACTTTTTCCCCTCGATACTTGAAACTCCGACATCTTCCGCGCCAACACCTGTGAACCTCCTGTGTTGACGAAACTTAAATTAACTTTTGTACGCTTCTTAAAATCTAATTTTTAAAGAAAACTAATTAAACTTGATTAAAAAATACTTTTCAGGCGGAGTGTCTGCCGTGAGCCAGGGATTAATTTCTCGCATAGTCATAGAGGGAACTCATTTTCTTCGTAGAGAAGTGAATTAATGACATCTAAAAATTCGAGCGAATGGTAGGTGAAGAAATGCCACTTTCATTTTGTATATTATTGTACAGAAGAAAACCTAGCAATATCACTTTACAAATACTTTTTATTACGCAGTCCAGCTTATGATAACTAGTAATTTACTTAAAAATCTTACTAATTCTTTCTTCTATAATTCATGTAATGCGTGTAGATTATATGAATTAATTATTGTAACGCTCAGATCATTTCAATTTTTTCTCTTTACTTGCGATTTAAATCGATTTTGTTTAATTTGCCGTAAACACAACCAAAGACGAGTACTATTTTCCATTAAGAATTTAATGAGTCTACATCTTTTGAATCCTGGAAGTTATCAATAGAGAAACCATTCGAGAAGTGCTCAGTGTGCAGTGATGCAATTGGTCAAAATAGCTTAATTAAATTTTAAAACTGTAGTGGGCAGCGTCGGCTGGTGAAAAAGTTGAGTTGGGCTGAGTGATTTCCGATTGATACGGAGGGCCAGCGCTGTCGCAGATCACTTCCACACAGTAATCGCAGCCTCTGGAACGAATACGCCTTGGAGACTCGAAAATGGATTGACGCTCTTCTCTTCCTGAACTCCACCACCCCAAGGACTACGGAAGCGTGGGTAGTGATTTCCCCTGCCCGTGTCAGGACACGGTTACCTGCTATAAGGTTCGTCAGATAAGATGTATTATATACTCAGGAGTCAGGATGAATCCCACTTCAAATACACTTGCTCAAAGGTGACTGCTACCTTGAAATAAAAAAAATTACCTAGAGGCATTCGGGTCCTGCCAGCCACCGTGCTCCCACGATAATTAAATAATTAATTAATTGATTGGTTTGGTTTGGTTTCCTGGCGTGTCAACAGCTAGGAATGTATCCTAGGGGTGACGGTGCCTCCTCTGGAACGTGAAATCCGGCACCGACCTGCCCGTGGGCTTCTGGGGCTTTCCGCTCCTGGTTCCTCCGCCTGCGGGACACCGGCCCCGTCGGGACGTGCGTGTGCGTGCAGGTCCTGATAGCACCAGGCATGGGAAGGAAATATCGCGCGCAGTCTATGGCGCGTTTACTAGGATTCTGCTCCGGTATTTGCTTGGGGTTTAATAATAATAATAATAATAATAATAATAATAATAATAATAATAATAATAATAATAATAATACAATCGTCTTTATTAAATGGCGGGCTCAGGCCATAGGGCCTGCTCTTCGCCTAACCACTGAATTTACATACATTTAGAATAGTAACATTTAAGAGGGGGGACAAGTTGTACAATTTTACGTCTGGGAAAACAAATCTAGGGACCATCCGGCCATACGGCCGTAAGCGATTTGAGTAAACCAGAAAAACCCTCAATCAGGATGGCGGCTTAGGGCCGAACATCTATAGTACCCGAGTAATTGTACATAGTAGTGAAAGGGAAGTTTCGTAAAGAGGAAAAAAAAGACGTACAGGGGAAGGGGTCAAAAAGTATAAATGATAAAATTTGTGACGGAGAGGGAAGAGAAAAAAAGCGAAGAAAAAGACGAAGAAGAAGTAGTGTGAAAAAGTTATTTGGGGAGCGTTACAGAAGAGCTACGTTAGTTTACAGTAGCACTTACATAAATGTACTATAATTTTCAACGAGAACGACGAATACACAAACTAAGTAACAACGGTAATTTAAACACCATAACTGGCAGCATAATAAGGGTCAATAAAAGGAGTGCGGGTACCTTAACATCTATTTGTTTATGCCAATATATTGTAGTGATATCATATGATGATGGTACAAAAATAGCTACAAGTATATTTATCTGGAACGTCACTAATATTTTGTATATTTTATTAACAATTTATTAGGGTACACAGAAAAATAATAATGCTAATAATTTAGGTGTGAGAGGGAAATGGAAGATGAGGATAGAGCAATGAGGTATGGGGTAGAAATATTGAGAATAAAGAGGGGGAAACAGAGGGTGTTTAACAGGGGCGGTGACCGGGCGCTTGGAAGTGGGAGAAGTCTGAAGATTGAAAAAGACGTTAACGCCGTTCTATATGCCGTTATTCCTTAGCCATGTGGTTAATTCAGCTTTGAAATTCCCGAAAGTATTTAAATTGTTTAGTCTCGATGGTAATTTATTCCAGGCTCGGATAGCTGTAATGGTATATTGATTTACTGAATGAAGTCGTGTTGTGACGTGGTACACAAAGCAGGGCTGATTCACGAGCTGATTTAGTTTCAGAGGATTGAAGTTACTTATGAGGCGTGTTGCATGAGAACCGGTTTAAAACTTTATATAAGAAGAAGTAAAGAGTGGAGTAACCGTCTTTTTGTCTAGAGTAAAGCATACCGAATTCTGTCAAAAAATTCGGATACATGTCGTATTTTCCTTAGATCAAAAATAAAACGTACGCATGCGTTCTGGGCTACTTGAAGTTTACGTTGTAATTTGAATGTCATGTTGGTCAGAAGAAAGTCGCAATAGTCGAAATGTGGCCAATGATAAGTGATTTGATGAGAGTCTCACGTGTGGCTACCTGGTAAAAGTGCTCGCTGGCGTTTCAGTGAGTGCATTGAAGCAAAAACTTTACGGCAGGTTGAATCTACGTGCGAGTTCCAGCTGAGAGTGTTGTCGATAACTACACCTAGGTTCTTGACTTCAGAACACCCAAGGTAAAATGGTGTCATTTATATAAATATTAGGCAAAAGAAGAAGAAGAGATTTTATTCATGGTGCATTTCGAGCTGATAACCAGCACTGTGATTTGTTTGGGTTTAAATTGTAAGCCTAAAGACGCCGCCCATTGTTTACCGCTATTAAATCTTCATTAATTTTTTTGTACGAGTGAAACGAGGGTGAGACGGGTGACCACTTAAGATATATCTGGAGATCATCCGCATACATTTGATGACTGCAATATTTAAAATGCATTCTCCACGTCATTTACATACATTAAGAAGGCCAGCGCCCTAACACAGTGCCTTGAGCAACTCCGCGGTTAAGCTTCAAGTCCCTTGAGCTACGGCTACCGGACACCACTCTTTGGGTCGGTTAAATAATTAAGAAACCATTTACACGTGGGCTGTGCAAATCCATGGTCTTTAGTTTGGCGAGCAGGATGTTGTGATCTACTGAATCGAATGCTTTGCTGAAATCCAGAAAACCAAAATAGTTATATTACTGTAATTTATTGTTGTTCTCGCGTCCTTCAATGACGTTTTAGTAGTGCGGTTCAGTATTTCTGCGGAACGGAAACCTGATTGCTGATCTTTTAAAAGTGATTTTGTTCGAAGATACTGTTCAGTTTGCTTCCGGACGACTTTTTCGAGTACTTTAGAGATAGTGGGGAGGATGCTAATTGGGCGGTATTTCAATAGGGTTTTTGGTTGATGCTGTCTTGGGAATAGGATGCACGAAGCGCAGTCTTCCAGATAAGGGATATTGCCCGCTCATTAGTGAGAAACTTTACGTATTTCGGTGATAATTGGGTACGTCACACTTAAGTTATTTTTTTTAGCAGCTTGGCATTTATACCATCGGAACCTGAAGCATTTGATTTGAGACTTTGAACGATTTTGATTATGTCCGCTATGTTCAACGGAAGAAAAGAAAAATTTATTCGTTGGTTTTTTATTTATTCTGCGTTTTGGAGAAACAAAAGAGATTGCTTCTTCAAGTTACTGTCAAATGAAGGAACGCTGTTAATGAACTGTGATTTAGTGATTCTAAGGGTATATTCCGCTTCAATTTGGGGGGACCTTTGCCTATTCCTAGATTTTTCAAATTTTTCCAGATCGTTCTCGAGTCGCTGTTTCTGCCGAAGGTGGTGTGGTATATATTTATTTTAGCGTTGGCGGCATTTCTGCTGTAACTAAATTTCTGAGCATTTTTTACTGTTTTTTTAAGTAGCTCGCATTTAGTTTTCCGGAAAATTGCAATACGCTGCTCACGATCTTCATTAAATTTCGAGTTTCAGCGTTAACCATGGTTGCAGGAGGAACGAGTTACACGCGCGAAATTTTTAAAGGCGCCATGCCGGTCGTAGAGCTGTGTTATTAAGTTAGTGAAAATATTTACTTTATCAATCCAGCAATTCTTCTTCTTGTACAAGGCGCCATGGAAGTGCCAATCCATCTATAATAAATGCTGCTTATCAAATTTTGAAAAAATCGCGGTGTTTGGATTATGTGAGGTGAGTATTTAGGGCACTTCAAGGTAGTAAACAAGGTAAATAAGGTCGTGGGTTTTGAAATCCAAGGAACTGGAAATTGTCCGTGTTTTCGAACTTTGTTTACATTAGACACTAATATATGATAATCCAAGTTTCTGTGTTCTTTGAGTGGTGCTGTTGGTGCTAGAAGTAAAATTTCGAGGCACATGCTTGTGGAAAATCCGCGTAAAAAAGCTCTGCAGAGGCAGAAGGTTTTAATAAGTTATGATTAAAGTCACCCATTACAAGTAACGTGTTCAATAGGAATTTATCGCAGATGCAATGGTTTCGTCCAGCATATCTATGCTGCCTGTCTTAGGAGGTAATATATTACACCAAGAGACATTTTTTCCCCAAAAGTCCAACTTCGATAAAAGATATTCGCTACGCAGGCAATCCGTATTTGTTGAAGATAATAAAAGTTTTGCCTAAGATCTTCGCGAATGTATATACCGACGCCTCCACCGTGTGCGGCGACGCTGGCCTTCCGATCGGCCTTATTAGGCGGTACCCTGATATTGATACTAGCGCGGAATTGAGAGAGTGCTTCAACCAGGTTTCGCTATGAGAAGTGCATGAAAACGGGGTTTAGATATTATTTCCGTTACTTCGTCGAAATGGCAGGGCAGAGACTGGGCATTTAAGTGTGCAACGTGCAGAGAGAGGGGGCGAGGATTAGGCTCATTATAAGTGCCAGACGCTTGGACCGTCGGGGAGAGGGTCCGGCCACCCAGAGGTAAGCAGGTTTACGGGATGTGGCAGGGAAGGAAAGTAGGTAGCATTTACACAGGATTTGTAGAGGCAATGTTCGGAGAAGAAGAAGGAAGGAGAGTTCTCGGAAAAAAATCCGAAAGTTGTTGTGTCGGGGAGTGTAGAGTGGGGTGGAAGGGTGGGGGCGCTCCTATGCTAAGGATTAAGTGCCTCTAGCTGGGCCCTGGTTTGCACCCGGGCACGCACGTTACCTGTGTTTAATAACGATGTTGCATCTTCTGTCCACACATTGCTGAGGCAAACTTCTCGATAGCAGCTTGTAGCAAACCAGGCGCGATTTCGTGAGGCCTCGCGAATCGTTATCCCCGATGCTTGAGCAGCCGTTTCGAGCGAAACAATTTCGTTCCGTTTCCTGCAACTGACAAATTTAACAATGATAGGTCTGTGTTTTGCCAGTTATTTGGACCTACACTATGATTCTATCAATACTTGTAGTTTTATATTAACACTTATCTTTTTGCACTCAACATTCGATGACCAGCTTGTGCGTGTCTTCAGATTCAATTTCTTCAACGCCGAATATCGCAAGCAAGTTTCGGCGTGAGTACATCTCGAGCTGATCTGTCCCTTTCTTCTAACTGAGATTATGGGAGGAGATTACGGGTTTATGGGAGGAACCACAGAGAAACTGAAAGTAGCAACAGATTGCGGCTTAATTCGACCTAGCTGCGTAGCTGGTAGCGCAAATGCACCACCGCCGGGCCTCGAACCCTTGGAACCGCTCGGACAGGGACGCTGCACGAACAGTTGCGGACTGAGCCATTAGCCTGGGCGTGCAATTGGACAATAACACAATTTTCTGTTCTAACCAGGACGAACAAGTCTCCGCGGTTCGCCTTTATCCGTTCGTCGACAGGCTGGTATCCTAATCCCAGCTCCTAGCTACCCAGACTAGTGCCGGAGTCGAGACAATGCCCAGGTCGAATTCTCCCATATGCCCAGAGTTTTGGACCACTGCCGCGACGAAAGCCGAGACCTATCAGGGGGCCACCCGAACTGTGGTCCGGGAGGGTCAGGGCTCCCTTCCCGTCTCTCACTGCCTCCAGCTTAAGGCTATTGGCGTGAGTATAGCCAGAACCTAGGCAACATGACAAGGTTGGTCTCCAAACGGACTTCTGTTTGTGGGAACGTTCTTCACCCAATCCTGCCCAAAGGTCGATGCGCCAGTGACCCATTGGTACGTTACGGAGCGAAGCCCAGAAAGCGGAGCTTTATCATCGCCTACTCATTTCCTCCACATGAAGCTAACGACGTGAGTGTCGCCGCGAGGGTCGGGTTAGTGTCTACAACTCTCCACCAGAAACCGCGCCAATACGCAGCTGCGCGTGCCCCTGCGGAGACTCCACCAGACGAGGTCGGACCTGTTGCCCCCCCTCCACAGGGGCGCGCGTCGGCGCTTCTTGCCGCCCCCATCAATCTCGGCGTAGCCCCCTCCCCTCCCACCCCGCGCCGGAAACATTTTTGCCTCATTAGCCCCAGCCGCCGCTCCTCGAGGCTTCCACTCCCACCTCATCCAGGGGCGAGGTCCAGCGCTGTCAGGTAATGAAATATGTACCCCGGTACAACCTTCAAAACCCTGGTAGATTCACTTAAATTCCTAGTACCAATACCAATTAATTTAAATTCTTAATTTGTTCTTATTATAATTATGTATTAATACGCACAGGAAGTTTGTTAAACTTCACTCGATATCGATTCATTTTATATCGATAAACTAAGTGTAAGAAATAAATTGTTCTGTCATTTTCTACTGTAGCATGTGCTATAAAAAGTCTATTCTATGTCACACTAATGTTTTTACGGTAGTGTGTCCACCATCACCACAGTTATTTGTAATATTGATACTAGATTTATTAAATTATTGAATAAAAAAATTATTTCTCGAATCTTAAATAGTACATCAGCAATTACTATAGACTTAAAGTCCTGGTATTTGAACGTACCAGGAGGTCTTTATTCTGGTACATGGTATCTTCATTAAAATCCTGGTAAAATAACCAGGATTCTGGAGCGTCTGCAAACGCTGGACCAGGAGCGAAATGGTCCAGCGGTGCCTCTGACTTCTTACGACAGTGGCAGTTCTCGCTCCACACTTTGCTAGCAAGGTTCCTTCCTAGGCTTCTTCCGATCAACAATATTCGAGGCACATTTACGGCAACCAAACCAGCTGTCAACTCCTCCGCTCCGTTGTATTCAAATATAATTTGGCTATTCTTTATACATAAAAGAGGATAGGAAACATATTTACATTATTGCAAGGGGATAGGAAACATATTTACATTATTGCAAGGGGATATGACACATATTTACATTATTGCAATAGCATTAGGTGTGGCCGCAGAGTGCCCTGAATCCTACGAGAGCAGCTCTAAATCTGCGCTACCCTGTACTTTTCAGTCCACAGTCTGTTCGATTTCGATTCATTACGTCGTGTTACGGTACATATCAATCTCTAAGTCCGTTGCTCCCCTGAGTATAATGCATCTTATATCTCCGGAGGAGGCGGTGTTCCTACGCCATTGGAAGAGATTGATAAACGTTCGCTTGTGGGATCTTCCCTCTTCAAGAGATCTCTACCAGAGGGGCACCACCCCATTTGGAACAAGCTCTAACCTCGCCACTGGCCTCCCGGCAAGTGTAGTAGTGCAGTGCGCATACGTGTAAGTAAGTAAGGGATGACGATACGATAAGGAAGAGGAACGAAAGATCGCGCGCAGATCGTAGCCCGTTTCTTAGAGCTCTGCTTCACCTGGGATTGATGGGCGCAACAAGAGGAAAACTACAGATCAGAGCAGCTTGCAGACCGAATGGCGACTCATTCGATCTGGCTACGAGTGTCAGCCAATAAAATTTTATAAAAATACAAATAGGTTATTTACACTTTTAAAACTATTTTATTTTCATTCTCTAACACTCCTATAATTATTAATCTCCTAAATTCTGTATTATATGTATTTCTTACTGCAATTAATTTTGAAATTGCAATTTTACCAATTCATATCCTTTATGAAGATAACATAGCACAAGGCCATTGGGTGCTGGGAATTTTTGAACGGGAGTATAACATTAACGGCTTCTACGATTCATTGGTAAGTCCAATGCCAGATACTGTAAGAACATATTTGAACAAAGCTAGTCATAAAAGAAACGAAGTATGAAAGACATTTTCATCACATGAAAATACTAAAACAGTTAACAACGTCGGCGATGCTCCATTCAATTATTGCTTTGGAAGAATGATGATTTCAGAAACATATTCTATTTCAAATTCGGACCTCACATGATTCGTTTCGAAATACAAGATATTTAAAATGTAACGGAAGATGTAGTCAGGTAAAGTATGTATAATGTGTAATAATACCAAAATATGCAAAATAAATATGATTCTTATTTATTCTAATGTGTAGTAAACTCTAAAAATGTAATTTATGTTCCTGTAAAAATATGTATTTACATGACTATTCCAATCACAAATTATTTGTTTCAATCCGATCAATAGCATTTTATAACAAGATGGTTATAAACCAATGACAGGTGACAAATCAAAACGTTCACTTGTTTATGTTTTCCTGCCGTCCTACCGCAGATGACGAACTATTTCCAAAAGTAACTAAATATTCCTTCCGTGACGGAAACAGCAGTAATTAATACAGCATCTAACAACCCACCATGAAATATTTTACGCTCTTTGTAGCATAACGGTCGCATAATTTAATCGATTTATGATTTTATTCGTGAAGTAGTCTAACCGAACTCCAATCGCAGTTTCACACGCGTCAGATAAGTTTCAAGCCAGCAGTTAAATCGCTCGTGAGACGCCGGGGCCTCGCGTGCACGCAGCCGTCGCCCTAATCGCCCGCGAGGAACAGGCCCCGCCAACGATTTGTTCCGAGCGGCGCGGCCACAAGATTTATCTCGCCCGTAATGAAGTTTGCAAATCTCCCTAACAGGTAATAAATTGCCACGTTTATAGGCTCTGATAAATTCCTCTCAGAAGCCATGATTTATAAACACTCGATCCTGCCGATTACGGCTAAACGAACCAATTTAGACCATTATTTCCCTAAAAAATGCTCTATAGAGGGATTCTCTCATGCTTTTTAGTGCCTTTGTGGAAAATGTTAAACAGAAGATAAAGACGTTTTCTTCTCTCTTTAGTATGCGTATCAAAAGCTTTTTGAATGTTACACTCAAGACGAAAAGCGGATGCGCTCGTAAACGAGACACTAAAACTGTGAACTAAAACAGGGGCATGTAGAGCAACAAATATAAACACTCGTTGACAATGCACATCATCCTGAAAATTTCATGTAATATTTGATGAGTGAATTTTTCACAGTTGTGAGGTAGCAGTAGTGTTCAGCAGATGGCGTTTTGATGCAAAGGGCTTCGGGTACCTCTAATCGCCGGCGAATGAAAAGTTGCTTACACTTCAGAAGCAAACGTCATAAATGTTTCATAAAGTTTCCGATCGCATGGCCAATGGCAAACCGTAATCTCCTCCCCCTCTACGTGGCCAAGAACTTTTATTACGAGACACTCGGAGACATAGCTTTTTATCATATGTTATTTATTTTCCCTTATATTGCGTATCACATTTCTGAGGGTGATTTTTACTTTCCCGTATTCTCATACTATATACGGAGTAATAGTGGAAGAAACGTTATGTAGTGTAGCGGAAAATCGATTTAGAGATTTCTATGGAAATCCCCGTCCCCTAATATTTAAATTTTTTTTTCAAAACGTCCGTCCGTCTTGGTTTTGAACTTAACCGATGCACCTTAGCATGGAAGGCTGCGTGTTTGTATGTGGGAGGTGTTGTGAAGTGTTGTGTATGATTGTGTCCGTGTTTGTAGGCTTTCTGAATATGTTGAATGCATGATGGTCCTGTGCTAGCGTGATTGTCAGATCAAGGAAGTTTAAACATATGTGTTCGTTTTCTATTTCAGTGGTGATTTTTATTTGGGATGTAGGGAGTTTATGTATTGTGTAAAAATATCACGTTGTCTGATGGTGCCTGTCCATAGTGCCAACATGTCGCCTACGTATCTATGGCAGTAAAGGATATTGTTTAGAAGGGAATGTGTAAAAGCAAAAAAACATTTTGCCAGTTGCCCATAAATATATCAGTTAATAAAGGTGAGAGGGGTGAACCCATGTGTAGTGCAGAATAGTGGTTGTAACTGAGGATGATCGCTACGCGATCGCACCGATCTTTTGCAAAATATATTTTTGGATACCAGACAACATCTTTAATTTATCATGTTTAATTATTAGAAGGTATCTATCTCACCAACGATCTAATCAATACACCACTTTTAATTACAATCCGTAATTTTGGGGAAAGACGTGGCAGATGATTATTGGAGCTTGTGACGTAGAGACGTTCAGGTGACCATGTGCTCGCCGCATGGCAGGCCACTTGCATTAAGAGAGGGGCATCAGGATGTGACTTAAAAAACAGAGAAAGGGGTGGAAGACGCGGCGAGCCGAGCTAGGCGGCCCCTTTCGTCTTCGAGTTGAGCGTTTGGGAGGCAGCGCGCCGGGTGGGGTGCGGACCGCGTGCGCGTAGGCTAGGGCCGGCAAAGTACGTTGTCGTGAAGTAGAGACTCATGTGACGAGTCAAGTAGAAATTCTGCGGTGCTTCACACGATCGGATCTATTCGTTATTTAAGAAGACGGTGTAGTACTCGTAGAATGAAAATTACTTCTAGTAGAGGGGTCGATTTTTTTCGTATGTGTAACTATTGTAGAAAAGGTTTATTTCGGTGGTGAATTCATTATTAATAAACTAGCAATAAGTTAAACCCCCTCTCGTCTGTGTATTATTGCACCCTGCATGACGCCACAAGAGTAATAATATCGATATGGCTTGCATCCAAGAAACCCGCCTGAGGCCCTCTGTTAAATGTTTCATCCTTTGATATACGATGTATCGATATGATCGTCCACGAAACCGCAGCAGTGGTGGAGTGCCAATTTTACAAAAATTATTATCACCCAAGTTCAGCTTCCTGATCATACAAACTCCAGGTTCGAAAATATAAGCGTTGTCGTACAGAAAACAGGACAATTCCACCTCATCGTCACATCAATACATAAACTTCCCACTATTCCCTATATAACAGGAGAAATCCATTCGCTGTTTTTATCAAATCAACAATTGTTGTAGGGGACCGGGACGCCAAGAACACTGAATGGGGTAGCAGACTCAATTCGCCTGCCGACATCCTTCTTACAGATATTGAAAGATTAAATCTACCAGTGCATTCTTCCCATTCTCCCAGTTATTATCCCCACCAGTCTGCAATACAAGAAGACAGTCTCGACTTCGGTATCTCTAGCAACATTTCCTATAATATTATCGTAGAGCTCTCCCTTCAGACCATCTCTCTCTTCTTTTTTTCTTGAATACATCATTAAAAGAAAATCGCCCTGCCTAGTCCTTCTACATACAAAAAGTCAACTGAATTCATTTTCAGATCCTGGTTTCTCGCATCCTACCACCACTTTCTTCAATGAATACCTTTAATAAGAAATAGACAGCCATTGACTCCCTCTCCCACACCATTCTCGATAGTTTAATTTAGTTAAATAGTTAAGTCCCTCAGAACGTCAGCGCAAACTACTACCTCCTATTTCACCAATCTTACAGCAATTATTATTTCACAAAAGATATATACGTAATTACCGTGAAAAACATCGTTCCCACTTATTAAACCCTACCATGCTCACTAAAATAGTAAGACATCTTTTGGAAATATCTAACGCTCAATACCTTTACTTTCAAATTAAAACCGCCAACGCAATCGTTCACACGCTATGGAATATCACTCGCCGTCTCTTTCGTAAACCAACTACTATACTCTCTCTAACAATCGCAACGTCCATAGCAACTACTCCAGCAGATAAAAGCAAAGTAGTAAGTGAATACTTTGTCGCAATCTTCACTCCCTATTCTTCAAAAAATCTCATTCATAATAATTTACTCCTCGAAGAAATCCACCAAACTAGAACAACAGTTTCAAGATGCCCAATATACCCTCGTATGTATATGTATATGTTAAATTGTTAATATTTTGTCTGTCGCTACCCCAAAAGTTTCCAGTGGCCACGACCTAATTCCAACATACGTACTAAATCGCCTTTCATACACAGCTATTTTACTTATATCACCAATATTAAATGCATCTCTTCGACTGTCATATTTCCCTCGCAAATAGAAACACGCCCACATTATTCTCATTCTAAAACCAGGCAAACCACAAAACGACCCATCAAGTTAACGTCCAATTAGCCTACCGATGAAATATACCTACCTACCTACTATGAAAAATGTATCTTCACCAGATTACTCTCCCATCTCAGTTCAGTCCAAACCATACCTCCGCATCAATTCCGCTTTCAACCACTACTTTCCACCAATCACCAAATATTAAGACTAACCGTCATATAATTGAAGGCTTTCATAAAAAGAAACACACAGTCACGCTATTTCTCGGTTAGCTAAAGCTTTTGACACAGTCTTGCCTGCAGGACAATTATTCAAACTTATTCACATCTGAACCTCCCACTATCTTCATATTATCAAAAACTTCCTTGCAGATCGCACTTTTTTGTCCGCCTCCCTGGAGCTCTTTCATCTTTCCCCATATAAGCAGGAGAACCCCAGGGATCTGTTCTCTCTCCTGAACTATTTAATCTTTATCCGCCGTTATACCATCCACCTCACATACCTACATTGCACTGTTTTCTGATGATACTACTATATATTACTCAAACCTTGATATTACCACCGCACAAGAAGACCTGTAACAGCTCCTTTCCCAGTTTTCCGATTGGGCCAATTAAACACATCATAAAAATCATCATAAAAAAGACAGGCCAAATATTCACATTCCGCGTGTCAAACAATCCTCACTCTCTTAAATATCAAGGAGAAAATATATCTTGGCTCCCAAAAATCAAGCCCATCAAATATCTTGGTGTACTTTTTGATAGGAGGCTCATTTTTAAATAAAATATTCTTCACAAAATAACTCTTGCCACCCGTCGAATTCACCAATTGCATCCTATACTCAAAGAGTCTTCACCTCTGTGACTTCATGTAGATTCTCATCTGTACCAATCAATGAGTCGTCCAATATTATCGTACGCTTCTCACATCTGGGCCTCAGCTAGCAAATCAAATATGCAAAAAATTGAGATTTTCTGAAATAAATTCCTCCGAACCATTATAAAAGCTCCCTGGTTTGCTCCTAACTCCCAGTTACATAAAGAACTCAGCTTCACTCCGTCCATTTCTCCCTCCTATCCACTCGCTTCTGTCCTAAAATTCCCCAGATTCGTTCAGCCGTACATTTCAAAATCGGGAAACGAAATCCTCACCACAACGAACTAAAGCGGAAACTACCGCCACAGTTCTTCGACCCCTTGACCATCCCGATGCGGCTTTGTACATTTAACCACATATTCAATGAATTCATCTGTGAATAATGTTCTTTACACAAAGTTAATAAATTTCATTGTACCCTGAAGTATCGTACTCGTCTGCTGAGTGCCTTCGCGCCGAGTAGAAATAAATTAAAACAATTCTAACGACTCATTATTGCGCTATTTTCATCTTCATTGTTGGGATGAATGATGAAAACTGATCAGTAAATTAAAAATATTGGGGAGAAGAATCGTACCACTAGTTAAAAAGAACAAAGCGTTAATCTTCCAACAGGTCCTCGCACCGTGTCACCCATCAAAGAAAATTTTAGTTTCTTTATTTTTGTGATGTTCTTTATAAAAAAATTCTTAAGTAACTTGTCAGTATCTGGTTTCGTGACGAAGAATTCAGATAAAGTTTAACTTTACTAGAGTCGACGCCTATGAGAATAAAAAACTTAAAAAGAGAGGACATATAAATTAAGTACAATACAAAAAGTTTACGCTTGGTATGTTTTCCAGTGTGAAAAACAATTTTCTAAAGGACAGAGTGTGTTCGGATTATTTTTTTCGCTACTGTAACTTACCTTGACAAATGAAACAAACAGGAATGCATTTCAATTTAAGAAATGATTGCTGCCCCTGACTATGGAAATTAATGCAGAAATATGCATCACAGGAGCTTTGTTTGATTTGGTTTATTTAACATTTTCAATAACAGCTAAGATGTTAGTGACGCAGAATATGCAATTTTTCAATATTACGAAGCTGTTTCTAATATTGCAACAATATAGGCTGATGTATCACCACTAGTTACACTACACGTAGCACTAGTAGTTACTATACACGTACTTTGCAGTACTGGCCACAGAGTTTTTTTATTGAAAATTATTTGAGTAATATGTTGAGACTTACCTACGTCTTAAAATATTATAATAGAAGTATAGCGAGTTATATTACACCCTAGGGTGTCTCCCGCATTCCAGCCTCCACATCTCACTATTGGTGTAGTCTTCATTACTTAATCCTCTCTTCACCGTTGCCTCATCCACTCCTTCTCCCCATGTAGGTCCAGGTCTTCCTCTTCGTCGATGGGTAGCTGGTTGCCATTTCCACAATGTTTTGGGCCAACGCTCTTCGTTAATTCTTTGCATGTGCTCATTTTAGTCTTTTCACTTCTATGGTGTCAATTATATTAAAACTTACTTCCGCTTTACGTTTAATTTCTTCGTTCTTAACTTTATCCATTAAAGGCCGTACGCAACTTCGGCGCCAGAAGTCCATTTCCATTGCTTTCAATTTCTTTTCGCTCTTTTTTGTTATACACAGATTCATAAAGGGCAACATTCTCTACAACAGTCTTATATAATTTTCTTTTTACTCTCTGACTTATTTATCTTTCCATATCAGTGGATGTAATTGTCTTATAGCGTGTCTACCTTTTGCAATTCGGTTTCTTATATCTTGCGTACTGCCTCCATTTGCTATTATTTCTGAACCGAGGTATATGAATCTTTCAACAGGGTTTCACTTCCGCACTATCATCCAGTTTCAGACCTTTAGCACTTCCTCCTACAACTACTCAGTCTTGTTAAGGTATATTTCTAAACCCCATTCCGAGTAATCTTCATATAATTTTCGCTACATGTATAGAACATCTTCAGTCAACATCACTTGGTTATTGGCGAAGCGTGGAGAAGTATAGAACATCATAGTCACCACTTTTAATACCCATATTACTACAGTTCGCCCTCCATCTTCTCAAGGCTTCATTTTCAATATATTTGTAACAAAGTCGGGTATACGCAGCACACCTGCCGTAAACCTTTATTTACTGGAAATGTTTTTTTGTTTGTTTGTTATTTAAGGTCGCATCAACTACAAGGTCATTAGCGACCACTATTGCTTGTAACGGTATGGTAACTGTGGGTTGACACGATAATGATGATGATAGGGGGTGAAAGGACGAAACACAATACAACCATGCCCGGGGCGGGACTCGAACCCGCGATCCTTCGGTCCGAGTTCGCTACGGCACTACTGCCTTAGCGATCTCGGCCACCGGATCGGCTGGAAATGTTGCTGAAACGCTTCTCCCTACTTTATGCTCCCTAAAATAACATCAAAATTCTTAATTCAGATGCAAGAGTTAGGAAATACAATATGAGAGTAATATACGAGGCCGACTAAGGTGGCGTAGTGCATAGCGGCGCCGCTGGCTGGGAGGTTCTACTCCCAACAGCGCGGGATTTCCGACACTGACTAGATGGCGAGGTCGGCCGGCGCCTCTGATCGGGAGTTTTCCGTAGTTTCTCCGATCAACAATAAGCGAATGCCGTGTCAGTTGCCGACCGAACGGGCCAAGGACAGTGCGCGATCTTACCTTCCTCTCCTGTCCTGACCTCTTACTTACACACATGCACTACACTACCGCACATGCCGGCAGATCTTAGAGCTTGCCCCGGCCGGCTGAGGCGCTGTCCAGGGGGAGATCACTGCCTTCCCGTGCAAAAAGCATGCACTACACTTACGGGTACGCTGATCGTACCAGTTGACGCGCCAGAAATCACTAACGCCGGAACCAATGCAAATAATAGTTCGCATTATGTGACCTAGTTTGGCCGCGCTGAGCGTCTGGACCGGGGCTCTGGCGCGAGCGCCATTGGTGGACCTGGCCGGGGGGGGGGTGACTTCTGGCTTTCCATGGGGCGAGTGTTTGTTGTGGCTCTGTCCACACTTGGCAACCGGCGGCGGCGGCGACCGGGCGCCGGCTCTCCTCTCCGGCCACCGCCACGATGAAATGCGCCGGGGCGCAGCGGCGCGGCAAATATTTGAAACGCCGAATCTGATGAAAAACAAATACCGAATTGCAGTCATACGCATCAGCAGATGGAGTTATGCGACTGATGGTGCTGTCAAACACCTTCAGTACATACAGCTCTTGACAAAAAGGGGCGCTGTAATTTTCGAAAGTGTGCGTTCGGGGCAATTAGATGGAATTCTCTTTAAGCGAACCTCGTGGATTATTCATTTAATTACTCAAGCAACTCATTTTACGCAGCACAATGTGTCGCAGCATGACTCGCAGGGATATTTGCGTTTCTCTGGTGGAATAATAGGTATTTGGTTCCTAAAGAGACAATATTTTGCTGTGGAAATTATTTTGCTTCCTTTGTTCAGATATACAACACGTTTATTTAAATGCGAATATTCATCATACACATTTAAAATCAGCTCTTTGTACAGTAAATAAACATCAAACCGTTACCCGCTCTATAATACTCATACAGAGCAAAATACTTTTCAGTAAAAAACGCAGAAAGGAAACAAAATAATTCATTTATGACGAATAACTCATTCAGTGTATCAATTATTTTATTCAATTATTTATATGTTATATATATTATATATATATATATATATATATATTCAATTATTATATTATTTATGTATTTTATTCAATTAATTTATTTTATTGTCCTTAACATCGCTTTAAATGATGATCAGCTTCTTTCGAGTTAGAGAGTTTGACACTTATTTTAACGTCGATAAATATTTATCAGTAGGGCCACACACATTCTTTAACAAACTAAAATAAATTACGAAAGAAACATAGAATAAAGTGCAAAAACAACATATAGACCTAGTAAAATGTTTATTCCCATTTTCTTTCTTGGCACACAATTCAAAAGACGTCACAGAGCAGTTACGCGGAATCTAGTCCTCTATTTCAAGCATTCGATATATCAAACAGGTTAACAGGACTAGTTTTTATTTATGTATTTAATAGGTAATTATTACAAATAAATTAGCTTACTTGATCCTATGTGGCTAGGCCAAAGGCCTTTAAGCCATTACAATACCTACATCCTTTCGCGTTCTAATCTTTCGAATTGTAGTATTCACCCTAAATGGTCTCTCCATCGCATCAAAGCCGCGGAAAAGAGACCATAAGGTACGGCTCAGGAAAAAAACCCTGAAGGGGAAAAAAGCTGCCGTCAGAAGCCTAGTACATACTAATCTATCCGATGTTTATTTTAACTATTTATTTTCTGTCGCGGGCGCCCCGCCGTCTCCTTCCAGTACTTGGCCTCCTCAGCACCTGAAATCAAACGGCGCCACAGAAGATCGTCCGCACCAACGCCTCTGCCCTTACATTTTCGATACCCCCTTCCCTTTACCCCCTAATGTGCTTATTACTATGCCTGTTTTATTTTATTTATTTTATTGACCTGTTACTTACCGATTGACTACGACTTATGACTATTTCTTAACTGTTTACTAACTTAACATAAAATTACTGATTAATTTACTTATTGTTAGCTTATTGACTTATTTATTTATTTCTCTCCAGTCTAGCTCCAGTCCCTCCGCTCAAGCTAACCAGTGCTGTTTTTCCACTCCCTGATTTCAGTTTCCCTAATGGTCCGAACCTTTCCGAAAAATGTTCCTAATTATTTCATAAATTTAGACCTTTTATCACCTAAAATGTTTTGGGCGAGTGTTACGTTCCTGTTATTACTAGACATTACTAGTTATTACTAGACACGCATTGTATCAAAGTGACAGAATAACACAGAGAAATGAATTCTGACTTAACAAAAAAAAACATATGTGTTGCTGTCCACGACTCCGCGGCCGCCGACGCGACGAGGGAGGGAGTAGTGTTTCGTGGGGCATGTAATAGCCGGGAGATTATCGTGTGTGTCTCTCCTCCTCGTGAAGTAAGCTCTAAGCGCTTGACTGGTCTCCCAGCACGTGTGGTAGAGTGGGGCATGTTAGTGTCATCGTGCGCCGTTCGCGGGGTGTTTATGAAGCTACTGCTCTGACATTCGCCCAGTGTTGATTCCGTGATTCCGGGAGAGGTCGCTCAGGGCATCAACTGATGTCACTGCTGTGCCTCTGGCCGGGAGTCCTAGGTTCGAGTCCCGACGGTGGCAAGATTTTCGACACTAGCGTGTCAGCTAGGTCGAATTAAGTCGCTGTCTGGAGGAGTATTATAGCGCCGGGCTGCTCTGATCAGTAGTTTTCAGTAGTTTCTCTCATCAACTCCAGGCGAATGCCGGAGCAGTACCCTAACAAACGGGCTAAGTTTCCTTCCCCTTCCTTGTCCTACCTTCACCCCTTACACACACTTACACTAACACTACTACACACGCCGGGAGACCGGGCGAGAGTTTAGAGCCTGTCTCTGCCGGGGCGGTGTCCTGCAGGTGGGAGATACCTGGTTGAGGAAATCCCTGCTACTCCCCGTTAGGTCGGCGCTGCATATCGCCAACCAACTGGGAAGGCAACAGCCACCTCCACTACACTTACAGGACTAGTGACCTTACTAGTTGACGCGCCTGTAATCTCTAACAATCAGTCATCATGCAATACATAAATGAGGATACGACAAAGAGGGAGCAGGAAGATAGTGCCCTTCGTGGTTTCTTTCTGAAGGATCATCTCCGGCTGTCGGCCTGTATTGATAGGAGAAACCACGAAAAACTACCCCGCAGTCGGCCGGTAAAATGTTTCTTCAGACTACAGTTCAATTTTACGTAGCTATCTAGATAGTGTCAAAAAACCGCCATCGTCGGGACTCCAACACTAGCATCTTCCGACCAGACACTCTGCAGTGACAACGATTGTTGCATTGAGCAATATCACCAAGTAAGGTAAGAGCGAAGTTCGGAGAGTCAAGGCGAGCGAAGGCTGAGCCGTCTCCCAGTAATGTACACAGGACAAGAATCTTTTGAACTTTCAAAACAATATCGTGGGATTGCGAATACGCAATGAACCTACGAAACTCGTAACATTCTAGCCTATTTGAAGAAATGCGTTTTTTTAATTGCGGCCAAATTATGTGGCCTATTTTATGTGCTAAAACACTTACAATCCCGTTCTCGCATTATTATGCGTTTCAAACTTGGGAATAAGTCTCCGGCCTTGTCTGAGCCATTTTCGTATAAAAATACCTCCAGTGAAATGTATAATTCTTATCGTATTTTGACATAAAAATACTTTTTAAGACCGTGATCGTTTCGTTGCGCATTCCATTGGTGGCGATGAGACGCAAGCTCTCGGGCGAAGTGATTTAAACAAAACAATGTAGGCCCTAGTCTCTGCAATGTACAATGTTTTGCTTGTTTTTTATGCTGAACAATGACATAACATTTGTTTCAGAAGAATATCGAAACAGAAAACATGGACATTTTAAGCCTATTCATTAATTCTTACGCCACCTACACAACTTATTATCCCCCATATTATCAATTCGGTGTAATTCGTGAATAATCTTCCAGTTCATATAATTCGCAAATTAAAGGGGAAAAACATTGTTCAAAAGGCCAGATCGGTTGCGGTCCTCAAATGTATTCCCTAAACCACCCCCATTTCGATTCGTGTATTATTATAGAGAAGGTCAGATTAAAGCGTTAAACCCAGTGCAGAAAAAATCGGCCAAATTCGCGAATATAAACAACGGGAGAAGTGTCAACGAGGAATCGTTAATTTTCACGTAGACAGGCAGCACAACTGTGTGCTCTCATAAAGATGCGCACAAAGCAGCCGGCATGCAAAGCTATCAGTAAAAAATTTGAAATGCCATGCTTCTTAAGTAGGAGCGATCATTCACATAAAATGAAGTACAGAAAGCAAAGAGCCGATGTAGACAAATTCAGCTTTGTGAATAAGAGATTCTCGGCTGTCCGGGAGACGCCGCGTCGTTGGCTGAGAGGCCGACGTTTCGCCCGACATGTCGCGGGCTTCCTCAGGGCAGTGAAATCTATGGAATCGAGCCGCGGAAGCGTACGTGTGCTTGTGAATAAGAGCTTTGTTCACTGGAACAATTTACATGCAGAGGTGCTGGCAACGTTTCCCAGAAGCACGCGAGTTTTGCGTTCGAGATTTCGTAAGCGAGCACATGAAGAGTACTGAGAGTACGGTGACAAAATAATCCTGTCGAAAGTAGTTTTTAAGAGAACACAATTTCCAAACGAACGTCATTTTGCAACCAACGCATTTGACAGGAGGTGGTCCGTGGCGCCCTAACACGCGTCGCTACCCGGCGGATCCAACGGGCTGTGGTGGAGAGGGCCGTCGCCCCTGCGACCTGCCTCGTGCCGTTTCACAAAACCCCCACTTTTAAGAGAATTTATTTTAAAGTGATTGGTTTTGTACTACCATTCTTACTACAACAAATATGCACTTGGTCCACACCTTACCACAAATTATTGCAAATCGTAAATAAAACTATCCTTAGTAGCGAATTTCTGATTGATTGACTGATTCGTAGTTATTCCACACGTGAACGGCTTAAGTCTTTAGTTCCGTAAGTATATTGCTTGTTTTTTCCTCGGGGAGAGGCGGTTATGTTCCCTCACAGAATGGCAAGATCCGGCGTCAAACTAACGTCAGTTAGGAGGGTTTCCCTAGCCAGGTATCTCCCACCAGCGAGGCACCGCCGCAGCCGGGACAAGCTCTAAGCTCCCGACCAGTCTCCCGGCATGTGTGGAAAAGAATTGCATGTTAGTGTAAGTAAGGGGCGCGGTTCGGGCAAGGAATGGGAAGGAAAGATCACACGCTCTCCGTGACCCGTTTGTTCGAGTGTTGCTCCGGCATTCGCCTGGTGTTGATCGGAGAAACCACGGAAAAATACTGATCACAGCAGCCGGCCGCTAGAATTCTCCTAGCTAGAGACAGAATTCGACCAAGGTGAAAATCTAGTGCTGAAACTTCTGCCACCGCCGAGAATCGAACCTAGGACATCCCCATCAGAGGCACAGAAGTGACATCAGTTGATGCCCTGAGGCACTTCTCCCGATAAGCATTTCTGTATTTTTCTCAAAAGGATTTGACGTGCAGTTTAGGCGGGCTTCAGATGGGGCTGCCAGTTTTCATTTCAACCAACACTTAAGATTGCGTTGCAATCGGTTTGCAGGTAATGTCACTACACAAATTGCTTGTTCTTGCAACTTTGCGCTCTCTAATGTTCTCGTTTTTGTCAAATAAATTGTCAAACTTTATTTTTCTTCAAAATGAATTGATTAACTTCTGAAGCCGTGACCAGTGCGTGAACTGATACTAAGAGAAATTGGAAATCTCACTTGAAGTGGCGTTATATTCTATCGCTTTGCAGTAACAATTGTTTACGAAACTACACAGAGTTCACCATATTCCGGTATATTAGCTGGGAGTCAAATTGCTTCATTTTGAGAACAAACTTTGTGAAGGAGTCCCGAATTTCTCAAAGTGTTAACCTGATTCACGAATATCTCGATTCACAAATATCTCGACTTCCGAGAAACACATGATAGGAAAAAAGTCCGTAGCACTTGCTACATGTAAACTCTAACCCATACAAAACAATACTAATGTTAATCTGCAAAATACGCTCTGTGGCGGTGTCAGCGGCAGGAACGAGAACCAAAATTCAGGTGCAGTGAATTTTCAAAAATCAATATTTAATGCTTCTTGAATCCGCGAACTTCGCTTCATTCGAAGAACTTTTTTAACTTTAATAAAAAAGGCCATAATTGAAAATTGATTCCTGCCATGGAAATTTATAATTTGGAATAACAATTCAGTACGTTAAAGTCACAGTGATCACTGATGGGTCTGCGGCAAACAAAATAAAGAAAAGTACAAAAATAAAATTTCAAATTAAATGTGTTGTATGCTAGTGAAAAAAATAAGAAGTCATTAAAATATGTCTACCATTAGAAAGGGGACAATGAATAAATTTAAGAAAAAAGTTACTTAATTTCCCAACTATAAAATGATATCCTAATATGCTACTATTTTAATTTAATGACGATAATTATAATATAAAATAACCCAAACGTAAATTATGCACAAATGAAGTGCTTAATATAGACTTCCTACTGCATATAATCGGAAGCAATATTTGAGCTTACATTTTAAATCTTACTGTGAATTTGTATGCACTTTCTCGTTGTTCATGGTAGACTACAGAGAAAGGGTGATTATTTCTTCTAGTAGGAGACATCACTTCCCGCCTCGCAATTCTCTTGTTTTATTTCCGCCGAACTCGGCTCCCACATCTCGAGAGCGGAACGCAGAAACTCTCCCAGCTCCTCTTACTGCGCAGCTTTCGGTTTCCTCTTCTTTCAGAACTCCAGAAGCTCCAAAGTCTGGCGACTACTAACTTTAAAGTGTGACTGCACGGTTCAGGAACACTTGGGTGCCCAAGAATTCTGCTGAATGTGACAAGTTAATGGAACTTTTCAAATATAATGATTTCATATATTTCTCTCGTTATCATCATATTTGTACTTGATTTTAGTACCTTTACGTGCAAATTTACGATTCATGATGTCATAGTTCAGTTATAAGTAGACATATACGGAGTACGTATATACGGAGTATAGGGAAAGTTATGTAATGATGCGGAAAATCGGTTTCGATATTTCAACGGAAATACACGGGTTGGGGAGACAGACACCGAAAAAGTTTTTTTTCAAAAGTCTGTCCGTCCGTCCGTCTGGTGTCAGTGAACGCTACTACTGCCTACACAATACGTAGGATTTTTTTCTAAATTGACGAAATCCCTGTCCATTTGACTCGACTTGAACCTTTGAGATTTTTCAAATTTTGGGGTAACTTTACATAAATGTCAAAAGTTTCTGAAAAACAGCACTAATTTTTTTCTTTAAATTTCTTGTTAAGAATAGAGTAACACAGACTTATACTAGTGACATAGGTCCGATATTCATGATTAACTCTGAATTAAGTATAATTTTTTCGGTGTTTTCCTATAACGACAAAATTAAAATTACAGGTGTTGTCCATAATTAGATCTTTCGTTACTGTTACCGTTAAGTACATTTTTTCTAAATTTTAGTAGTTTTCGCACAATGCGACGTGAAATTTATACAATTTTAAAAAATATATAAAACAAGATTTTCTCAAGAAAGGCTCCAAATGTTTTTTCGAAAACTTTGATAGGAATTGTGCTAAATATACTCTCACAGGATACACTTACAGGATACAAGATGACATAAACACCATACTACTTTATTCTTTTGTTTTTTCAAAAATTATAAAAATGTAATATATTGACTTGTCTCTCACGTCGATAATACTTGCAAAAGCGGCAATTTGATCAATTTATGAGCATGTGCTTTAAGTAATATCATATAAGGCTTCTCGAAAACTCAACCATTTTCTGTCAAAACTAGCTCAAAATTTCGCATTTTCAGAAAAGCTCAAACGCAATTTTCTCAAAAAGGGCTCCAATCTTTTTCATTAAATTTTCCAAAATGATAGTGCTAATTGCATTCTTTAATATGACTTAAAGTTACTTTTGGAGTATTTTTTGTTTTTTTCAAAAAATACACAAAAACGAACATTTTAAAAAAGAATAATAAACATTTCCAGCAATTTGTAAACACTATTGTATTTGTGAGTTTAGTGATTCAAAAGACTTCAAATTAAGTTATTCGAAAACTCAAAAACCTTCTATGAAAAAGTGCTTGAAATTTCAAATTACTGTAGCACTTAAGAGCTACTTAATTTTTTTCAAAACGGTTCCACATTTTTCAATAAAAATTGCCATTTATGTCGAAGTTTTACTCTTCTTTAATATTCTTAAAATAAAATTTCCGTCCTACACTTAGGAAACAGAAACATTTAAGAAAATTTCAAAAGAATGTAAAGTTCTCCCCACAATAGCTGGCGAGTGAAATAGTTCCTAGCCGTCCACACAAAATTGGTTACCGTTCGATCCGGGGGAGGGGCGCATTGATCAATCGCTTGCAGTCATAACCTTAAAGCCTATGCGAATGACGTGATTGGCGCAAAATCTCAGGGAGCGGGAAAGACGCTGTTCCTCGGAGGCGGGGCTTTCATTGTTTACGCATTAGCCGGAAGTACTTCACATTCGTATTCAATATTTCATGGTCATATTTCCATGCCGAAGGAGGGATTTTGCCTGCCTACGCTATAACAAAAAATATATTTGAGCGGGGGTTTTCCGCTGCAAATACACCAGTAAATATTTTGCAATTTTGCAACAATAATACTATCTTTTAACAATCAATTTGTAATTCTTTCAAACTGTCATATTAAAATGTTCAGATCGGGCACAATTTGCGGATTCTCTTTGGACGTTCGAGCGCATATTTCGAATTTGTTTAAAACATTGTAAATTATTGCAAAATTGTTAATTCGCGGTTTTGGGAGTCGCCCCTTTAGATCTGTTAAAGTTGGAAATTGTTTATAAATTTGCAAATGTTGAAAATGTTTGTCTCTAAATATTCTTTAAACGCAATACAAAATTTCGCAATCGGTGCTATCAACTTCCGGTCTCGACATATTTAATTGTTTATATATTTATCAACTAGCAAGGAAACTGTTTATAGAGATATATTGCAAATTTCATTATGTCGAAAACTTAACTCAAGAAGCAATAGTGTCGTGAGTGCATATAAATAATACCAGTGGGTTAACGACTAATACCGGAATGAATGTGCCATTCTGCAGCATTATATATATGATAAACTGTCTTGTGATTGACCACTCTTATTTAATAATCATAAATTAGTAATATATATCTGTTGCCACCAAGGAATTGACGTCAACTTTAAATAAATGATGAAGCCTAAAGTGTTATTCCTGTGCAGATGGCCGACTACTAGGGCTTGCACCGCACAGAAAGACAAAACGGATACTGCTAGTTAGGCGCTATTACCTGCCCTTCACCACGTACGAAATTATTTTCACCCGGAATCAAAATAGAAATATTATTCTCTTAATTATTATGGATAAAAAAGAAAAAAAAATAGACGTAATTCTCTCTCATTTTTATTTATGAAGAGGATAAAAATAAACGAAAGGCATAGATAAAGAAAAACCTGAGAAAAGGGAAGATATACGCATGGAGTTGCGAATGGCTCCACAAATGCTCCAGACTTCAAGCAGCGCACAGGACGATGATAGGTTCATTTAAAATTTTTGAACAGACAATGGAATTGTCAGAAACATCTCATGTCGTTGGTCCATCATTTGGAGATTTTTTCTCGTTTCAATATTAATGTTTTTTCATTGGAGTGTTTATTTTGAGAAATTCCGAAGAAGTGATGGGAAATAGCTCTCAATACACCTGGCAACCCGGCCTCCCAACCTGTCTCTGAAGGTGCTCAATAAAATACACGATTCCTGCGCTAATGGATGACACAAAGCACATAAGAGCCCTCGCGACAAACACAGAAATAAGCATAATTACCACATGTATATACTATATTTGTAACAGGTTTTTCTTGTCTGGAATCGACCAGAGATCGATGTCTATCACAGAGCGACAATACGTTACAGTCTTTAAACAGGCAGACCTTTCTCCGGAGACTTTTTCCCCACGTAATGCCCTTCCTCTCTCACGCCCCGCATTCATGACGTCCATTTCGTGGAACAACGGCCGAATGAAGAGTGCCAGGTTCAAGGGATCACTTGTTTGGGCGAATTAACCATTAGTGGAAAGCGCAAACTCCTTGAGAGGTCCAGCCGTATCTGCACCCTCCGCGAAGTTTCAATTCATTGAAATATTGAAAGGGCGACAGTATTGAAACTGCGGATTTGATTCCTGGAAATGTATCGAAGAAAGTTACGTACTTCTATGACTCTCGTCAAGTTTCTAAACTTCGTTACTGCCCTAGCTCGATCGTATGTTGCTGTTCACATGAATGCATTTCTCAAGAATACATGATTGTTATATAATGTTGTGAAAATAGAAAATGAAAAGACAGAAAACGTTCGTAAATTGTTATAATTAGTTGATGAAATTGGTGAAAGTTTAATTAGTTTAATTTACACTATATGAACTAAGTGCATGTGAAGTAAGTACTTACTACTTAAACTAGACTAAAAAGGTCAAGAGATGCTGGAATTGTTTGAAAATGGATTAATACTTATTTTTTTAATCAAGGCTGGAAAGTAACTACGTACTTTCAAAGAGCTAAGTCTTCTTCAACTTTCACAAACGTAATTTTGAAGTTCTTCTCCATTTCTCGATTAAAAAATCCTTTACCTTTTTCCCTAAACAGGTTTGGTATGCCTTTCAGGAAATATTTCTAACAGTTTTATAATCACAAAACATCAATTATTGATGCCAATTTTCGCCTCTTTTTGTCTTCTCCCACGTCGTTAACATTTACTGGAACATAATGGATATTTGTATTCAGCTTTGCATTTCTGTTTGGTTCTGTTTGTTCTGCTTGTACGGTTTTGTTTGTCGATGTCACGAATATTCTTTGCAAAAAAGAAACAATAAATAGTACGATTTTAGGAGTTTAAATTGGTTTTGTAATAACAAATTAATAGTTAACGAAAGAAAGACAGTTTAATGCATTTTTGTATTTCAAATCATCAATCGCATTGTTTTATTGAAATATGGAATATCGCTGATGTTAAGGTAACAAAATTCTCTCTGTTCTATGTCTCTCTGTATTCAGTCAAACCTCAAATGGAATGTACATATAACAGAATTAAACACTAAATTAAGTTAATTATGTTACACATTCATAATTCTTTCCAATTCTATCAACCTTCATGCAGCTCTTTGCGTGTATTTTGCAAATGTACATTACCGCCTGGGATATGGCAGAATATTCTGGGGAAGTTCATCATCCAGTCCTTTAGATTGCAAATGAAAATTATTCGAATAATGTAAAAATGCCATCCGCCTGCCCTTGCAATCCTCTCTTTATTGAGCTCGGAGTCGTACCTCTGTCTTGCCTATATATTTGCGAATCTGTAATATTTGTCAAAAGTTACTTAACGGTGGAAACATATTTTCATGCAATACTGATATTTATAATTACAACACATGTCGTAGAAATCACGTTCATCAAGTATCAGTATCAACAGCTCACCAACAGAAATTCACATACAATAATGTACGTTACTTTACAACGCATTGCCAGATGACAATAAACAATATAAGTTAAAGTAAAATTTTTCTGCTACATAACTGCTTCTATACAATTACAACTGATCATCAATAAGTACAATGTTAATTTTAACAAAATATTGATTATATATATATATATATAATATAGTTTACATTTGTATTGTATATTTTTTTTAAAAGACTTAATATGCTTGAAACAAATGATGTACTTTAGCTTCCAGGTCAATAACTTCCAACTCGATTAGGGCTTTGTCGTTTCCCTGATATATTGAACAAATGCTGAGATGGTCCCTTGTTTTGCTTCTGGGCGTAAATGTAGCTTCAGTATGCGCACGTTTTGTTGAACTCTCCTTGTGCTTATCGTGGTAAGAGAACAGGTAAGGACGAGTTACTATTTTGTTAGCAATACAGAAAAATGTAGAGATAAAATAGAGTTGCAAATAAGTTTTCTATATCTCGCGAACGAAAATGTCAAATGTTGCTAATCTCCCGCTTTTTTAAATATTATTTTTATTTAATTATTTCTCTTTTACTTTTACTCATCTTTCAACTCTTTATAATTAAAATGATGAGAAGGGATTCTGGAACTCAAGAAAAAGTGCGCAGATGATCTTTTGCACGTACAGTTTTTACTGTTTGTTTACTAGATAAATCTAAATCGAAGTCTACATGTGCTTAAAATGATCCCTTACTAATGGTTTTAGCAAACTCAATCATTTTCTGTGAAATTGAACTCATAATTACGCATGTTCAGAAAAGTTTCGAGGTTATTTTCTTGAAAGCGGCTCCATTCTTTTTCTTTGAGTTTTGAGGACTGATAATGCTAAATGGACTATATAACATAGCAAACTAATGGATGCGGCGATTTTTTACTATTAATTTTTATTACACTTCACATGCTACTAGTCACGTGATTATTAAATACGTTCTACACTACGATCTGCAAAAATGTTTGTAGATAAAACATTTTCTCTCATATGGGTTTGTTCTATGTCCTGTTTAGGACATGGTTGTCAAGTATCCTATTGATAATACGTTCTCCCTGGTTGTTATGTTAAGGCATGTATTGGCAATAACATTGCCGAGAAGAAATTTGATTTAGTTGCCCGAGATAGAGTTCAATAATTCCGGCCGATATTCCACAATCCTGTATTTGACAATGAAGATGAGGAGTATTTACAATATGAAGCATGATGCACACAAACTTGCACCACATGTTTGCACATCAAGAGCTTATATTGATAACGATGATGGCATTTGAGCCCTGTTTCTCATTGTTCACGCCACTCGAAACAGTCCCGATATTTTACGGAACGTACAGTTTTACTGGATATTATTTATATGACTGTCGTTAATTACTTGAGACACATAAATGTAGTAATTGTGTGTCTTTAGTAATTTAAAAAAATGTTGCTTTGATGTAAATGTACTGAAGTTCATAGTTTCTGCACAATTAGTAGTTCCTAGGAATAATATTAAAATAATCAAAAATATGATTTTCATTATATACCAATTTAGTATATCACTTTTAACATTTTGATAAATAACAGTCGATCCGGATAGCCGGGATCGCCCAGGCAGTAGTGTCGTCGCGATCTCCGATCGAATCGATCGCCGGTTCAAATCCCGACTCGGACATGAATGTATTTGTGATCGTCCCTTCACCTTAACAATCATCTTTTCGCTTAGATTAATAATACCCTGCCCTTGCCCATAATGGGATGTGTCGTTGGTTAAAAAAAGAAAAAAATCGTAGTTAAAGTAAAAAGTAAAACAGTTAAAACTACGTAGTTACATTAAACTTTCGTATATTCACATCTAGGTACCAGGTAATCGCATTCTAGAAAATGATTGTTAATAATACAATGGAGTGTATTAATATTCTCATTGATTTTATTTTCCATATAAAAAGTTTCACTCGAATCAAATTAATTGATGATTCCTGGAGGGTTAGCTATTAAGATAATTATTCCCGTAAGTGTAGTTTACGTTTTTCCATCGGGAGGTGGCAATGATTTGGCTTCGCTGGATGGCGACATCCGGCGCCGACCTACCTTCGGCTAGAGGGGCTTTTTGTAACCAGGTATCTCCCACCAGCGGAGCATCGCCCCATTCGAGACCAACTCTAAGCTCACGACCGGTCTCCCGGTTCGTGGGCTAGTGTAGTTCGTGTTAGTGTGAGGTGTGATAGGACAAGAAAGAGGAAGGATAGACCGTGCGCGGTCTGTGGTCGCTTTGTTAAGGTAGTCGGAGAAACCACGGAAAACTACCGAACAGCCGGTCGCTAGGCTGCGGCTGAATTCGACCTAGCTAGTGTAAAGAAAAAGCTGCCCCCGCCGGTACTCGATCTGTAGTGCCTCCCGGTCAGAGGCGCTCCAGTGACATCAGTTGATGCCCTGAGCCACCTACGCCGGTACACGTGACCTTGAGTACCAATGGAAAAAAAGGAAGGTTTCCACATGCCACGACAGAGCAGTCCCCAGCCAGTTGGAGCAGCTTGAGCGTAAAGGCTGGCTGCGCCGGTGGCTGGTCAGAGCTGTCCCTCGCTTGCCTCCCCGCCCGTGCCCTCCGCTGGCAGCGCGTGGCCTCCCACGGCCCGCTGTGGAGCAGACTCCGGGTCTCGCGAGGCGCTACCTGTCTCCACTATCAAAGCGGAGAACGACCCAGGAATTTTCATTTTCGGGGACGTCCACAGCACAAAGCGCCTACCGCCCGCGTAGTCTACTCGCAAATAAGATGAATGCAGTTCTTTGTCACAAAGCACTGGATCAGATGCAGGGCGTTAATCGGAAGCTGCAAGGTTGTGCTCCAGATGCCAGAACACAATAAGACACACCGTTTCCCAGGGACAACACAGGAGGGAATTCTGTTTCTTAAATATTCGTTGTATATATAATACAATGTAATATACGATGTAAAAATATTTGTTTCGGCAACGGTGCGTATTTCCCTTATCACAGTATCAGAAAACAACGATAAGGCGATCATAAATGTTTTTAGACAATACGCTAAGTACCGCAAATTAGAAGTGAGGAGAGTGGGAAACTAAAGGTGTAATTAAAGGTATCAGTGTATCGTGCTAGCTATCAGACAACAGGTTCGCCAGCGGTGTTTAAAGACTTTTACAGTTAACAGTAACAGTGTAACTACCACATGTTTATATGCCACTGTTACTCTTAACGACCAAGAAACACATATAGGTGTCTTAAGAGACTGTGAGGGCACTGGTGTTCTTTCTGTATTCAATTTTATTTGACATTGGCCGTGAGGCAATATGAGTACAACGTTGTGAGGCTCACCAGTTCATTGACGAGTAACTTTGTATCAGTGAAGTGTGAAAGGGGTGACTTTTTGTCACCTCCCTGGTATTGATTTCATTAGGTTATACCTTCAACCAGAACACAATGGAAGAGACTGTAAATGGAAGAAATGTTCTCATATTTTCTAATGTCGGGGATATATTAAAGGGAAATTCGAAATGGGAGTCTGTGTCTTAAGCGAGAGAGTGGGTATTGATCAATTCCTACTTCATGAGTGACTGCTCCTTGAAAATGATTTAAATTATTGAAGATATTATGTGCCATTTTCGTAAAAGGAAGCAATCAGTTCTATTGCAAGATCTTTGTGATGTCTCTTATTGCTGACAAAACCAGAGGGCATTTGCAGTTATTCTTAAGATTTTGGTTTTATAGATTAACTTATTTAATGTATTTGGGGCAGTTGATATCCATACAGGGCATGCGTAAGTTAATATCGGACCAAGAATAAATTTGTAAATTCAAATGAGACCAGGCAATGATAGAATACGGTGTTCTTACCTTCGTCGTTGCTGTGGGTACAGGTATGATGTGATGAACATGGCATACTGCTCTTACTACGCACGGTTGTAACTGCGCTGCTTCTGCTTTAAACGACCGGCCGTTTTGAGGCCCTTTGGGACCATGTCGCCCACAGGCGCAAGCGCTGCGTGGGCGAGAGCGGCGAGCCCTTCCAGGAACGCAGGGCAAAGCCAAACGCCAAAGCGCGAGATGAATGTAAAATAGATGACGAGAAGCAAATTTACAAAATATACACGAATACATACGAAGATACGAAGTCTTTGAAATCGTTCTTTAAGCCCTTGTTTAAAAATTCAGTATGATTTTATGCTTATATGCGATTTTAATGGTTATGGGATTTCATTTTTTTTTAAATCAATGCTCAGCGTATATGATTGTAATAAATAGTGCAAAGCAACTCAGAGCTATACCATACATTGTGAACACGGCACTTTTGTATGTTTTGCGATAAAAAAGATAAATAGGGTGTTATGACTTGGTTGATTCGCCCTGTCTGGATGAATACAGGATTCCAAAATATTGTACATTAATGTCAATAAAAATAATTTCTAAAATCAAATAAATAGGTAAACCTATTTCACTCACACGAAAACTGTGCTCTTTGAAAACCTTTGTTTTATTGGGGAAAGTTACTTCAAAGTGAAATCCAACTTCGACCAGCCTGCCCTCAATTGCACTTTACCTCATTACTGTAACCGTCAACTAGTGTTTAGGCCTGCACTCTGATGCCTCCGAAAAGCTTCAGCACCGGGTCTCTACGCATTAACCTGATGACGTAGTACTGCAACTGACGGACAGAGGGCTCTAAATTAGCGCAGTCGATGGGGAGTCAAAATGAGGCCCACCTTCCTGTCAATCAATGACTTCTCCATACTTTCGAAAGAGTTACAATTATACGGTGCTGTATGAATTATCGATGGATCCAAGGAAAACTTCATAACCTTGTTCACACAATTTCTTTGTGGACAGAACAGTCTTTATTGTGATTCTGAATAATATTCATATAATAAATAATTATTATTATTGTAGAAGAGAAAAAACAAGGAACGTCATTTATTCTATTGAAATGCTTGTGATGTAAATAAACCTTGTTGTGATGTAAATAAACTGTGCTTAAATATTCTAGAACGGTATAGTGAGACATGGGGACTAAAAGTAAACATTCAAAAAACGAAACTAGTAGTCTTCAAGAATGGGTTTATCTGGGGTAGCAAAGAGAAATGGTACTACGCTAGGGAAGAAATTTAGAGGAAGGGATAGAAGATATTTTTTTATTTTTTTATATTGCCTATTAATAATAAAAAATAAGTTTTCTATCTCGAAATACTTCGGGACACATTTTGGTAGCCAAAAAACCAAACAAAACTCGAGTATTTTTGTTTTTGCCAAATACCTTTTTAATGGTTGTTCTTACCACAAAATAGTTATGAACGATGTTAAAGGTCATTTAAAATGCACTCTACAAATTTGCTTTCATAAATTATTCCTCTGCAAGGTAAATAGAAAACAGCTATGAGAGTTTTAAAATTTCACAAAATTCCTTTTTAAAACCAAACTGCGTTAAATTGCTTTGAAAAGTTCTGGTAAAGAGTTGCAATAAGCCTATACGTCTGGCCAGCAAAACACGGTTTTATTTATATTTATTTATTAATAGGTAATTATTACAAACAAATTAGCTTTACTTGATCCTATGTGGCTAGGCCGAAGGCCTTTTAACCATACAATTACCTACATCCTTTCGCGTTCTATCTTCGAATTCTGGTTATTCACCCAAGATGGTCTCTCCATACGCATCAAAGCCGCCGGAAAAGAGACCATAGGTACGGCTCAGGAAAAAAAACCCCCTGAAGGGGGAAAAACCTGCCGTCAGAAACGAGTACATTCTAATCTATCCGACGTTGTATTTTAGCTATTTATTTCTGCGCCGGGCGTCCCGGCCGTCTCCTTACAGTGCTGGCCTCCTCAGTCACTGAAATCAACAGCGCCACAGAAGATCGTCCGCCCAACGCCTCTGCCCTCTATGATTTCGATCCCCCCTATACCTCTCCCCCCTAATGTGTTTATTACTATGCCAGTTTATTTATTTATTATATTAACCTTTCACTTACAATTAACTAGATTATGACTTATTTCTTAACGTTTACAAACTTACATAAAATTACTGATTACTTACATAATGTTAGTTATGACCTTATTTATTTCTCTCCGCTCTAGCTCGCTCAATGCTAACCGGTGCTGTTTTTCCCACTCCCTAATTCAGTTTCCCTTAATGGCTCCCGAACCTTTTCCTAAAAATGTTTCTAATATCTTCCATGAATTTAGACCTTTTATCACCTAAAATGTTTTGGGCGAGCGTTACGTTCCTGTTTAGAAAGTAGTATTACCCATTCCCATCCATTTTTTTCTCCATGATTCTGGTTGCACAGCAAATTAAGAGTATGTGGATTCCACAGTCTTTCCCTATCACGCAAAGTCACACAGAGGCCCATTACCACTTGCGATCCTTTATCTACGACTGCATCCAACCCCAACCGCTGAACCAAGCGTATCCCCCTCTTGCGTCCTTTCCGAGAGTATGAAACGTAACCTTCGCAACCCCATAACGTACTCGCATGAATTTAGAGCTACTGCGAACGTTTTTCAGCCGTGCTGTCCAGCATCTTTGCCTTTTAATATCGCAAGTCTATTGGAATCAGCCGTTCTATTCCACGGGTTTCCCTATCTCCCACCATTTCCGCGAGAGACGTTCTCCCAACCCTGCGCGGTCAAGTAGCCGTTTAATTTTGTACGCCCAGTAAACCGATGTCGCTTCCTGCCATTGCACTCTAAAACACCTCATGTATGAGTGTGTCAGCCTGTTCATCTGGCTAATTTAATCCAAAGTTTAAATAGATTTCATTTTAAAATCTTCTCCAAATTCCTTATACTTCCGACTCTCATTAAGACTCCGGCATTTGCTGCGCATCTAGAAAAATCCTGAGAATTAATTTGAAATAATCTGTTTTCGATTACTTTCTAGTCGTTATCTATCCTATCCCACTCCCCAGATTTCTGCCCCATAGTTCATAGCTGGAGAAACTAACGATTTGAACATTGTATCGCCAACACTTTTTACCGGCAATCCGAAACCCTGCGCACTGCGCAAACGATTTCTTGTGAGCGCCAATTCTTCCTTTGCCTGTGAAGCCCGTCAGTTATGTGATTATTCCATCCCCCATTTCATGGAAAATTTGCACAAAATATGAAATGTTTTTGACGCGTCAATTTCTTCCCTAGCTGAGTACCATTTCTCTTTGCTACCCAGATAAACCCATTCTGAAGACTACTAGTTTCGTTTTTGAATCTTACTTTTAGTCCCCATGGTCCACTTATTACCGTTCTAGAATATTTTAAGCACAGTTTTTTACTCCACAAACAAGGTTATTTAACATCACAAGCATTTTCAATAGAATAAATGACGTTCCTTGTTTTTCTCTTCTACAGATAATAATAATTATTTATTATATGAATATTATCAGAATCACAATAAAAGACTGTTCTGGCTCCAGAAAGAAATTGTGTAACGAAGGTTATGAAGTTTTCCTTGATCCATCGATAATTAATACAGCACCGGTATAATTGTAACTCTTCGAAAGTATTGGAAAGTCATTGATGACAGGAAGTGGGCCTCATTTTGACTCCCCAATCGACTGCGCTAATTGTAAGAGCCCCTGTCCGTCAGTTGCTAGTACTACGTCATCAGGTTAATGCGTAGAGACCCGGTGCTGAAGCTTTTCGAGGCATCAGAGTGCAGGCCTAAACACTAGTTGACGCGTTACCAGTAATGAGGTAAAGTGCAATTAGGCGCAGGCCTGGTCGAAGTGGGATTTCACTTTGAAAGTAACTTTCGCCAATAAAACTAAGTTTTCAAAGCAGCACAGTTTTTCTGTGAGTGAAATAGGTTTACCTATTTTATTTGATTTTAGAACATTATTTTTATTGACATTAATGTACAATATTTTGGAATCCTGTATTCATCCAGACAGGCGAATCAACCAAGTCATAACACCCTATTATCTTTTTTATTATCCGCCAAAACATACCGAAAGTGCCCGTGTTTTCAAATGTATGGTATAGCTCTGAGTTGGCTTTGCCACTATTTATTACAATTCATATACGCTGAGCATTGATCTTAAAAAAAAAAAATGAAATCCCATAACTATTGAAATCGCATATAAGCATTAAAATCATACGAATTTTTAAACAAGGCTTAAAAGAAACGCATTTCAAAAGACTTCGTATCTTCGTATGTATTCGTATATTTTGTAATTTGCTTCTCGTCATCTATTTACATTCATCTCGCGTTTGTGCGTTTGGCTTTTGCCCTTGCGTTCCTGGAAGGGCTCGCCGCCTCTCGCCACGCAGCGCTTGCGCTGTGGGCGGCATGGTCCCAAAAGGGCCTCCAAAAACGGCCGGTCGTTTAAAGCAAGAAGCAGCGCCCAGTTACAACTGCGTAGTAAGAGCAGTATGCCAGCGTTCATCACATCATACCTGTACCCACCAGCAACGACGAACGTAAGAAACACCGTATTCTATCATTGGCCTGTCTCATTTGAATTTAAAATTTATTCTTGTCCGATATTAACTTACGCATGGCCCTGTATGGATAATCAACTACCCCAAATACATTTAAATAAAGTTAATCTATTAAAAAACCATAATCTTAAGCAATAACTGCAAATTGCCCTCGGTTTTGTCAGCAATAAGAGACATCACAAAGATCTTGCAATAGAACTGATTGCTTCCTTTTACGAAAATGGCACATAATTTTCTTTCAATAATTTAAATCATTTTCAAGGAGCAGTCACTCCATGAAATAGGAATTGATCCAATAACCCACTCTCTCCGCTAAAGACACAGGGACTCCCATTTCGAATTTCCCTTTTAATATCTCCCCGACATTAGGAAAAATATGAGAACATTCTGCGTCCATTTACAGTCTCTTCCATTTGTTCTGGTTTGAAGGTTATAACCTAATGAAATCAATACCAGGGAGGTGACAAAAAGGTCACCCTTTCACACTTCACTGATACAAAGTTACTCGTCAATGAACTGGTGAAGCCTCACAACGTTGTACTCATATTCCTCACGGCCAATGTCAAAAAAAATGGGTGAATACAAAGAACACCAGTGCCCTCACTGTCTCCTTAAGACACCTATATGGTTCATTGTCGTTAAGAGTTTAACAGTGGCATATTAAACATGTGTAGTTAAACACTGTTACTGTTAACTGTAAAAGTCTTTAAACACCGGTGGCGAACCTGTTGTCTGAAGCTACACGATACACTGATTACCTTTAAATTACACCTTTAGTTTCCCACTCTCCTCACTTTCTAATTTGCCGTACTAGCGTATTGTCTAAAACATTTATGATCGCCTTTATCGTTGTTTTCTGATACTGTGATAAGGGGAAATACGCACCGTTGCCCGAAACAAATATTTTTACATCGTATATTTACATCGTATTATATATACAACGAATATTTAAGAAACAGAATTTCCCTCCTGTGTTGTACCCTTGGAAACGTTGTCTTATTGTGTATTGGCATCTGGAGCACACCTCTGCAGCTTCCGATTTAACGCCCTGCATCTGATCCGTGCTTTGTTGACAAGAACTGCATTCATTCTCCCCCTATTTGCCGAGTAGGACTACGCGGGCGGTAGGCGCTTGTCTGTTGGACGTCCCCGAAAATGAAAATTTCACTGGTCGTTCTCCGCTTTGATAGTGGAGACAGGCAGCGCCTCGCGAGACCCGGAGTCTGCTCCACAGCGGGCCGTGGGAGGGGGGCCCCAAAACCGC
>BOPP01000028.1:2002497-2013658 GCA_017312745.1 Gryllus bimaculatus
GCGTGGTCGCCGCGAGTGGAAGGGCGTCGAAACGCGAGGCCGGTGTCCCTTTGAGGGCGGGACCGCGACCGCACGCGCCTCGACCGCCCTTTGGCAGCGGAGACGGCCTCCCACGCGCTGCGCCTCAGGGCCCCACGCAGCCCCCAATGCCCTGCACACGGGGCCAGGCACACGCCTAAGCACACGCACACTCGAGTGTTGTCAGCTCTGGACTAAAACATCACCAAAATTGATAAACGAAATGCTCTTAAAAGGTTTTTAAAATGTTCTAAAATAAAACAAAAATGACGTAAAAATGAGGTCGAAGTCTAATAAACAACTCAAGCTGTTGTAATGGTACTGATGTAATCGAGGCTGCTTTTGTTCGTTCAAGTGAACCCACCTTTCAAATTTTTGTTTTGGACGGTTCTTTACAAGAAAGAACCGTCCAAATCTTTCTTTAGTTATCTCTAAATCGGTCGAACCGCCAATGGCGCTGACAGGCGTGACAGGAATCTTAGATGACACACAGACAATGGCTGACATTTCAACTTCTGAGTGAATAAATCAAATAGATATTAGTACTCAGGTATTAGTACTCAGGTATTCAGCAAAGAACATTTGTTGCATCTCGTAAATGTTATTTGAAGCAAGTACCTCAAAAATAATAATAAAGCCAATGAAATCAGCGAAAAATTTATTAAAAATAATGGGGAAAAGCAAAAATTACTTATTAGTCACAATTGATGAAAAATGCAAAAACATGACTTATAAAAATGGGTCATTTCCTTTCGTCATAACATAAAATCAATTTTCGTAGTAAACAGCATTTTTCTTAAGTGAACAGAAAATAATATTACATTGAAATCTGCCCTATGCTGTTAACTGCAGAATGATAACTGTAGAGAGATGGAGAAAATTGATTGATGTACCAAAATTTCAGATTTTGCGTTTTTTTTCTAAAACTGATGTAATTGCGTAGGCGAATGCAGTACTATTGGCTCTGAAACTCAAAACCTTCCAATTTAGTTACAATCCGCTACCGAAAGCTGAGCGTTTGTATTTACCATCTGCGAATCCCAGGCAGTTTTTGCCTGTTTCCCACTATTTTTGTTTTCGGTCCTTGGATTATTTTCTCGACCACCCTACAGCTATTTTGCAAATAGGTAGTGATGGAGCAGTGGCCCGGCGCCCGGTCCATTGAGAGAGCCAAGAGCACCATCGGAGGCGACTCGGAGCACCCCAGATTAAATAGAGAAATATTTGAACAACAAATTAATAGACTTAAGAATTAATGATTCATATATTTAGAAACATTAACATTCATTTTCTGTTACTTTATGATAAAATATTTTAGTCTACTACATTAAAGGAATGTTAACTGAATAAAAATCGCTGACAGAAGAACTGGAATAAGACTAGAATTTATATTCTGGAGGAGCTAGCAGTTTTTGACCATTGGGCTGTTGGGGTACCTTACACATACACCCTGTAATGTTTCTGGAATAGCAACATATAATATTCTGATGGCAAAGAATTACATAGACAGATTCAGAAAGCGCAAAATTTATGTAGGAAGTATAATCAAACCGAATAATGATTACCTAAGTTACAAAAATTAATTGAATATTAATTTAATGTGAAATACTTTAGAAAAGTAAATTGTAATCACCTGATGTAGAGCAGTTGTTCGCATGATCTCTGAGACTTAAGAGGGTCAATAATATGAAAATATGCATCAATAAGCACGAATTACTGTTATATGCATCTATTGCTAATTTATGCAAGCATATGCCCAATAAAACTTTATGTACTCCTTTCTTGTGGCTCGCTCGCATTTTGTTGCCAAAAGCGCATCGTTTGGTCGCGAGGAGTGAAATCCGCCCTCCAATGATGAGTCGCTGACGGCTGACAGCCTTCGGTGCACAGAACACAACTTAAGGCTTCGTCTGCTCACACAGTTACTGTGGCAGGTAATGCATCGCGTGTATTACAGAACATAGCACGAGTTACGAGTAATTAGCAAGTTGCATCACGGCGCACGTTACTAAATGTGCAGTATCCACACGTGCTGTCTCCCGATAATTGCACGGTTGAAAATTACACAGCGCGTACCACAAACGACACACCGTTCATGAGTTCGAATAATGGAATTACAAGACATTGTGCAACACACGTAAAAAAGATCCAACACTGTCATTTTGCAACTAATTCGCAGCAGTTTTGTTGTACATGCATATTACACTAAACACATGTTAAATCAATACTTCTCACACGCATTGTGTAAGTTATTGCGGTGAAACGGCACATGGGTTGAATGTCAGAGCAGTGGACATGGCCCGGTTGCCGCGAGCTTGACTACTGAAATTAACGTTCGGCATTTCTGTTTTCTTTCAATTTCTTGTTGGAAACTTTATGCAACAGTGGAAGTTGAAGCCCACACATTAAAAAATGTTACAAAAACTCATTTACAAGGTAATCTTATAGTATGCCATGCTTAACATACTTCAAACACATCGTTATGTGAAAGAAAATAAATTTACCCCTTTCTAAAGCTTTGATGAAGTTATGCAATTAATCTACCTAATCTTCATTATCTAACTGCAACAACATTACTAACATTTACCTTAACGTTTGTCTAGCAGAAAATCTTAAATAAGTTGCTTTTGGCAAAACACTACATACAATACCTGCTAATTCAAAGGGAAAATGTGGCAAGTAAGTGTAAAGTCTCATATTAATAGATCTGTCGTGGTTTTCTTTCCATATGGTAGCAAACGTTTCACTAATAGCTTGTTGGGTTTGTTCCTCTTCAATACCTCCAATCTTTTAACTTTTGATGGTAACTTAGAATACTAAGAAAGAGCGCCTGTAAATATAGTTGCCATTGCATTTTCACTCTTACTATCGGACATTCTTTCAGTTAACCATTAACGATAATTTTGTTTACTGGAACTATACTGCATTTATTGAAATTTTTGATGCAAACTATAGGTTGTTTCAGCTCGGAGAAATATAGAGCTATTTTGAAACTACTTTTGCCAATGTTTTCCATCAATACGTAATGAAAAGGCTGGTGTATTTTCAGCTTCAGTATCGTAGTTTCGGCGGCAACCAAAAACCCTGCAGTGTGAAGACATTTTAATGTCAATAATCTGCAAGTGAGCACTTTAAACATGTTAAACATTATTGCAATATAGGTATACGAGTTAATATTTTGATCATGAGCACGATGATCGTGTGCAATAATATTCAAAAGTAGGTTAACACCCATTCGCATAGATGTTTAGTACCCTTTCTCTGATATGTACATTTTACTATTTGAATATGTCCGGACAGATGGACGGCCAGACATTTTGCGGTCATTCGATTTTTCGGAATCAAGGCCACACTAACATGGATTCTGGCTACACAAAGTGTTAGAGGATTTTTTTCTAAATTTAGCAACTGGATTTATTAATTTTTGTTGCCAGATCCCTGTAACAAGAGTGTTTCTGCCGAAAATCGCGTTTTTTCGCGCAGCATTAGAACACTTTCTCTCTCCTGCGCAAGCGCCGGCGAGGAAAGAGAAGCGCAGAGGACGAGGCGCGTGGGTGGGCGGGGCAGCGCGGGGCAGCGCGGGGCAGCGCGGGGCAGCGCGGGGCAGCGCGGGGCAGCGCGGGGCAGCGCGGGGCCGGGTGTGGGAGGGAGGGGTGATCGGCCGGGCAGGAAAGGATCCCTCATGGATCTCGCTGCTCCTTTTACAGCCGGGGGTAGAGGGCGGGCGTGGGCCTCGCAGCGGTGACATCTGAAGCCCAGGGGCAGAAGCGATCGGCCTCCGACCCACAGCGAGCGAAACATCACTCCTAGGGATGGCAAATTTTAGCAAAACATTGATACTTCCGGACATCAACAAAACGTTTTGTAAGTCGAGGAAAACATCGACGAAAATCGATATTTTAAATATGATGAAACATATCGAAAGATGGATATTATGAGATACATAACACGCAAATATTGAGGTATATTCTGCTTTAAAATTTACTGCCACCTTCATTTTCTAATCAAAGTTATATATAGTCAAGTTCAAAAAGCACTTCAACAATGTAATCACGTAAAAAGACAATGCAACTGGAGAGAGTTGCGAAAGAAAAGAAATAGCAAACGATTTTGTGCTGTCTGGTGATCGACAACAATGACAGTTGTTAATGGCTGTTGATTGCAATTAATACACAAATAAAATAGTCCCAGAAATTGTTGAGTCTGTGCTTCCCATAAATTCAAACGCATTCATATGCCAAACTACTTATTGGGAACACACAACTCGTCTCATAATCACCTCACTTTGTCCAGAGTACGAAGGGTAATGCAAACATGTGACGGTCAATGTAATAATCATTCATTGATACATTTTCTCCATAGTCTGGCTTATGTTAAAATTAATCGGCTACTACTTACTTTAGCTTTATTTTGGATTATACATGCGTCGTCAATTATTTTCCCAAATAATTAAAAATATCTACTTTAGAGAAGTTTTACTGTAGGTGTCTGTACGTTGCAAATTAATGGAGCTACAACAGCACATACGTGCTCGTATTATTGTTACGTATTGTAACTTCTAACCTACTAACACTTCAGCCACACGATGGAAACCTCTAAATGAAACAAAATATGACTTTCTTAAAAAAAAATATTTTTTTAATTTTTGAAAATTTACAAAAATGACAGCTGTCATTGAATCCTTGTATTGTGCTCAATACTCACAATAAGGTTCAAGACCGGTTGAAAAGGTAATACAGAAAAAAAAGCAAATTTGAAAATTCTGATAATTCGAACAAACTTCGGGATGGAGGTAAGAATAAACAAAATATATAAAATGCTTATTTGTAGTGTAAAAAAGGAATTTATAATTACTGTAGAACTGAAAAACTAATTATTGAAAGCCAAATTGTCGAAATGAAACGTTCATTGCACTATTAGCTACGTAGGTAATTGTGATGGTAAATACTATATAGACAATACAGGACCATTTAACTTTCCTTCTACTTTTAATGGGAAACAACTGCTCACTAGCGAACGTAGTGACGTCACCGAATCGGCGTCTAATTCAAGTTTTAATACATATACAATAACATTTGAATCGCACTGCGAAAACTGCTGTACCCTAATTGTCGTAACTAAAAATCTTTTTCACTTACACCCTTCGTACCTGATATCACAACGGTTGATACACGTCGGTCCATTATGGTCGCTAGCTTCAAGTGACTCCCGTTAGATGGTCGAGTGTCCTGAGTGCTCTCTCCATAGTATTCGGTTCCACTGTGTTTCTTTCCGAGGGAGAGGGCAGGTGATTGTGTCGCGGCGTCGTACGCGGCCGCGAGGGATCCGCTGTGCGGCCGAGACGCCAGGGGGGGGGGGGAGGAAACGCAGAGGTCGTAAATCGCGTCGCGCCTTCTGGAGGCGATGGCTCGCACGCCCCCGCTGCGATATGAGGCGTCGCCCGACATATGGAGCCCGCCCACGTCCGCACACACAGCCCGCTCGTAACCCATCGGGGCGGCGAGGCTCGGCGCGGCGCGGCGCGGCGCGGCGCTTGCCTCAAAAGTAACCGGATTTAACTCCCGGGCGACCGCCCGTGCAGCAGCATGCGGCCGTATTACCTTCTCATGAATTCAAACCGATGGGTTTGGTTGGTTGCTTGGTTGGTTGTGGTTCCGGTAAGTGTAGTGCATGTTTGACCTCGGGAGGTGGCGGCGATTTTCACACGCTGGATGCCGAGATTCGGTGCCGACCTACCGTCGGCTAGCGGGGATCAACCAAGTATCTCCCACCATCGGGGTACCCCCCAGTCGTCTAAGCTCCCGACCAGTCTTCCGGCATGGCGGTTGTGTAGGTCATGTTCGTGTGTGTGTAAGGGATGCGGATAGGACAAGGAGGAGGAACGTGGTCCGTGGCCCATTTGTTACGGTACTGCTCCGGCATTTGGCTGGTGTTGATCGAAGAATCCCAAAAGATGTACCTATCAGAGAAGCCGGCCTTTAGAATTGTCCTCCAGACAGCGACTGAATTCGACGTAACTGACAAGCTAGTGTCGAAAATCTTGCCACTGTCAGGACTCGAACACTTGATTCACTGAACCACCTCTCTAGGTATTTAAACCGTAGTTCCCACATATAAGCACGAGAGTCTTCAAACCTTTGAATGTCACTAAGCGATTGGCACCGAGATTTCTGCAAACGCCTTTTTCACGAAGGCTCCTGAGCACTCGCGCTGCTCGGTGTAATCCATGAGCAGCGGTCCTACTTCATCATGAGGGTTACACCCACGCCAACTTCTACACCAATGAGACAAATTGTTATATAACAAAACGGTTATTTGAATTATGAGAGTATTAAAAAAATAATCTGAGCCCCTACCTTAAACATCGCGAGAAGTAGAATTTTTACACAACGAGTTTCAAACAGAATTAGAAGATAAAATAATGGGAGTCATCTCCTTCAACCTAATGTTTCATTATTTCTTCATTTAATTTCATGTCATTTTAATGTCAACAATACCGCATTAAAATTCACACAAGAATTAGTACAGCTACGACACATATTATGCCACATTATTTCTAACTTTCGCAATTTCGAAAATTCTTTACACTATTCAAGTACACAATTTAAAGAAAGGCATTGGAGCAATATAATTCATTATCTACATAACATAAGTTTGCGACAACGTTAAAATTATGAATTTAAAAAATCAATTTATAAAAAAACAGTTTCTGCCTACATTTGTTTACTTTCTCTTCTTTCGCAGTATATTTCTGTCTCATTAGTGCTTACACAGTATAGAGAAAATATTGTAATTCTGCGGGGAAACAAACGTGAAATTATGGCAGGAAAACTCTTTTTACGGAGCGCTGGTAAAGAGAAAGTGGATAAATCTTGCCCCCGTATATTGTACATAACTTCTTCTAATACGTTGTACAATCAAAATCCATGTCCTAAGTGTCTAAACCATTCAGCTGTTATCTCCAAAACTGAATTTTCGAATTGACCGCGACCAGGTCGCGGCGCCTTTAATTACAAACCAACATTTTAATTTTGGGGGAACTTTACAAAAAATCCTTTGGGCATTATCAAATTTTTTTAAAAATGTTTCACATATTTTGATTAAATTTGGTTTTCCGATTGCGTAAAGGGCGCACAAAAGAATGCTATAGGTCTCGTTTAACCACTGATTTTTCAAAAATTGGATATATGCAATATCTTTTCGGTGTCTTTCTACAGCTAAAATATTAACGATAATGATTTTTTACTTTCCCGTATACGTACGGATATAAGGAGTAATCTACGTAGTATAGGAAACGTTACGTACTTATGCGGAGACTAGATTTCGAGAGTTCAAAGGAAGTACACGTTTTGGGGGTCCCCTGATACTGAAGAAGTGGTTTTTATCAAAACTTTCTGCCTTTCTAAATTCTTTGCTCCCTGCCCCGGCGACAGCGCATATCGCGTTCCCCCTGTCGAATTAAGAAAAGACTCTTCAAATTTCTATCGCCTTTCCTCCTTCCACACAAAGTTTTGTCTTGCTACTTTCAAATACGTTGGTTCCACCCGCGCCACTTCCATTTGCATTTCAATAGAATTTACTGCTAAATGAACGCACGCGGGATTTGGCCCGTAATTCAACCACAAAATCTATTACACACTTTGTACTCTCACGAGGCAGGGGAGCATTCGTATTGCGCTCCCTTCATTCCCACTAAAAAACGTGAGATCACTTTCTGTATCCTGGTAATGGTTGTCATTTAAGATTTAGAAGTAAAATCTTTTTGCATAATTTCAACAATTCCTGACCATTGTTATAGAAGACTGAGTTTTTGCTTTTTCCAATATTCACTCTCAATTCTACCGGTTGAAAACTGAAAATGCTTCCTGCCCATTGCCAATTCGAGCTCTCGTGTTACCTAACACTCGTACAGTTTGTATCCTTAATGAAATGTGTTCATCAAAAACAATCTCCAAATAAGGTCAAGTTCAATTTTTTGAAAGTACGAGTATTCATTGCGTAATTTTACGTGAAACAAAGGCAATCTTAAAAACATTTCAAGCAACTATTTTCTAAAAAACGGCTCCAAATTTTTTTAAAAATCTTTTTGAAGGCAGATAAAAAATGTACTTATTCTATTTTCGGTGCACTTTAAATTTTCAAAAAATGCAAGCAAACAATGAACATGAAAAAGTACTATATTGATGATAGATACGATTTGTTACAAGAAATGTGTTCTAAAAAATCAGTTTTTTTTTAAGATTATTTCAATTGCTTAAAAATATTAGTGTTTAAGCGTAATTTGACAATTTTTTAAAATTACATATTTGAATTTCCCGTGCTTGACGGGATGTCATTGTGGAATTCTTTTGAATTCTTCTGGATGTCGGAGATGGACATGGAATTACTGCGAGTTTATTTTTTTATTTATTTCATGTCAAAACAGCTAAAAACTGTGTGACTTACTGTCGGGAGAAATATATTCTGTAAACCTTTTCTTAAATTATGGGATCTCTATACCCTAATCCATGTACGTGATGAATTCTGAACGCAGATGGAAACGAAAATATCACGTGACCAATCGAGTCGGGGCTAGTGACGCCACGTTTGTAGTTGCTGGTTGTCGGTTTACATGTGTTGGCGCGCTCCGAGTTTGTGCGAATTTAAACGTAATTAATCGTGTGTGCTGTGTCCCAGCTGTTTGTGTGTTTTGGACGAGGCCAACGAGAAAGAAGGCCCGAGCGCGCTGAATTCACGTGACTACAGTGATCCCAGCGCCTCTCTGCTGTGCTGTGTGCCTGTATTGCGTTGCTTTGTGTGTATTTATTTGTGTATTGTGTTTACATTTGTAATGTGCATATTTCTCTGAGACTTTGCAAGAATTTTTGGTGGAACGTTTATTTAATACATTTATACAGAATACCACAAGCATTCATTATTTTTTTAATTGCGTAATAATTATAATAATTTTCATGTTCTCCACGTGAATACCTAACCTATAAATATACTAGTTGAAACATTTTTTACTACATAAATCTAAATCACAGTCGGGTAACTTACAGCATTTATAATTCAAGAACGGATAAACCAATTTTAACTATCCTTTGTTACATTAACCTCCACCCCGAATAGCAAAATAACTATTAAAATAGTTCACTAGATGGCGCCGAAGAAAAAACCAAATATTCATATCAAATGCAACCCGCAACGAAACCCATCCGGCAGGATTTTTTTAATTTATACCTTTAAATAATTCCTATACGGAGCGTTCTAGGTATTAAACTAAATTTTGAGTCTAAAAGCTTGAATGAAATGTTTCCCACACCATTATCTACAGGATGAGATATCTTTGAACATTCTATTATGTTTTTGCTGGTCCGGCGCGATTCTCGATGTTACCGCACCTGCTTAGAGACGTGCAGAATCTGCAACTAAATGTGTGAGAGGGCAGAGATAGGATCATTATCCTATCACCTCATAATTCACACTTCAAGGCGTAACAACCTTGTCGTAATGAGGGATACAGCTGAAAAGCTGATTCTGGAAAAATTACTTAGGATAATCGTGTGTTAATCGTGCATCGTGGTTCGTGCAGCTGAACCGTTCAGCCTAACTGCTCCAAAATTGACTTTTCTCTATCAATCTGGCTTATGTCACAGTCTCTTGAATTTAAAACCATTATTTTAATTGGGAGGGGGGTACTTCACAAGAAGTCCCTATAGCGTTTTCTTTAAAAAATGTCTCCATTGTTGTTTATTAAATTTTGTTGTTGCTTGCCTTACTTGTCACACACCCCACCAAACCCCATCTCCTTCACGCTGAACCTCCACCGTTACACCAACACCATCTAGGTGGCACACCCTCCTCGCCACATCCTCCTCTCCACGCATATTCCTCGACCAGCTTCACGCCACGACCCGCCTTCGCTTTCCGCTTCTTGGCCCTGTCCATCCGTTCCCACGACACCTCTTCGCTGCTTTTAGAAGAGACCAACGTGGAGTTCAGCAAGGTATACAAAAAACAGTTTCATTTTAAATATTCTTAACACGATTTTTTACTTTCTTTCCAGCATATTTAAAACTAGTGGTGCTACAGAATGGCACTGATTTTCTGTATTAGTTAGCAATTTCCTTTGATTTCGTCTGCCTATTTGAACTTACTAAATACTCTTGCCTTCGTATTGCCACCCAAAGCACATTTAAATCAATGTTTTTGGTTTCCCGATAGAACGGAAATATTATTTTCAGAATATTAAAGAACAGTAAACCCGCATCCTAAATGGCGGTTTTCTTCGAAAACTTTAGAGCCGTTTTTAAAAAGATGGCATTTTAGTGCTACTGTAAATTCTAAATTTGAACATTTATTTCAGAATATTTTTGAGTTTTAAGAAAACTCCATATGGAGTCATTTAAAGCACTTTTACTCACAAAAACAATGATGTTTACAAATGTCTATGAATATAAATGGCGTGAATATAAATGGCTAATAGTGTATAGTGTGTATATAATATTGTAAAAGTGTGAATATAAATGACGTGAACGGTATTTCAAAAAATTACTTTTGTGTAATTTGTAAAAAACAAAAGAAAACCAAAATGGCCGTTACGTCACATTAAAGAATGCAATTCATTCGAAAAGTTTGAAGAAAAAGGTTTAGGCTGTTTTTGAGAAAATGGCATTTGAGAGTTTTTGAAACTGCGAAATTTTGAGCTAGTTTCCCCAGAAAACGAGTTTCCGAGGAACTTAGTGACATTATTTAAATCACATGTGTTCATAAATATAATAATGTGGACAAATTGACGCTAATGTACATATTAACGACGCGAGAGAACAAAATAAAAAACAAAACAATGTAAAAACAAAATAACAGAACACTGTATCATCTCATTACATTCAAAATTTACATCTCAGTACAATCATCTCATTACATTTGCATCTCAGTACATTTAAAATTGCATGCAATATTGCGTGAAAACTATGAAAACTTTGAACAAAATATACATAAGCGTAATGAAAGCACTCACTATGAAGAACAAATTTCACTTGAAGGGAAAATCTCTCTTCTATTTTGTAGTTGTAGGAAGACTTCCGTAAAATTTTGAAACTTTGAAACTTTGAAACTTTGAAACTTTGAAACTTTGAAACTTTGAAACTTTGAAACTTTG
>BOPP01000028.1:2014211-2046544 GCA_017312745.1 Gryllus bimaculatus
CTATGAAAAACTATGAAAAACTATGAAAAACTATGAAAAACTATGAAAAACTATGAAAAACTATGAAACTGAAATTTTTGGAAAATCATATTTAACCCTGAAAATTGGGCTTAAGCCACCTTTATAAGTGCATTTCAGTTATTTTACTTTATTACTATTTACAAGAAATGTAGAAAAAAAAATAGTGCGGTTTTTCAGAAACTTTTGAAAAATACTGGGGGGGCGTGACGTAAAGTACCTCCAAATTTTGAAGAAACTTTTTAAATGTCGCAGCGCATCGCGAGCTACATCGACTGGCGAATATCCATTTTGGAAAAAATCCTACGTATGGTTTCGGCCCTAGATGTGTTCACAGACGGACGACAGTCGGACAGAAAGACGGACAGCCGGGCGGATTGACTGACTTGTTGAAAAACACTCTTTTGTTATCAGTGGACAATAAAACGTGCATTTCCGTTGAAATCGTGAAATTGATTTTTAGCAGCCTTACATAACTTTCCTCTACTACGTATATTATTACTTTGTATACGTATTTACGTATATATCCGGAAAATAACACGGTGGTTTCATCGTATTTCTTCTGAAATCACTTAACAAACCTGTGCTCTTGATTTTTTTCATATAGTCTGAACGAATTTTAACTCTTTTATTCTAAAATTAGTCTGGTAAGGTGGAAATATTTTTCTTAACCAGGTATACCAGGATAGGTTTTTCCCCAGCGAGGTACCCTCCCACCCCCCAGCCGGGACAAACTCTCCACTGGTCTCCCGACAAGTGTGATAGTGTGGTTCATGTGAGTAAGTAAGGGCTGGGTCGGAATGGGAAGGAAAAATCGTGCCCGGCCAGCTACCTGTTTGTTAAAGTCCTGGTCCACCGTCCGACAGGTGTCGGTCGGTGTGCGGGCGGAGTTCCCCTCCGGTCTGCGCGGCGGCTGAGCCCCCTCAGCGCTCGGCTGCCCACGGGCGGGCGAGTGCGCGAAGCACAGGCGGCGGACTGCTCCCTCCCCCCCTGCCACCCCCCACCGGCGTCTCCGCCTCGCGGAGAAAGTTTTGATGGCTTCATGCGAAGTTTTCTCCGGGTCTACCGGAAATTGGACTGGGGCGCGGGCGGGGCGGAGGTGGGATTCGAAGGGGGAGTTGGGGCGACGTTCGGCGTTGCTCTGGCAAACGCGCGGCTGATTGACGCAGAAATAAAGCTGGAAACGCCAATGGACGGGGTTGGCGGACCGATGGGGCAGGAAAATGTACACAAATATATTTACGAATCCGTGACAGGGAGATGTAAAACTCGCTCAACTAAAATAAACACAGTGCACTGCTGTGGGCCAATGTGTGCCCTTTCTCTACGTTGTACTTTACCCCTACGGAGTAGAGAGAAAGTAGTAAAATGCGGCGAATGTTCGGCAGACAACTCTCAATACAGGGCCTGATAACGAAAGAGTGCATAAATCCAATTGTTAAATTTATAAATAACTAGTGGTGCTACAGAATGGCACAGACGTGCCCGTATTATTTATCTGTTTTCTTTGGTCTCGTCTAGCTATAGGAACTTGTCATGTACTCTTGCCAATTACATCTATCGCCACCCGAAATATGTTTTTTAATTTCTTAATTTTTTGTTTTACTTTCTATTGAACAACAACATTATTTTCAGAATATTAGAGAACAGTATATCCTGATCATAAATGGCAAATTTCTTTGAATAAAAATTAAAGCGGTTTTTATGAAAATGGCAGTTAACCCTACTGAAAATTCGAAATTTGATGCTCTTTTTCAGAGAAATTTTTTAGGTTTTTGACAAACTTCATTAGCCATTTGAAGATATATACAACCGTGTTTATAAATCACTAGAAATGTGCATATTAACGGTGTTATATTTGTGTAATTTTTGAAAAAGCAAAAATAATGTTCCCAAATGAACTCTACGTTATATTAAATATTGGAATTAGCACTATCCCATCGAAAAGTTTAAGAAATAAAATTGGAACAGTTTCTGGCGGGAAAATTGCATTTGAGCGTTTCTGAAAATCCGAAAGTTTGAGCGAGTTCTCACAAAAAACGTTGAGTTTTCGAGAAGTTTTATTTCGCATTATTTAAAGCACAATTACTCATAAATACAATAATGAGAACCAATTGCCGCTAATATAAATATTAACGACGTGACAGACAAGTAAAAAATTACATTGTATTTTTTGAAGAAACAAAAGAATATAGCAATATGGCGTTTTATATTATTATGTAGAGAGCATTTAGCAATATCCCTACCAAAATTTTAAAGAAAAAAATTGATATTTTGAAATGTAATTTTTTAAATTTCAAATATTGCACGCAATACTGCGCGAAAACTACTAAAAGTTTTAAAAAAATGTAGACGACTTTGATGAATGAACTCTCTATGAACAACACATTGCATATGAAAGAAAAACCTCAATATTCAATTTTGTAGTTCTAGTTAGATAAGTTCATTTAGATCATTTGAGTAATATGAAATTTGAAGAAAATATGACGGTTTAGGCGCTAGCGTAGACAGACAGACAGACGTCAAACGGTTTTTCTGAATGAAGAATCCACAAAACATGGATTATGACTACACCACGTGACAGGAGTATGAAGAATCAATGAAACATGGATTGACTACACCACGTGACACAGGTATGAAGAGTCAATGAAGCATGGATTCTGGATTCACCCCTAATTAGAGGATATTTTTCTAAATTCAGCAACGTGATTTATCTACTTCTTGGTTCCTATAACACGGAAATAAGTTTTTTCTGGCGCAATTTCGGCCTTTTCTGGCGCACGATTACGTAATTTTATATTCTTACGAAGAATCCGTAAGGCGAGAAAGTAAAAAAGATACATTTATCATATCTACAATAAAATTATCTGAAAGATACGAAGGTTACCTTTTATGTTTCGGGATTTGGCAACCCTGGTGTTGCAATCTGGCAACTGACAGCTCTATCGTAAAGTTGGATGTTTTGAGGTTATATGTACTCACATGGTTTTGACATACGAGTCATATTTGTGTTGTTTACAGTAACTTAAAATATTAATCTTGGCCCAAAAATGGAATTAAATCGTGAACATTTTCGTGCGATTATATTTAACAACTTTTGACGTGTATAAACTCAGCAACAGTGCATGGATGAACGTAATTTAATTTTTGGCGACGAAGCTCCATCAAGGATCCGTGGTTATCGACGGTATTCAATCGTGGTCGTATTTCATTCCAAGACGAATTTCGCGAAGGTCGTCCAAAATCAGTTGTTGTTCTGAAAACCATTGATGCTGTGCGTAAACTGATATTGCAAGATCGTCATGTGACCTTTCGTGAGATTGAGACAATCTTAGGCATTAGTGGGACCAGCATGCATTCAATATTGCATGAACATTTGACTGTCAAAAAAATTTGTTCGCGTTGGATCCCGCACAATTTGTCAATCACTCAAAAAAGGCTCGTGCGGATTGGTCGAAAGAAATGCTCACAAAATACGATCGCGGTGCTTCGAAACACGTCTATGACATCGTGACAGGTGATGAATCGTGGATTTACGCGTATGAGCCCGAAAGTAAACAGCAGTCGACTGTATGGGTGTTTCAAGATGAGCAAAATCCAACAAAAGGTGTCTGCGCACGAAGCACTTCACTTTCGCATTTTCTCAAATGTTAGTTCCCCCAATAGAAATATTACATTAAGAATATTTTAGAACAGTAAAAGATGGTCCTATTTGCGAATTTTAATAGAACGATTTGGTGCGGATTTCTAAAATATGACCGGCTAAGATGGCTAAGTCAGTACCTCTGACCGGAAGGTCCTAAGGGTTTAGCTTTTCCTCCTAACGGTGGTAGAATTTGCGACTCAGACTGGAAAGGAAGGTCGAATTCAGCCGCTGTCTGCAGAAGCATTTTAGTGGTTGGCTCCACTGATCAGTAGTTTCCCTTGGTTTCTCCGATCAACACGAGCTAGCTCGTGTCGAAAGCCGGCGCCGGGAAACTCGAAGCGTAGGATTTTTCCAGTGAGAGTCACTGCAAAAACATCGGCAGCGCTGGCTCCTCGCTAAGTGAGCCGGCGCGGGATTCAAAAGATTCGTTCCTTTTCGCTGGCATTGGGAGGCGAATCTGTGGGATTACAGCGGCGCACGTTGGGTGAGATTTCAAACTCCTGGCCAAAATAGGAAACCGTTATCCAAATTTAATGAAACATTGAATACAATGGTTTTGGGGCACGCTGATTATGATTCTAATGTCAAAATTTTTTTAAAAAATAAAGAAAATGGCGGATCCATTATGACGTATTAAAAATTTAAAACGTCTAAAAATGTTTAAATTTTTATGAAAATTGTGAACAGGGTTTTATGGGTTCGCTGATTCTGATTCCAATGCTAACATTGCAAAAAAATGACGGATTAAAAATGCAAAAACATTTAAGAATGTTTCTGCACGAAATGCAGAGTAGCAGCTACTAGCTGTTTTTGACATTTCAAGAGCTAAATAGGAGAGAATAAATTATTACAATTTTTCGTTGTGAACTCTCTGGAATTTAGAACTATTTCTCTAAAAACAACAAATTAATTGTATAATTTTGTTTAAACATTAATTATGAAGTAATTTTAACATGTTTTGGAAGTGTTTTTAATATATGTTAACATTGTACTCATCACCACGATTCTCGTCGATTTTGAATGATGAAAATTGCTCTAAACCAAAACAGCTGAACACTCAACGGGCACGTTTCCAATGAGGCAGAAGTCACTGTGACGCCACGTACCTTTTCGAAGCGTAGAATTAGACACTCTGGCGACGAGTCTGCGCAACTGCTTCCTTAAAATTCCCTGAATAAACCCCCTTTTTCGGCCTTTGGCCAGCCCTTCGAGATGCCGCCCCAACGCGCGCGGGCAGGCGATTTCGTGGGATTGCGGCGGCGAGCGCGCGGCCTCTGATCCGTCTTCATCTGTCAGTGTCGCGCGGCGCATGTTCTGAGGCGGCCGCCGCTCGGGGGCTGGCACCGCTGGCATCGCCGCGCGCCTCCTGCGGCCGCCATTTATTATGTCCCCGGGGGACAACCGCACGCGGCCCGGATTGAGGAAGAAACGCCCGGCGCGCCCCGCCAAGCGATGTGGCCGGCCGAGGAAGCACGAGACAGCCGCGCATCAGCGCACTGTTCTCCGATTTGAACACAAGGCCACAAGCTGGAAGAAGAGGTCATCCAATCGAGAGCTTCATTTCGATTTCGGTTGATATTGGAGCTACCGATTGGACCGATTTCTAGCTTGGGACGCCTGCAAATAAATCCAAGTATTACCACTGCAGTTCGACGATTTGTGTGATATCGCGTGGATGGGGCGTCTTTTGAAGCAAACAATCTAAGAGCCACGACACCAATATCCTTCCCTGACCACGCGATATATTAGTATAAGTACAGACACTAATCAACTGTAGGTTTCTGTAGTGTATTATATATTATATTTTCCGCCTCACAAAGAGATGTTCGTATAATCAAATAAAACCCTCCATTGGAGATCGTATTTTGTTTCCATAGATCTCACAAAGTTACTTTCTCCGTAAATAATTATTTGTTTTTAATTATATATGTTTTGTAATTTATTTTAAGTATATATTGACATTTAACCATTTACTAAAGACAAATTTTCTTTTTAATTCTCTCGTACATTTTATATATTTCTAAAGACGCAAAAGAAAATATATTCGGCTTAAGAAAGTGGCCATAATATATATATATATATATATATATATATTATATATATATTATATATAATATATATATTATATATATTGTGACGTAGTGAAATAAAAATAAATTTCCAATTACAATAAGAAAAATAATATATTCAAGATATGTACAATTACAATGAAAATTGCTAATATTAAAACACTCCGGCAACTTTTTCCTGCCAGAACACTGCTTTACCGCAGGAAAATACAAGCACGCGTGATGCGCGGCTGTCGGACCTCCGTCCCGTGACAATTACCGTCACATTAGCCTGACCCAAAAATTTAAAACCGGTCGTGGCGACCGTGTAGCCTACAGCACGCGAGATCGTTCTGGCCCTTAATCTCCGACATCTCGCCCACACTCCTACACTCCTCGTACATACACGTACAACTCCCCGATGCTAAACTAAATGAGAAACGCGGGCGCAGATTGGGCGCCGCGTTAAATAGTTGAGGCTGACACCCCCACCACTGTTCCATAGATAGGCTCGCTGGCCAGCAAGCTTGGTTTACCGCCCACACACAGGATTCTCAGGGTTTGCTCCCTGCTTAACCGTAAGCCGAGGCTCGCTGGCTAGCATCTCGGAGTTTACAGCCACGGTATTTTTGGCTTTGCGCTCTACCTGAGTCAACCGCCAGATGCGCAAACTCCCGGAAGTTCAGGCTCAACCCCTTCCTCCCCCGTAGCGTACTTTCACCGATCTAACGGTTCTGGCCCTCGTGTTAACGACGCCACAATATATAAAGCCAAAAAAGTTCTTAATTTTTTTTATTAATTTCAATATTGCATAATGTATAATAAGGTGCATTTCAAGTCTTTTTTGTCGGGTACCCTCTTATGTGAATGACACATACTTGAACTATTTGCTTCTTGCTAGTAGTAGCAAGTAGCAAATAGTTGGGGTAGTAATGATGGTGGTGGTAGTGGTGTGGTGATGGTGATGGTGGTGTGGCTGCTACTGTGGTGTGTGGTGTGGTGTGGAGTAGTGTTGGGTGGTGTGGCGTGATGACGGTGGTGGGGTGGTTGTGGTGATTACTTCTTTCACCCGTCTCGTTTTTTCGCCAATTGAGTTATGAGATGGAAAGGCGTCACAATCTTAATATAAATATAAATATTCAAATATAAAATAAGAAAACATTAAGGAATAAACTCCCACACAAACATAAGGAACCCATAAAGAAGTTTCACCAAATTCTTACATTTTTAAGACAAACAATAGATTACATTAAAATAATTTTTTTCTTACAACAATAATCAAAATTTTGCACTTAATCTTCAATATAATGAATTGTGACAAAGAAAACCAATGACTTAATAGATGGTCTCATTCTGAAAACTTTCAAGACAAAATTATGTCATGCATTCGCTTTCAATAGAAGAGTCATTAATTACACTTACAAATTTTGATACTTAAATATTTACATACACTTATTACGTGCACATATTCTTCTACACTTTCTCGATGTTTTAGAACAGTTCAAAAATGTTGATGGCACCATCTTGGAATGTCGGTTTCCTAGTGATGCTCAGAGTGTCTTTGCGTTGATATGCTTGATAAATAGCATTGAAGAGTCGTTGGACATCCTCTGGACAAATAGACTTCACAAACCTACAAAAATTTAATATACCTCAGAAGTAAAGACGATTGTTAAAACATTTTCGTTAAAAACCCTTAATACAATAATTAACCCTAACAATATTGAATATCATCATTAATAAACCTCGGTCATTCCTATTTTCCTGAGACTCATTTCCCGGAAAAGTGCGGTGTGGAAGTGGTGTCGAATAATAATTTTAGTAGCGTAGAGGAGCTATGGTTTATGTTTTTATTCAGTCAGTTATTACTTAAATGAATATAGAAGTTTTCTAAAGTTAATCTGGTGTGATATTGATTTTCTATTTACAGTATACTAATATCTGTGTATGGATTATGTATGGCCTGTCTGGAGTAAATGATTGGCAAACTGATATTTATATGTGTTGTTTCCAAACGTGTATATGTTCCTTAATTCTGGTATTAAAAGTTCTGTGTGTTTGACCAATATATTTGGCTTCGAAGTCATGTCAGTTTACTGAATAGACGCCGCTTTTTCCTAAAAGATCTGTGTGTAGTTTGGGGCACAGCATTTTTTGAAGGAATTCCAGGACGGCACAGCAGACGGCGCACCGCACCCAGGCCATTGCCCTCCTCCACCTCACGGCCGGGTACTTAAGCCCCTCGGCTCGCCCGACCCCGCGTAGTCGTTTTTGTGGCTTCCATCCAGCAGGTAAGGAACGGCTCAAGTTACATTTTCATGTTTTCTGTTTTACAAGTTTTCATTTTTCAACTTTAAATTCAATTTCATTCACTTTTCTTGTAGTATTAAATGACTCATTTCTTTCTTTCTTTCCTTCTTTCTTTCTGTTCTTAAAATGTTAAATATTTTTTTAAATGTAAATTATTAGAAATCTTTTTATTATAATTTTGTTTTTTGATTCACGTTTTAATGTTTTTTTCTTGTACTAGTAAGCTGCTGATGGTTAAGCCATTAAAAATTGATAATGTAATAAACAATATTGTTGGCAATTACGACTCATTTATTTCATTGTAAATGCCAACGAAAACTCACCACAATACCAATGTTTGAATGTTAGTATTATAGAAGATCTTTCTGAATTCTTCCGGAAGGACTCTGTCTCCTATGGACAGGGGGAGGGGAGGGATGTGGCTGAGGGGAAGCCAGTTCATTGGAGTCGATCTAATACACCACAATATATCCATTTACGTACGTATACAAGAAAGTGAAAACAAAAGAACTTATTACTTTTATAGTTGTCAAAAATTAATTATCAATAAAAATGCATGGAAGTAGAAAATTAAACACTCCAAGAAGAAAAGCAACTTTTTTACAAATAAGTATTGTGCTACAGTACTACATTAAAACGTCTAAAGCCGTATTAGACATATGTTGTTTAACAATTGTAAATATAATTGTTTCTGGTATTTTTTATTTTAAGCTTCCAGTATAATGTAAAATAAATGTTTATTTTTTCCAAATATTAGAATATGTAATGAGTTTTTATGGATTTACGATTGGTAACAGTTACTAAGCTCATCACATTTATTTTATTAGTAATTAGTATTAATTCATCACAATAGTGTTATCAAATAAATATTCCTTTTTTCATAAAACTAAACATTGCATGTTACACTCTTCACGTCAGCTTATCCTTAATAGCGCAAAATATGTATACTGTGCCAACAGGTCATCAAGTGATTAAAATAAAACTAGTTTCTCTCGGCCACCAGTAGGTTATTACAAAACTTTGTTGCCTATTATCCACACGGCTGACATTTAATTTATTGGTGCCCAGGACAGTTGTACAGCTCGGGTAAAATCTGGACCAACATAATTAAATTGGACGCTTGCATTTTCGCTCTACATAACCGCGGTATGACCGTCGGGACCCACCCCGTCTCTGACAGCACAAATGCGGGCCATGCCGCATTGACAGACTTTAATTTCATCTAACTGAAAAAACTTCGTTATACTTATGGTAATATACACGATAGGTATAATCTCTTATTGAAGTAATATGTTTTACGATATTTATATCGTAAATGTCTATTTAGAGCTACACATTCTTTAATAAAAGAAAATCTACCAAGAATGCCTTCTATTCACATACCTTCTGCAACCTACTACTTTGTCTTCGTTGATTATTAAGAATTGCCGTTGAAACTCAAATTCAACTTGTGTTCTACTGACCAATATCAACTCACAATATTATTATCTATTCATGAGGAGAAAATATTACATCAATACCGTTTCTCATTTTTACTTCTTTCAACAAAATGGAATATACTCCATAACATCTTCACCATCGTAGGTAAACGACAAAATTTCAAAATTAAAATTTTAAAATGAATATAAAAGGCGTCATCTGTGTACGTTTTGATTCAAATTGATTAATTTTGTCAATGAATATTAAAAACTGTAAGTTACGTTTTTTTGGGCTTTTATTTTGTTAGAAACTTGAGGAGTGAATAGTTTGCTTATTTAGACGAGCGTGGCATCATTTCAAATCTATTGTTCCGATTCTTATGCACCTACTAGAGTCTTTTTCGCGAGAGAAAATATTTTATAAGATATTGATAACAACTCTCATTGCTATTTTTTATTCAGATTTCAACTAAAATTAATAAAAGATAGGTAGTTAGGAATTCCAGAATCAATAAAATTACGAAAATAAAACAAAGTCACAAAGTTCTTCTTTAACGTCCAAACTTATAAAAAAATAGAATGAACTTTTTAAAATGTTCGAGTTTGCTCAGAGTACATTTAAAACTCGTATAGTGTACACTGCATAGTATAGTGTAAAAGAACACTTATAAGAGGCTGATCCATCATAAATTTCGAAATAAATCTACCAATTGATTAGGAGAATTTGTTATACCTATGACCACTTTTCATTCTTTTTTTTAGTTTTATATTTATTAACTATAAACACCTCTGCAACATAATGTTTAGCAGTTCAATAGTTTTTGCAGCACAATTTTTTTAGTATTAAATCACATTTGTTTTTAGGTATCTTCTCTAACTCTATAAAATAAATAAATAACTTGAAGGGAAGTAACCCTAGGATCAGTTGTACCTGTGACTGGTGAAAGCTACAACAGCAAATGCTGGTCAAAGGTTCAACACATGCTCACCTTTCACAAAATCAAGAATGTTGAATTTGAGGTTAAGTTTTTGGCAAATTTAATACTAAATATTTCTTCTTGAATATCTCTTGCATTTTGATAGTTTTCACTGTGAAATAGACTAAATAAAATATACTTTATGACACAAAATAATCCGAACCAAATACTTTTGACTGTTGCAAACAGTTTTCACAACAATAATTAATCTTTTCAAATAATGACAAGACTTACAGCATTCTGGGGGCAGGAGTATAAACTATGAATTCCAATTTCTGAAATTTATCAGTAATACGCACTCTGGCAAGGAGTGATTAAAGGTACAGCAGGTCAAAGGTACAACATCTTTCTGTAAAGATGCTCAATACTCACTATAGAGTTATCACGCAAGATACTAAGTATGTAAAATAGGCATGGTGCAAAGAGACAAACATTAACAACGGAGCTAAACACAAAGGACCAAAAGACGTCTGGGGCCAGCGGGTGGGGACGTTGAGAAAGGGCTCAGGGAATTCCATTTTAACATTAAAATACGAAAGTCATAGTTTTATATTGTATTTCTACCATAATGGAAAGAGATCATGATTTCTACAAGAGTGCATATTTTGTTATTGGTGCCATAAAACTTATTGAATTGTGTGACTCACCGTATTCATCTATCAATCTGGCATTCTACGTGACCGTGTTCACCAGTGTGTACGTCTGAGCGTAATTTGGCACAATGTGTGCTAAGTAAAACTACGACAAGCTTTAGATTGTTCCCTGAACGATATGTTTTTTCTATCATGATACACGTTTCGTTCTGTTAAATTGCTTCCAACAACATACATTGTTGTTGAATATTAATGTTCAGTTGTTACGCAGGGACACTAGAAAGCCGTTGCCGTGGATATGTTATAATCAGTTCGCAAAAAGCACGGTCCGAAGAAGACGTACTCGTGCATCAGTCTCTTCGAATTTGTTTTTCTTCGAAGAACTTATCAGGATTTTGCGATTTTATTTAACATATTAACTAAAAATGCGTGAAATAGTTCACCTTCAAGCAGGGCAATGCGGAAATCAAATTGGAGCCAAGTTCTGGGAAGTCATCTCCGATGAACATGGAATCGACCCAACCGGTACCTACCATGGCGACTCTGACTTGCAACTTGAAAGAATCAACGTGTACTACAACGAAGCAACAGGAGGCAAGTACGTACCCCGTGCAATTCTTGTTGACTTAGAGCCAGGCACTATGGATTCTGTTAGGTCGGGTCCTTTTGGGCAAATATTTCGCCCCGACAACTTTGTTTTCGGTCAGAGTGGTGCTGGAAACAACTGGGCCAAAGGGCATTACACAGAAGGTGCAGAACTCGTTGATTCAATCCTTGATGTTGTCCGCAAGGAAGCAGAAGGTTGTGACTGCCTTCAAGGGTTCCAATTGACTCATTCTCTAGGAGGGGGAACCGGAGCAGGTTTGGGAACATTAATGATTTCCAAAATTCGAGAGGAATATCCTGATCGAATTATGGTTACATTTAGTATTGTGCCATCCCCAAAAGTGTCCGATACTGTGGTGGAGCCTTACAATGCAACATTGTCAGTCCACCAACTTGTTGAAAACACTGATGAGACCTTTTGTATTGATAATGAGGCCTTATACGATATTTGTTTCCGAACACTGAAGCTTACAACCCCCACATACGGTGATCTCAACCATCTTGTTTCTGCCACAATGTCAGGAGTGACAACTTGTCTGAGATTTCCTGGACAGCTCAATTCTGATCTCCGCAAGCTCGCTGTGAATATGGTTCCATTCCCTCGCCTTCATTTCTTCATCCCGGGATTTGCTCCGTTAACATCGCGAGGCAGTCAGCAGTACAGAGCTCTCACGGTTCCCGAGTTGACGCAACAGATGTTTGACGCTAAGAACATGATGGCTGCTTGTGATCCTCGTCATGGTCGATACTTGACTGTCGCCGCCATCTTCAGAGGAAGAATGTCGATGAAGGAAGTTGACGAGCAAATGCTGAACGTTCAGAACAAGAACAGCAGTTATTTTGTCGAATGGATTCCAAACAACGTGAAGACAGCAGTCTGTGACATCCCTCCTCGCGGCCTCAAAATGTCTGCTACGTTTATTGGCAACACTACCGCGATCCAGGAACTCTTCAAACGAGTGTCTGAGCAATTCACTGCTATGTTCCGACGAAAGGCATTTTTGCATTGGTACACTGGCGAAGGAATGGATGAAATGGAGTTCACTGAAGCGGAATCGAACATGAATGACCTGGTGTCGGAATATCAGCAATATCAAGATGCCACCGCTGAGGAAGAAGGGGAGTTTGACGAAGGGGAAGGAGAAGAAGAGGAAGGTTGAATGATCCTAACTGAAATCTATTATTTAACGATGATAATCCGAAAGTACATATTTACTTTGTGTATTTAATCCACGTCATTTTGAACCCAATAATGATAACAATTATAATGAATTATCGTCATTGTGTGAAAAATGAGCTGAAGATATGAAGATAGGTAAACTGCATACTGTGATATATATCTATTATATTTACATGTCGTGAGAATTTTTCAACACATTTATAAAATATGTACTACTGCGAATGGACGAATAAAATACCTGAAATGAAAAATTGTATGTTTGCATTTTTTATTGATTGATTTTAAATATTTAAATACAAATAACACGAAAACGTATTTTAACTTAAACAACAGAAAGGCATTAAGGATTTAATTTTAATATATTAGTCGTGATATTATCAGTACTGTAATAGGTAATTTCTTATTGATATTTTTGTAGCGTAATTTTCTCGGGATCATATTAATTTTTGCCTTTAAGATTTCTAATAATTTCTTCCTTTAACCTCTTTGGACTCTGCGATCTCTTCAGGAGACATTGCGTAATGTTTTCATTACAGAATTTTGGTAACAGTGATTTTGGTAACTGTACGAACATGGCAATGGAAATTGTTTCCAAGCAGCAATGAAAGTAGTATGTCAGATCGTGTTTTGTGGTGCAGATCCATGTATTTGCACATTCTCTGAATAAATCTTGAAATATTATGCAATATGAAAATGTATCTAAAACTTGACAACTATTCAACCTTTTGTACGAAGCTTTTGTATTAGAATGTCGTCTTTAGACGACAATGGGCCACAACATGAGCTATTTTTTAACGTAATAGAATTTCACTTGCATTTTCACGATATTTCTGATGTACAGAAAAATAGTTTTTGCAAGACGGGAAAGTGAATGTCGCAGTTTGTAATAATTGTTTTTAGAATAAAATAACGTAGCTACAGAAAAATGAGTTGTCAGCCGACTATTACAAGCAACGCCTCCTGTAATGTAGAAAGCATTTCTCAAAAGCCATGCTGTACAACTTCACAACGGTGGAAGTGGTGAAACAAGCAGTGCTATTGCGAGAGAAGCAAGCTGCTCCCTGTGTTATTTTAAGAATTTATTGATGTTTTGCTTGGTATCGCATTACATATTGGGTTTAAACTCATTCCCTAGTTCAAATGCAAACAAATTTATATAATAATGTTTTAAATAATTTAATTCCAGAGAATTCATTGTAAATGAAATGGTTGGGAATATGGATATAAATAAACGAGAAATATCTTAATATGTATTGAATTTATTTACAACCTATTAACTATTTTATTTTAGTATTTTCGCTGATCATCGTTTATATTTATGGTGAAATTATTTAAAATAATATTTACAAATATTTCAATTGAAACTTTCTGCAAATAGAGAGGACGTGTAACACACTACACAATATTCATCAATTTTGAACTTAAAATTCCCATTCCCGGATGGCAGAAATATATATTTTTGTAATGCTAAAGAATCATTATTACAAATACACATTCTCATTACTTCAAATAAGCATACATTTACATGTTGTAAACATAATTTAACATTTTCAGTAGCTACACATAATCCTCCAGGTTGTAAGCAAGATATTACAGCTCGACAACTTTACCTTTAAATAATACGAGAAGAGGCCGTTGCCTATGTGGTTGAAATTTGGATTCACAGTAAAAATGTTTCTCTAATAAGAAAGCGGCTTTCTCTCTATTAATAAAGCAACTTTTGTCAAAACCTTTATACGGTCTCCTCAAATTGTTAACACTAGAAGGACCGGGATTTCGTTCTACCTACAAGGTGGTATGCGTGTCATTTTGACTCACAACCTATCTTACAGGACCTGAGCATTTAAAAAGAAAATATTTTGTGTTTCTCTCACGTCCTATGTTCTTAAATGGATAAATTAATAAATGTACATTTTTATGAGCATTTTAATTTATTACATATCAAAAAATTTAAAGTTCCAAAACACAAAATTGTAAAAAAACTTTTGCAGTACTTGAAGTAACAGAGACAATACATAGCAATGCATGAAAACATTGATGAATATTGTTAGTTTATGAAAAGTTAATGTGCATTTTAAATTACAAAGGAAAACATTAAACACAGTTTAGGCATATTGGCATTTTCCACAAACACACTTCCCACTCACACAACGCGCAGTGGAACAGAAGGTTATTGCCTTCGCTTTTTCCTCGGCAATACTTACGTTCCAAATGACTAGGCATAGTTGTGCTTTTATCAACCTTGAAGGGGTAGGTTAACCATTTCAAGACAATATTTCATCTTCTATCTTGTGTATAAATTCCATTCTACTTGAATGTTTTTTTAACTTTCTTGAACAGTGCCCGTGCATTTACTGTTGTGATACCTAGAATTTTGTATAAGATGCGAACTGGCGCTCTTCTTGATTCTTCGCGCACTGAATAATACACATTTATGCCTCAATCGTGTGAGCAGCAAATGTTTAGAAGTGGATGTAAAAGCATCTCTGGCGTCAAATCAATCGAAGAAATACAAACAACTCATTTTTAATAACATCCTATCTGCATTAGTAATGCAAGCTTTTTGTATCGTAGATTTGAAAATTGTGTTCAAAAGTGTTTCTTTTATCAGCAGCTTTATGGTGCTTAGAAAAGAATCTTCACTTATATTACTCTGCGTATTTAGTAGTCCCCGGCGCAACAAGAATATTACGTGACATGCATTTCCTGTGGACTAGAGGACCAAGCAAACTCGCCCAATGAGTTCCGTCTGCTGCTTTTCCAACATCCTGGATTATATTCTTCACAATCACCTGTAGCAGTCACAACCCTAGATGACATTATCCTTGCTATATTCTTCCATAGAAATGTCTGCTGTACCTCCACTGTATTCTTCAGTAAGATTTTGAAGTTCATGAAGGATTTATGTTGAGCTAAGTTCATTTTCTGTACTCATTATGCAGTTTCACTTACACTCGTGGCCTGTATTACGTTCTGCACACAAAAACGTCTGTGTAGCAACTACTGTTGATTCGAAAATAACGGGGTGTATCTGGCAATTTATAACTATCAGATCGCTTTCATCCTGCATCGAATTATAAGAAGTCATTAATGGTAATATCAATCTGAAAGTCAGAGATATAATACTTTCTACAAATAACAGAAGTATGAGACAAAAGTGCAATAGCAAAACGTAGAAAAGTGTACTGTGCACAATATGATACATAGCGATCCTTCTAGGTATATCTAATATTTTTGAATTTTATAAAATCCAAAGTATTGGCCTTTACAGCACATTAAGTTCATCCACTAAATAAAGCACTTACCAAGAACAAGTTTTCTAATTGTTAAAACTCGAACAGTAAGTTGTAATATTTATCGTAATTGTGTCATTTCGACACACTATGTCCTTCTAGTGCTAAGAAAACTGACGACATGGTTAAATTGTATCCAGTGTCATTATATTTCATGGAAATAAATACTTATATTCATAGAAAGAAGGCTCTGGCTCACTTTTCGAAATGGACTTGTGTCATGATGTGAACATGAAATATTGTATTGTGGGTTGAAATATATACAATTAATAAACTACTATTAGAAGTTCAGTCACAAGGGAGTTTCACTTATCCGATTAAGTGCTTACACACATAATTAACTCCAATTATTCCATTTTTCAATATAATTAAAATTAATAATAGAAAGTTGTAACTATTGACATGGCAGTAGCAAAAGAGATTTTACTTTTCATATTATTATTTTTAATATGTATTATATCATTAATATTTGTAGTATGCTTTTAAAAAAATTCATGTTGCAGGTCTAGCAGAAAATTTTAAACGATTTCTAACCTAAAATAAGTTACTACATAGTTTTGAAGAGATCGACATTATATTGATGTGCTGTTAAGAAAGAGAAGTCAATAAAGCAAATAAATAAATAAATATGTATAACGTGATATATTAGAATTTAGTTCACACCAACCAAACTCCTTTAGAATTATTAGTTGCGACCATGACTGTCTTAGTTGTTAGACCATGACAGTTTTAAATATTGTTGGGTTGGCTGTATTCATATGAATCAGTGATTCCGAATTAGATAAGGAAAATGTCTAAAACGAACCGAAAAATGGAGAAAAGATTGTCAAAATGACATTAGAATGAAGCACTAAAAAACAAAAAAATGTGTTCGTGTTTTTCATTTGCAGTTTTATTCATGATAAAGTTGGTCCGTGTTCCTCAAATAAGATTGCTTGCGAAAGCAGGCCTTACACCAATAATAAATTTTCCAATAATAATATCTTTCAGCAATTTTTTTTCTATTTCACGCGGACATCTTTAGCAAGAACAAAAAACAGCAATATATTGTCAGAAAGATCTGAGAAAAATCTTTTGAGCAACATATTGTCGGTCGTTTAACATTAGAAGGTTTTGTTGCCACGCTTGGTGATGTCACGAGGAAATTGGCGCGGGAGCGTAAGAGAGGTTATAACTCTACTTCTTCGTATGGCACGTATATACGAAGTCATATGCGTAGTACAGAGAAAGTTATGTAATGCTGCGACAAAAAAGGTAATTTTTTGTCACGATAACGTATTATGTGGCCCTGATACCGAAAAGTAGATAAATCCATTACTAAAATGTAGCACATTACTCTCTCTCTCTCTTTCTAACATGCTATGATGTTATGTTGTCAGATTTCAGAAATTGTGGATCCTTGATACCGAAAAAGGGTCTATTTTTAAAACGTTCGTCCGCCTGTGAACATCAACCTTTTCAAAAATGGCTTAACCTGTAGAGATGATCGTCTTCAGAGATATTAGGTGGCTATAATATGGTTCTTCATACTGATAGTTGGATCGAAGAACGGACTCCGCATTTTTCTGAATACATGCTCTGCTGTGAATTTTTCACTGCTGAGTATGTGTCGTCGTTGACTAGCGAGCTTCTTTGAATCTAGGGTAGGTCCGATAAAGGTGTTCCGCTTTCTCCTTATCTTGAAAACTTCTACACCTGAGCCTCAATTTTTTGCTTTTGCATAGTAAAAGCACCTTATCATCTCCTTCAATTCATCCCGTGTCCATCTCCGACGATGGCTTCGAGCTACTACCAATTCCGCATCTCTGGGACTAACAACCGTGGGATAGCCAGACGTCGACAAGGTGACATTAGCTCAGTTTCTGAGCAGGTATGGGACAGAGAACAAGGCACGGTAAGACAATTGCAATTTTTGTTATATACATTTTGCTCATTGGTTTTAAGTAACGTTTAACACGAAGCAAGTTCGAGTTTACGGATCTCACTTAACCCATGGGTTATGTCCAGTCATCTGTCACAGTGGCCTCGGGACATGTCCCCTTCGGGCACAGAGTCTCTCCGAGCAAGAGTCGGCATTACGTAACCTTATGGGATTTGCACTGTCTAATGAAGGCAGACTCCTTTGCTGGCTAATGCAAGGTTGGGCCTCCACTCTAATCAGTGGCCTGGCGTACATACCCAGTTTCTCTCCTGTAATCTCCATGGGCCGATACCAGGATGTCTAAAGGTTCATGACCCTTCCCTCTCTACTTACTTCTCACGCTCCTCTGGAGTACTTCTTCGTCTGACCCATCTCCTTCAACGTACTCAGCAAGGCAGGTCCTATCAATAGCAAGGCTGTCGCCGGCATATCTCACAGCCGCATGTGGGTACTTAATCGCCTCCACGCATTTCAAGGTCGTGTATACCATAGATTGAGTTGTTGATATTAATATTATTATTACTGGAATATTTATTAATAATAAATATTAAAATATTTTCGAAACGACTATATTTTATGATTCTGTGTTTCTTGTCCTCTGAAAGTTCACGAACATACGTTCGATTTTGTACCTGAAACAAGCGAATATCTTCGTTTAATTATTGAAGCATTTTTCAGTTATCCGACGAACATTTTTACTCATGTTCATAAATCCTACAAATAGATCATACGTTAGAAAAGACAGACGGGAATTATAAGCAATAAACAAGCGCGTGTTAATTTTTTGCTGCTAATTGTAGGAAATAATGTTAAATTGGATGCACCGCCCGTTCATTTAAGTCGTATAAGCGTATCCACTGCGCAAATAGAACCTCGCTTATCCGAACCCCGTAAATCTGAAATTTCGGATAATCCGAACAAAATTCGTAATGGAGGAAAAATAAATAAAATGCTGATTCGTTGTCTAAAGAAAGGATTTTTTAATTACTGTAGAACTGAAAACCCATCTAGGGAGTACGTGAACTTGCCGTTGGTGGTGGAACTTGAGTATCTCAATGACCCTGAGACTGACTCCGACCCTGAGAGCCGGCGGTTGCGTAGCTACTGGGAGGGCCTTCCTTGCCGGAGTCGTCGTTGGAGAGGGGTCAGACGAAGACGTACTCCAGAAGAGGACCTCAACAACAGTTACGGCGAAGAAGTTCTTCGTCATGGTGTAGAGGACCTCATATCCTGTATGTCAAGGTTAAGCAAAGTCCCTTGCACAGGGATGTGTGTGAAGACTTCAAGGGTCGGAGCAGCAGCAATGAAACTGGTGCAGAGAGCGAAAGAAACAAACCTTTCGTGTGCTTCGTACATGGAACTGCTTATCCCTAAAGTGGCAGCCCCACCACAGGACTCACTCTGCGCATCGATAGCAACTAAACCAGAGGATTATACTACTGCTTTCAATCGCCAAGAAGATAACCGGCAAGATACCATGATTTAACGACTCAGCAATGGAAAAGGATTAAACGACTTGGAATAGCGGCAACTTCGAGATTGGCTACCTGGAATGTTCGAGTCCCAAGAAATAAAGAGAACTTTGTGGAGCTTGAATTAAGAAACATGAACATCGATATCCCACGTGTAAACAGCTGTGAGTATTTGCGTTTGGCCCTGCGAAGCGACTTGAGTTGGTCGGATTATATGAACAATACGGTCAAAACGTCCTGTAGGGCACTGCACTTTGGAATGCGCTTTCTAAAACTAGGAGTCCAAATGTCCGATCCCTAGCATATACTACACTTGTTCGTCCTAGTTTAAAATGCTGCTACAGAAAAGGGACAGTACATAAACGGGAAAATCGAGGCGTTAGATAAAATTCAAAATCGGGACGGAAAGTTTGAAAATCATGGGCGCATTGTTGATGGACGAGAAGAATGGGAGTCTATCTAAGAGAAGGGAACGGGCTCGTTTCTGGATAATGTACAAAACAAACAGAGGGGAGACAGTATGGGCGGGTTTCGGTGGAAGATTAGACCATATAAAAGCAGGGGAGACCATCCTTGTAAAACAGAGAACTGATATAGGCAAGTTCTCTTTTGTGAATCGCACTTTAGTAGATTGGAACAAACTACGTGCAAAAGCACCATAATACTGAGACATTTATATTTCTTCTTCTTCTTCTTCTTCTTCTTCTTCTTCTTCTTATTATTATTATTATTATGGCCATGACCCTTGAAGTGAAGGGTGCTGAAATGGAGGGGGGGGAGTGTAGTGTAGTGTGGCAGGGGAGTGGAGTGGAGTCAAGTATTACATAGTCAATATAGATAACTAGAAATGAATTAGAACTAGAATATCAACCACTAATTCTAATTAAAATTCTCATTGTAAATGTTAGTAATAATTTTGCAATTGTTCTAATTCTAATTGTAATTATTTTTCCCACCGAGTATTAGCTCAAAGTCAACTTAAATAAATTTATCTATCCTCCCATAGTCATCACCGAAACAAACAAATAACCGAAAGGAACTACTGACGTAAATCATCATATATTGTCCTATTCTGGTGTTCCTCAATCATCGAGGTCTTCATCTGGTGTAGCAATTCTATTGGCTATTCAATGAAGGAACAGTGTATGAAGCTTTCAATTTTGTTAACGACTGTATTATAATATTGGCATTAAAACTGAAAAGAGGATATCTAACAGTGTTAGGTGTGTATGCCCCGGAATAAGGTAAAAAAGAAGAAAGTGAAAAGTTTTATAATACCTTACAGAAATATTTGAATATGACCATCAGAAATGACTTTATTGCAATATGTGGCGATATTAATGATCGAATAGGAAATATTCCAATTGCGAATATTGTAGGAGGTAAAGGAGAAATGTCACGAAGGATGAATGACAAATGTCAATGTTCGAATTACAACACGAAGGATAAACATCATTAGCGAAGTTATTCTTGGAGAAGATTAATATGGCTGCAATAAACAACGATCAGGTGCAGATTATGTCTTTGTAATGGAGCAGTTAATACAGAAGCATACCTTTAACTGCATTCTCTTCGTAGATTTTGTAAAAGCTTTGGACTTCGTGTCCAGAAAGACGTTGTGGGAAATTATTAAGATTCAGGGAATTCCAAGCCATCTGATAATAGTTATAAAAAGCGTATGGTATAGTAATAATAAAATATGTATTGACATGGGAACAATAATTGAGAGAAAACAAGCGATAATAAATCGAGGAGTAAAACAAGGATGCTTACTGTCCTCTGCACTTTTTAGTTAATATATTGACAATGCCGTGAGGGAATGGCAGAGACTTTTATCAAAAGAAAGCATTCGAGTTTCTGGAACAGGCTTAAGAACAATTTTATTTGCTGACGATGCTGACGATCAGGTTCTTTTGGAAACCTCGGAGGATAGATTGCAGATTGACATATATGCCTTGCAAAATATACAACAAAACTACGATAGTATTGTAAAGGAAATAATCTCCACAAAGTTTTAATAATTTTATTAACAATTTTCCAGAGTTAACTTTCGGGAAACAGTTTTCCCATCCTCAGTGGATCTCTAGCAAAATGGAGAAATGAAACAAACATATGTTAAGCACAGGGGGGGTCAGTGAATTTAGTGAAAAAAACAACAACAAATAATATCATCTAAATACAAAAAGAAAATAACTTACTGCTCAAGCAACGTGGATCTCCCATGAATGTTCACATGTGGTCAAAGGCAAACATGGAGGTTGCAGCTAAGTGGCAGCCATCTTTTCGAATGGGAGAAGAGGAAGCCTAACAATGAAGGGAAAGGGAGTGGGGGAAGACGAGAAGAATGGGTAGTCATAAAAGACAACTCAAAAGAATAATTAGGGGATAGTTAATAAAATATTTAGAATGGGACTGCTTTTAATCAAGGAATGTTCATTCAAGACAGAAAAATTAGTGTTTTTGAAAAGTTTTAGAATTTCCAAGTTCTCCAAAATGTTCATTTTTGTGCCTTTGTTGACTAGGTGAAGAATTTTAAAATTATAAATGGGAATTTTAAAATTCTTCACCTAGTCAACTTTGTGGAGATTATTTCCTTTACAATACCATGGATTACCACAAGATATCCGCTACCACCACGGAATTTACAAAACTACGAGTTGCGGATATCGACTTAGAAAACTAAAGTAATGGCTTTTGTGTGCAAACATCATTTGAGGTACAAAATACTTGCAGAAAACACCATACTAGAACGAGTGTCAGAATGTAACTACCTCGGATACAACATCTATTATTGCGAGAAGGATGACATCAACAAAAAACTCAATAAATTTCAGGCAATGTGTGGAACATTCTAAATAAATCTTCAGAACAAAGTAAGAAAACACAGAAAATGAAATTTTACACAGTAATGGCGGTTCCTGTACTTGAATATGGTTGTGAAAATTGGAGCATGAATCGCTCGGATAGAAGGAAACTCGCGGCTGCTGAAATGAGATTTTTAAGATCTGTTACAGGATATACGCTTCTAGACCACATAAGAAGCGAAGACATCACAAGCGAATTGAAAATGTTCAACCTCAATACGAGAATCCAAGTACGAAAAGAGAAGTGATTCCATCATATCTAATGGATGACTGGAAGGAGACTCCCAAATAAGCTACTCCACAACGCGTCCGAAGGAACTTGAGATCCAGGTAGACCTAGAAGAAAATGGAGATACGATCGTTTTGGTGACGGAACAGGCCATTCGGCTTAGTGCTTCATGATGATAATGATGATATAGAACTGAACAACTATTTATTGAAACACAAGTTATCGCTATGAAACGTTTTTGTGCTATAACTGGTAACTACGGTGTACTCGTATATCGCATTTTATGTAGCAGTAATTTTTACTTAGGGGAACTTGCAAAATCGGTAATCTTTTTCCGTAAGGAACCGAATCTGCTAGATAATGCGTTGCATCTGATAGATACGCTGCGTTGTCATTTCCTCACATCGCACGCTGCGTTGCATTGCCTGGTAATCCTATAGATGTATTTGTATACTTGTGGTACATTTTTTCGGCTAATCCGAACAGACCACACCAGACAGTTCCACTGTAATTGGGGTCGCCAACAGTTCGGCGCAGTTTCACAACGCCCTACGTCCAGTTACACACGAGACGCCGAATTGAAATTTAACGAAGACGAGTCCATTAGCGGGCGCTGAATGAAACTGGATCGCCACTCCGCCCCCGCAAATGCAGATTGCTGCGCGGGGCGCACGCGCGGGGCGAGTGCGTGGGAGCGAGCGCGTGCCCCGCGCCGTGGGAGCGACGCACGTGCGCGAAGCGGACGCCAGGACTCACACGGCCAGGCACGCGCGTGCGACTCCACGTTGGAAACACGCAGCGAGAGTTGCTGCCTGTTCATTGCTTAGTGTGCACTTGCAGCTTGGCTTCTGTTTCATGACCGATTTTTTTTAATAAAAGAGTATTTTCTGCATATTTTCATGGTTGTCTTGAAGTAGAGAAGGAAGAAACTAATAAAGCGACACTACCGTCGTAGAATAATATGACAGGAGTTACACAATCATAAGTATTGTTTAAACATACAATACTATGTAGAACGAAAAATTCAACAACAGAATAAATACATTCCGTAACTGTTCCTGTTACTTAGCTCGTTACATTCCGTTACGTTCCTGTTAGCGAATGGCCCGCTACCTTCCATTAAGTTGAGGCCGACGTCCTCGGGCCGGGCCGCAGCACCGCTGCCTCTCCCTCGCTGCTGCCTCTCCGCCCGCGCGCGGCCTCCACAGCGCCGGATGACGGGCGCGTGACGCGAAGCGCTGGCACTTTGACGGCGGGTGGCGCGCGTCACTTTCGCTGCGGTGACGCGCCCCGCCCCCTCCCCAGCGCGGTTTTTCTCTGCTTCCCTACACCGACTCTACCCCCTCGCGCGCACCTAGCTCAGGCCATCAACTGGTGACACTGCGGTGCCCCCGACCGGGAAGCCCTACGATTTTCGACACTAGCTTGTCAGCTAAGTTCAATTCAATCGCTGTGTAGAGCAGAATTCTAGCAGACGGCTACTCTGATCGCTAGTTTTCCGTGATTGCTCTGATCACTTGACGAATGCCGGAGCAGTATCCTAACGAATGGGCCACGGACCGCGCGCGATTTTTCTTTCCCATTCCTTGTCCCATCCTCACCCCCGTACGTACACACACTAACATGCAACACACTATAACACTTGCCGGGAGACCGGTCGGGATCATACAGCTTGTTCCTACGGAGGGAGGGGGTGCCCCACTGGGTACGTGGTTGGGGAAAATCGCGTTAGTCGATGGTAGGCCAGTGCCGGATCTCACAGTTCGCCGAGGGGATATTACCGACAACAAGGGGATAACATGCAGGACTAATGATCTCAGTAGTTGGCGCGCCCGGAATTTCTAGCAACCAACCAACCAACCAACCAATCTGAGGCCTCGTTTCTGCCCCGAGTTGCGTTACCCCTTTCACTTCCCGCCCCACCATCTCTGCCTCCGCCTCAATTCCTCCCATACACCCGCCACTGCAGCCCCGCCTCCTCCTAGCTCCTCTCCCGCTTTCCCCCGCCCCTCCATATCGCCGACTCGCCCCCGCCCCCCCCCCCGCGTACTCCGCCTCCCTATTCTAAACGAACATTTCTCCTTTCTTCTCCCACCCTCTCCCTTCACCTCAAGGGAAGAATGCGCTGCTTCCCACCAGGGCCTCCTCCGTCGAAACCGGCAGAAGCAGCTAGCGAAGGGGCCACTATAGGAGGCGCTAGTGTCGCCGGGAACAGCTGCAGGCAGGCTCGCCAACGTCCGCACATAAACATTGACTAAATTGTGAGAAATACGAAAAGTCTTCTTCTAAATGTTCAATTATTCATAATCTAAATAAACAAAACAACGTCGGGGTTCTCACACCATTTATAGAATAGAACTCAAGAACGGCTCAACCAATTTTAATTATCTCTGATATGTTGGATTTATCTCCGCCCCGAATAGCAGAATAACTATTAAAATATGGGAATAATTAACGAAAAGAAATAGAACAAACAATAAAACTAAATATTCATGTCAAATCTAACCCAGAACATTCCGCCGGACTTTTGACTTGATATCGTTAAATATTTCCTAAACGAAGCGTTCTAAGGCAACAAAACTACATTTTTTAGGCCGATGACTTCAAAAAACCGTTTCTCGCACCACCGTAATCTACAAAATGACATCTTCTTGAATGTTATATCACATGTTCGCTGGTCCGGCGCTTCTCGACTTTACTGCTCCTGCTCAGAGACGAGCAGAATCTGCAACTAAATGTGTATGAAAGGGACAGAGAGAGATAAAGAGACCGACAGAGTGTCACTCTGAGACTGGAACAGAGAGAGAGGCGAAGATAGAGAGGGAAAGACGGAGAGATAAAGGGAAAGGGAAGGAGAAAGAGGGAGATGAAGGGCAGAACAACATCTGTCGAGTTCCGCTAGTATGTACATAGAAGAAAGCGCGAAAATTGGTTCTTTCTCTGGTTACGTTGAATCCTACGTGCTTTCCACGTACCCATGCAGAAGCCACGCACGTTTTAAGTATCGTTGGCAGCAGTTCATGTTGTGGTTCCTGTTTGAATGTGCTGCTGAGAGCAAGCCACTGAAATGCTCTCCACCACGTTGTATGGAAGTTGAAAGTTCCTGCTTCGCACGAGGCAGAGCCACACTCTCGATGGCGCCCTACAGTCGATGTTTATTCTGTTTATTCATTTCATTGTCGTCCGACAAACCCTAACTGTTTAATCAGAATTTAATCACATATTTACAACACTTGCTTCGCATGTAAGAGCGCTAAGTTTTCATTTATGGTACTTGCCTCCACTTTTAAGCCATTGCATATTACACCTTGTGACAAAAATCATGGATACCCATATGCCAATGTACACATGACAGTAGAATCGTGTACAAAAGGTATAAAATGTGAAAATGTTTCTGGCGTCATTATGGTTTCACGACGAGAATTAACAGACATTGATCGAGGGATGGTAGTTGGAGCTAGACGCATGTAATATTCCATTTCGGAAATTGCTATCGAATTCAATACTCCCAGTAAAAAGTGGAACGATAGTGTCCTCAAAACCAACCAAAAATGGTTGTAGTGCTAATGGAACAAGAAAAGAGTTCGGTATACTTTTATCTCCAGGTCTACCCATACGCAGTTAGAATCTTCTTTTAGTGTCTGTATGTGGAGTTCAGTTGTGCAATTACAGCAATATAATGTATGTTGAATTAGTTCTTCAACAATGATATGTGTCCCCGCGGAAAGGGACGTAAAAATTTCTAAATATACAGATGACTCGCGTAACTTTAGCACCTCCTGTAATTTTTGAACGGATAAAGTAATTGAAATGCAGTTGTCATAGAAGTTCATGAGGGAATAGAGTTAATTGAGGCATGTATTCAATTCTATTTTTTACTTGTATATTACGAGATATTAAGGTTAATTTGTTGTTGTTGTTTTTTCAAATGGAACTTCACATTTTTAATCTATCATGACGAGCATAGCAAGACAACTTGAATGATAGAGATATTGTCATATGTTAAATAAGCATTTTTTGAGTAATTTATATTGTTTGCGACTTGCGTTTAACGCATATTGTAAACCCGAGCGCGTGAGAAGGGAGAGCGCTGCGCGACATGGGTAATGGGCTGTCACTTTCAAAAATCAGTTAAACACGAGTCGGAAACAACTCGTTATTACTAAAAATATCTTATCTAACATAAAAATATGAATATCATTGGATTCGCCTTTTTACGCTCATGATGGGCTAAAAATGGATAGTTCCATTTGAAAAAAAGCAACAATACCTTAATATTTTGTAGAATACAAGTAATAAAATGGAAATTAGTACATATATAAAATACCCTCATTCTCTCTAGCGCTTCCGTGAAAACTGCTTTGCAATGACTTCAACCGTTCAAAAATTACAGGAAGGGCTAATGTTACGTGACTCATTCTCCATATGCTCTTGCAGTACCTCAAAAACAGAAATTGTTTTAACAGAATATTGTAGAAAATAACTGTCATATTATTTAAATTCAATGTTGTGAGTTATGGGGAAAAATACCAATGATAATTATCAATTTTTCCCTTCAATTGAACTGCAATTCTTTCTGGGAGGCATCCCGGAGACCCAAATGGTATTGGTGAAAGCGAGTGGAAGGGGGCGCCTCGGCTGGNNGGGGGGCAGCGTGTATTTGATGCTCGGTCGCACGCAAAGCAGCGCTCCCTGCTGCACCGCCCGACGTTTCCAGTCTAGCGCTTCCTATTGTGCGCGCTGCTGCTGCTGTATCGCTAGCTTTCCCTCGGCGCGTGCCACGCCCCAGAGACTGCGTTCGCCGGTTCCAGTGATCCCAACATTGTAGCTGGATGCACAACTGCCACAGTCGCTGTTCTTGAATATTACGCCCGGAAACTGACCACACGATGCTCCACGTCCAAGGGATTTGCAAGGTCAGGCATCTTGAATCCGGCGCTTAAGATCCGCCAATGTGTGTAGGTTTGACGCTTGATATATCCCAATAAATCACCGGTAGTCAAATATGCCAACCAGTGATTGAAGATCCATGATTAGACTGCTAAACGACACAAGAAAATTGTAGCACGCGTCCTTCGGGTAACTTTATTTTCTTTCAACTGCTGTACAACCTGAGTTTTATAAAGTTCGAATTGTAGATAATCGTGGATGATACGGTGTAAGGTACGAGGCTACATCCTTAGCGCTAAGGTATACATGCAACGGAAAGTCAAAGAATCCGGATTAGTGTCTGACGGGCTGCCTGTATCCGCGCAGGGGTCCGCTGTGAACTAGGCCGTCCTGGACTTTTCAACGATGGGCGAGATGCATTCATACGAAATTGGTTGATATGGTGTGTGAACTAATTTCGGAGATCAGGAACTTTGTGGCGACGTCTCAGCCTAAAATGGCTGCGAAAGGTTCTTGCACAGTAATAGGAGTCTCGGTATTTTTAAATTAAATTTCCACAACAAAAGATGGACCTCTGGAGCATTTGTTATCTTAATTTCAAATAGCTATCCTACCCCACTTTATTCCAATTATTTATATCTCGCATGCGCGAACAATGCATCTGTATTACGTGAATCGAATCAGGTTACCTTTTCTGAGCAACCCTACATTATATACTGGTTACTTTCAACTTTTTATTAAGTTTTAGTGAACATGAGAGATAATAAATGTTTAAAATTGTAATGCGACGCTAATTCGTGCTATTTGGTTCTGAGATAACTAGGACAGAATAGACGTTGGCAGACCGCCTTGGCGATTTGCGAGCACAGAGTGTTGACTCCCGTTGCCACTAGCCCTCGCCGGCCGGCGCATTGAGGCGGCGGAGCGCTGCGAATCGCCCTGCGAGGCCGAGCAACGCGCGCTTCGCAGAAGACAACGCGAGCACGCGCGGGGGAGGGGGCGGGCAGCCCCGCTGCTGCGTTTGCTCCGACTCGTCCACGCGTGGTACTCTCCCTGCCGAATCCAGCGCCGTTTGCGCACCTCGGACAGAAACGCTCACATATTGCACTCGACGGTTGAGAGCACTTAACAACTGGGACCGGAGAGATAGATTAGAGAATCAACTGATGGCACTGCAGTCCCTCTGACCGGGAGGGCCTACGATTAGGTGGCAGAACTTTCGACACCAGCTTGTCAGCTAGTTCTAATTCAGTAGCTGTCAGGAGGAGAATTCTTGAGGCGGGCTGCCCTGATCGATAGTTTTATGTGGTTTCTCCAAACAACACCAGGTGAATGCCGGATCAGTACACTAACGAAACGGGCCCTAGACCGCGCGCGATCTTTCCTTCTTCTTCTTTGGCATATCCTCATTCCTTTGCACTTAAACTAACCTGCATCAAACTTCCACATTTGCCGGGAGACTGGTCTGGAATCTCACAGCTGGGCCCGGCCGGGGCGGTGCCTCGCTGGTGGGAGATACCTGGTTGAGGGAAACCCCGCTAGCCAACGGCAGGTCGCCGTCGCATCTCGCTGTACAGAATGGGAAATATCTACCACCTCCCGAGGGGCGAAACATGTACTACACTTTCGGGACTAATGACCTTCGTCATCATCCAAACTCATTAACAAGCAAATCAATATTTAAACAGACTGATACTTCAAGGTTACGAGTTGGAAGGCTTCCAATTGGATGACAATATTTCCCTCTCCTTCCAGCTCATGATCTTCAAGTGCCACTGTATTTAAAATGGTGTGTATGTGTCGCTTCGCTGCGCGTCTCCAAGTTTATGAGGTGGCTTTGGTGTTTAACTTGGTAATTAGCATTACACACCCTTGCTCATCGCATAATTCCAATACATTTTATGCGAGAATATATTTTTTTAGAATACGCCCTTTTGTCCCTTACGGCAAGAGTGGATTACCGAAATTTCTCTAAGTGAAAATTACTGCTACAAAAACATGTGATATAACCCGTAGATACCAGTGCAAAACACGTATCATATTGATAACGGGTGTTTCAATAAATAGTTGCTCTATTTTACAGTAATTATAAAATCCTTTCTTTACTATTCAAATCATCATTTCATTTATTTTGTATAATTTCCCTTTATTTCTAATTTCCCTTTATTTATTTCTGTTTTTCGCTTTATTTCTTTTTATTTCTAATTTTTCGGGATTATCCGAAATTTCGGATTTGTGAATTTCGGATTAGCTAGCTTTTATTATATTTTATCGCTCGTCATGAAGATAGCTGAAATATGTAATTACGCAAAATGTCATTCTGCATAAACAGGTCATTAAATGAACATCCGAGCCTATGACAGCACCTGGCCGATAATTTATCTCTCGTTCCCTTGAGCAATATCTGTTTGAAAGCATAATTTCAAAGAGCTTCAAATATATCGCTGACATATTTAAAATTTAAAAGCTCTTTTGCTGACCGCAAAGCTGTAATGAACTGAACCGATTCTTTCCAGCGTAAACACAAATATGAAATTTTTTATGCGTCACTGCTTTGTGATAAATTCTGTCGTTATGAACACTCCACTAATAAAGGGCGAATTTTTCTCTACAATATAAAAAGTGGTCTGTTTGAATGTCAATAATTGTGGATACGTAGATCTCATTTCTGTTGACCAACGGCATTTTATAAATCAAAAAATTCTGTTTTGCCTTTCCATAAGAAAGATTTATTAGGTATCAGTGCACCATAGCAGTGGTATTTATTAGTTTTGGTAATTAAAGAAGCAGTTTATGGCGCAGAATTGCGAGCCGATACCAGACGAATAAAAACTCTACAAAGAACTTGAGGATGAGTTCTTTAGGAGCAACAACAGGAAAAACAAGATGGGATAGAATAAATAATCAAGATATAAGGAATGACTGTGATGTGACGGGCATAGTTCAACTCATAAGAACAAGACAAAGGCTACGATGAACACTTTTCAAGTGAGATAATAGTGAACTGATCATAATAGCAATATATTTAAGACCTTTAGGTAAGCGGCATCCAGAAAGACCAAAGTAATGATCGATCGAAAGCTGCCAACTCTTCATGAAGGTGATGCGTGAAGAATAACAGGTTTCACCTACATTGAAGAATAAATTAAGTAAATAAGTCTTTTAAATTTACACAGTAACTCATTCACGAGTTATGGCATCGAGGAAGTTAGTTCAGAGTCCTTAACGTTGTCTCTGCGGCGACTTTACTCGCGAAGTCCTGGAGGTGAGAGTCAGAGGCTAAAATCAGCCGCTGTGCGCAGGAGAATTCTCACGGCCTGTTGCTCTCATCAGTTGCGAACTGTGAACCTTTTCTCCGATCAAGGCCAGTCCTCTTAATAACCGGACCAGGGACCACTCCCTACTTCCCTTCCTCTTCGTTGTCCTATCCTTTCCCATAACACGTTCGAGGAGCAACTAATAGAAACGTATATAGTTTACTGTTCATGTGTTTTTAATACGTTCTACTCGCTTCTGCTTTCCACCAGTGAACGATATGTGTTTTTATTAGTTGCTCCGGTGACGTTGTGGGTTGGACAATTCACAGAAAAGATGGCTTTGGTATATACACAGTTATATACAGAAGCATTTGCTCCCCATTAGAATCGGCTAACTCCCGAATCAGCATGCGCCTGGTGCTCATACCCGCAAGCGTGCGGCCTTCTACGCACACTGCACGCACACACACGGCCACGCGTGCTCGCGACGATCGCGCGACATAAGTTGAAGAACAATGTTCTTTTAGCGTCGCTGTGACCGCGTCGCCCCGCCCGACGGGCGCGTCTCGCTGCTCTTGCTACGCCTCTGGTACAAAGATGGCACGTACCCTCTGCAAGTGCACCCCGTGGTCTCGGCCTCGGCCGCTTCCTGCCCACTGTCGTGCATTCCACACGGGATCAAGTGCCCCGCCACCCGCTAGGCACCACGCTGCTGCGAGCTGTGCAGCGGACTCTACAGCCAGCCGTTGCCCCAAACAGACTTTGATCGAACATTTCTTTCCATTTCAGAGCAAAGTCGTTCAGTACAACGTCAGAGCCATGATTAGCATTCTGTTTAATTTAAAACGACAATGTTTTTAAATCTTGAATTGCATGGGAATCTGTCTAATGATGTGTTTACTATTTCTGTTGTTCGATCTGAGTTATGAAGAATTTTATTGCTCGAGATTTTCTATTTGCAAAACAATTCTAGTTAGTGTGATTTCATACATTCAAATTTAATACGAATGCTTTCTAACATACTTTTACAATATCACACGCATCCAGAATGATACATTACTTTCCTAATAACACACGCATACAATTTACACATATTAAGAATGAAATATACTAATTTTTATAAAAATAACACATATCACAGCCCACTCTGAATTTCAGTGTCACTTCGGCGTTTTTTTAGGTAGGTCCTAGTGTCTGATCATTCAATATTCTCCAAAAATGTGACCATCGGTCTTATCAGTGTGGTGTATGGTATTAGCGAAATATTCTACTCAAGGCATCTGCATTTTGATGTGTTGAACCTTTTTTATGAGTAATCTCAAAATCATATTTTGCAAAGCTTGCCACCTCATCATTAGCCTGGGGTTGTTGCCTGCGGTATTGTGCAGCCGCACAAGGGGATTAAGGTCAGTTTCAACGTTAAATTTGACATGCCCGTCCAAATAGCAACTCAGACAATTTTTTGTGCCCCAAATAACGCACCGAGGTTCCGAATGTTTTCTCGGCCACAGTCAATTTCCCGTTAAGAAAAAGTTGGTGCTCCTCCCCATTGCCATTGCTATTCGGCGCATTCCCTTGCAATGTGAATGCAATTGCACTGAGGTTCCGAAT
>BOPP01000028.1:2048279-2191671 GCA_017312745.1 Gryllus bimaculatus
TCTCGGCCACAGTCAATTTCCCGTTAAGAAAAAGTGGGTGCTCTTCCCCATTGCCATTGCTATTCGGCACATTCCCTTGCAATGTGAATGCAATTGGGCGCGGAGCACTTGGCGGCAAATGTCTCGCACGATGCCACGAACGCCCCTCCGCCTTCGCGCGTGTGATGCGATTCCCTCGCAGTTCATCTCTCAGAGGAGCGGTCTTTGCAGCGTGACCCGTTTGCACGTGCGTTTTGTTCAGTTTTTGCTGTGGCAAAATTCTTAGTGGTTTCGATTTTTGCTTCTAACGGACGCATTTCTCCGCTCCTTATCTATTGTCCCAAACATTTCACGCAGTTCTGGGCGAATTTGCATTTGACAGGTTGAACGTGCAATTTGGCATTTTACAGAATTATCAACAATTTGAACAATTTGATCCTGCCAGCTGTTCGTAATTATAGCTATTTCGTCTTGGAATGGTAACTAGAACTTGTGTCAGTCGCCCAATAAGTTGGCCATAATTTTTGTAAACAAAAATGGGGCATTTTTTATTCCAAAGGCATGCGAAACGGCCGGTTCGTTTCGAAGTTTGTAAGAAAGGTCGCATAACGTTTCTCGCGTGGTGTCATAGGAATCTGCCAATAACCTTTCGCCAAATATAACACAGATATGTGTTTTGCTGCATCTGCTGTTTCTGTTCTTTTTTTACGTGCGCTATTGGATAGTATTCAGTTTCTATCATCTAATTTTGCTTCCGATAATCTAAACAAGGCTTTGCCGCCTTTCCAGGAGATTTTCTTATCTCAATTATTTTATCACGCAACATTTTCTTAATTTCTCCCTCCAAGATGTTGTGTCGAGCGGACGTTCCTTGCGACCTACTGCTAATCTGTAATGATCAAGCTAGATGTCAGAAACTTCCGCATTCGTCAGGCCGGGTCTGTCAGAAAAAAGGGTTTGGTACTCGTATTTTATTATGAAATTCTCAATAGCGTATCGGGAGTCTTCCTCGTCGAGGAATCGCACATATTCTGTTCGCTGGTGGAAGGGCGTAATCGTATTCACGTGGCAAACGCAGATTTACCCGGCACCGCACCACGAAATTCTGAGACGGTGTTCCCCGGCCCCACCCACTGCACCGCCAGCTTATTTGCTCCATTTGGAACATGATCAGCGCAGCTGTAGCTTCTTCCAATTGCCTTACTCGCACACTAGCTTTTCGCGTGCAATCTTCCTGCAAAGGCGGAGTCTATTAATTAAATTGAACACTTGTTGAACGACAGAACTTTCTGTCTCACTAATTCCCAATAACGTCTCGTATAACAGTGTCATTGATATTCAGAGATTTTTACCAAAAACTAATTCCGCTGGCGTAAAGCGGGTGCTTGGACATACGGTTGTACGCATTGCTAAAATTATTGCCGAAATGTACTACTCCCACTCCTGACCTGCCTCTAAACACACTAAGCGCAACACTCGTTTTAATGTTTTGTGCATGCGCTCTACCGCATTGCTCTATGGATGATACACGGAGCTATGCACAATTCTTAGGCCGAAAATATCAAAGAGCTCGTTTGCAATTCACTTGAAAACACGTTCCCTGATCGCAGTGGAGCTCTCTCGGGAATCCCAACCGGCTGAATAATCCGAGCGGCGCCTCTATTATTGTCAGATGCGTATTGTTCATCTCCGACCGACCACTGGGACCTCTGGCGCTAGGCCCAGGTTGGTCCAGACCGCCGGCCAATCAGGGAGACCTCTCCGCCAATCACAGCGCACCTGCACCTCCCGAGAACCCAGGCAAGATAGTTTAAATCAACGGGCGCGTAGCGCCGCAGTGTCACTACCCTGAGGAAGCCTGCGAAATGTCGGGCGAAACGTCGGCACCCCAGCCAACGACGCGGCGTCTCCCGGATAGCCGAGAATTCATCTATTATTGTCAGCAAACGCTCATCTGCCGCAGGAATAGCCTCAACGCACCGGGACGGCATCCACATGGCCGTTAGCAGGTACGAGCTCCCCTCTTTAGATTGCGGAAATGGCCCCCATGCATCGACTTTAATTTTAGAAAAAACGTCCGCTACTATCAGCACGATTTATAAGGTAGATTTCACGTTTACTCGGACCTTTCCAACCTTCTGGCAACTGCGGCATGTGCGTACAAAGATTTCCAAATCCCGGTAGCAATTTGACCAGTAGAAATATTTTGTCATGCTATTCTTACTCTGTTACTCCTAAATGACAATTTGCTGTAACATGGCACAACTCAAATATTTTCCCTCTGAGCACACTGAGAATTACAATCATGACGAGTTCTTCCCCGCGTTTGCCTTGACGAACTCCGACAAGCAGCGGACGCTACACTTACATGCACACGTGTCGACAGGTCGGGAGCTTGAGCGTGCCGCGGTTGGGACGAGGCTCTGCTGTGGAGATGTGAGGAGGGGGAATCCCCGCACGTCGACGTGTAAGTCGGCGCCGCATCTCACCGCCACCTCTCGAACGTGATCAATGACTTGGGGCGGAGCCTGATAATCTAAATCATCGCCGAAAACGATCAATAAAACGCTCTTAAAATGTTTTTAAAATTTCCTAAAACGAAAAAAATGTAATCAAAACGTCGGACCCCATGTTAGAATGAACAACTCAACAAGGTTATTTCTATTTGTTCAAGTGAACTCTGCTTTTCAACTTTTGGTTTGAACTCGTCTTTGCCAGGAAATCTCTGCATTTAGTTATCCCGAAATCGACGGAAGCGCCAATTGCGCTGACAGGCATCACAGGAACCTAAGATTACATAAAACGACTGACATCACAACTTCTGGGCGAAGAATCGAATAGCCTACTAGGTATAGGTATTTAGGAATATTGTGCAGAACATTTGTTGCATTTCGTAAATATTATTTGAAGCATGTACCATTAAAATTATTTTAAAATTATTTAAATCAGCGAAAATGCATTAAAAATAACGGGAAAATGTACAACATTACTTATTAGTCGAAATCGGCGAAAAATTCAAAACAAAGATATAAAAATGAGTCATTCCCGTTGGTCATAACATAAAATGAATTTCCATACTAAACGGCATTTTCCTCAAGTGAAAAGAAATAAATGAAATTTCATTAAACTCCGTCCCTACTAATAACCATGAGTGTTGCCATGCCCTTGAAATATGTCAAATCAGACAAGTCATGGTAACATTTCGTCTCGCGGAGAAGACATGAAAAACCTATGAATAATACGTCTAAAAGTGTACAAAAATACGTAGTTTTTTATCTAGGTTTACCAAATTATGTATGCAAATCACGTAAACGTGAAGTGTAATCAGTAGCAAGCATCAGTGTTTAATTGGTAAATAACAGTTTGAAAGAGGAGCACATGCATCAACAGGAACGTTTGCACTTTGAAGTAGAAGTAGTTCCAGCAATGTCCCATAACGCAACACGGAGCTATGGAAAGCATTGAGTCAAAACGAATTAATGACGCCCATCCCTCAAATATATTTGTATTTGGACACAGGGTCCACAGCGAATGGACAGTTTCCTACTTCGAAGTCGACACCGACAATTTCATAAGTGTAAATATTTTCCCCCGATACATTTTTAGTTTCTCGCTTCTGCTACGGCAGTAGTAAGATAATTATGTAGTAATGCGCGAAAAAAACGGCGAATTAGGGCAGAAAAACTCTTTTTACAGACCCCTGGTAACGCGAAAGTGGATACATACAGTTACTAAATTTAGAAACAAAAATCTAAAATGTGGTGTGGTCAGAATCCACGTATTGTGGGAAAAATGGAATGACAACCAAACGCTTATCTGTCCATTCGTCCGTCCGGCTGGCTGGCTGTCCTCCTGAACAACGCTAGTGACAAAAGGGATCAGCAGATTTCCCCCAAAATTGATATTCCTCAATCGATCTGGTAGCGGTAGTTTAGTTTTGGGTGGTACTTTACATATAGCCCCTGGGACATTTTCAAAATTTTCAAAAAAATGGCATCATCGATTTTGATTAAGTTTTGTTAGATAGATAGTTTTGAAGATTTTTTTTGATAGTGTGAAGGGCATTAAAAGAATAGTGCAGGTCTCATGTTTGTTAAAAACACTGATTTTTTTAAAATTGCTAAAATTTAAAATTTACGGCGTCTTCCTAGAACTAATATTATAGAGTTTTTCCATTCGTGAAACTTGTCCCTAAAAGATAGAGTTTGAAATTACGTCATGTACAATTTTTCGAAAATGTCAGTACTTTCCGTGTAATTTTGCGTACCATTACGGTCGAGAAATTACGGGCTGATTTAGGACCACCCAATTTTAAACACGTAGTTAATAACCCTGTAATATCGCCAATATTTGCACTCGTATACGACCACCGAATAAGAATCTTTATCGCGTGCCTGTGAGAAGAGCTTTTGCAAAGGAATGTCGATGTCGAAGGTGACGTGTCGATTTGTCGCTAGATTTCTCAATTATTGGATGCCGTGGCATTTGATAGTTCTTGCATGTAGGGTCGCCAGGTAATATTGGACACCGGGTAGTATTGCACAAAATGAGTACAAAGCACTGGACACTAGTGATAGCACGAGTCACACTCTCAATGTGTTCCTGGAAAAGAAATAGCTATGCAATCGTCAGATTGTGTGCTTACATCAAGCATTTTGGTTAGAGCGACACGTGTTACTTTTTGTAGGTTGCCCATTGTACGAAGATAACTTTGGATCTTTAAAACTTCTCTTAGGGTAGGTTTATACATCTTCAATTGTGACAAGTAGGTTCACTAAGATGTATTTGTTACGTTACGGTAGTACAAGTTCTTTTTTAAACTTTATGTGTGTTATTTTCTTCTTGAGTTCGAGAGTCGTTCGGATGGTATCGGGAAAAGCAGAATCGGATTAAACAGGACAGTTACTTCTTTGCCTTCTCATCATTTTACCGCATTTCTTGTGTATAGGTTGTTAGGAGGTATTATTCGAATACCAATGTAAATTTTGACCGTGTTTCAGGAAAGTATGAGTAAAATTCACGGGAAACAGGAAGAAATAACATGAATATAGCCATTCTGTAGATCATTTGAAAAGAAATGTTGATAAAAAGAGGCAAATGCTAGATATTCTGTAACCAAGAGCCCACAAGGCGATCGGGTATAAATACTAGTAAAAGGAAGAGATATAACAAGCAAGCCCAATACTGCATTAAAATTATTTTACTATTATTTCTGTAGTTGTCCGATACCACCCTCCACTTTTCAGACATGTAAATTGTCAACAATTTTTACTACCCCCAAATAAACATTTTGCCTTCAAACTAAACAGCTTCGACAAGTAAGAGATTGGAGTTTCATATTCTGTATTTAGCGTTTAATTTTAACTTCTCCTAATTAAGAAACGATATTTAAAGCACAGGTGGCCGAGCCCACCCGACCTTTCCCTACGTGAACTAAATATGCAGCGCGGGTTGATCGTGTTCTATTCCTGGTCGAGTGAAGAATCGATGCGAAGCTCTCGCCGGTCGCTGCGCTGCCTGCGATGGAGCGCCTCAATATTGCATGGGCGTAATTGCGAGCCCATGCATAGTTGACTGCACCGCTGCCAGGGCTCTCGGATAGGCTGGGACCTCCCTTCACGAGAGACCAGCCAGCGGAAGATCCCGAGTATATACTCTCACACACCAGCAACTCAAACATTCCTCATCGATTGATACGGCTCAGGGCAATCGCTGTTGCAACTACGGAGACGTACGTCCTGGAGGTCATAGGTCATCACTTGTGACAGATTTTCCACACTAGCTACGTAGCTACAGTCACTGTCTGAAGAGGAATGCTTGCGGCCGGCTGCTCTGATCCGCAGTTTCTCCGCCCAACGCCGGCATATGACGGAGCAGTTCCGTAACAAACGGGCCTCGGATCACGCGCGATATTTCCATTGTCTTCCTTGAACTTTCCTCAGCCCTTATTTATTTTCACTTGCACGCACTTCACTCTCATATATGTGCTGAGACCTGTCAGAAACTTAGAGCTTGTCCCGGCTGGAGTCGTGTTCCTGGGAATATATATCTAGAGCGGGAAAACGGTAAAATGGCATGTACTTCGCCACCGGATCTCACTTACCTATGGAGAGAAAACACCAGTACCAACCGCAATATGACATGCTGTCGAGGCCGCAGTCACCCGTCACTATCCAAGAAGTGACAAACAAGAATTTCCTCACATACAGTTCCCATTCAGGAGGATTAAATGAAATGAATTTTCTATGAGTTATTTGAGGCCCTGAGTTTAAATAAATAATATTATTGGATGAACTGTAATTACGAGATAGTGCTTTATGGCTTCTCAAACGTCTTTCATATCATAATTTTAGCTAGTCAAGGGGGTTTGAGGAGACGGTGTCGCTAAGATCTATATCTTAGGTAGAATTTATGCTGGTAAAATTGTAAACATTCGTTATTAGATCGCGTCGGGCACTTCCTCTGCTCTGCGACTCGGGAATCCCATCATTCTCCCACACGTTGTTGTGCCACGTGACCTGAGAGCTCGATCCCACACTACTGAGTTCTTCCTTGACGTGGGAGAACTTCAGGGAAGTCCACAAACGATCTCGTCATGGCGTTTGCGAACCCTGCGAGGCCTACCACTCCACACAATGACTTGTTCCACTAGGTAGAATTCACCTCGGGATGGGCGCCTACGCTTTTTGCCCTTCCTCACGCCTCGCCGTCGCACAACTACGTCGGCGGCCGGTATCCGGATCCCGCCGGCACGCAGTTTGCCCACACGGCAAACTCCCCTCACAATGCTTGAGTTGGGGTCGCCCTGCCAGCTCAGAGCTCCTAGTTTTTCATGTTGCCTGAGTCCAAACTCCGCTAGTTACTAGTCTTTGCCCAGAGTGTTGGGCCACTCCCACAACGAAGCCAAGAACCCACAATACCCCAACACGGGGCCACCCGAACTAAGGTCCGGGCGGCTCGGGGGCCCCTTCCTGTCTCCTTACTGTCTTCACCTTGATGCTATCGACGTGAGCGCCGCCAGAACGTATATAATCTGACAGGAGGGTATTCAGCCCGCTTCAGACCTTGAAATGTGGGATCCCGAGAATTCCGAAGGTCGACGCGCCAGGAGCCCGACTGGTGAGCTACCGACGAGGCTTGGCAACAAAGAGCTTAGCATTACCTTCTCACTGCCTCCACCTTAGAGCTAACGGCGTGAGTGTCGCCGCGAAACGCAGTGGGGTTGTCTACAACTCTCCACCAGACATCGCACCCTCCTACATAGATGCGATTCCCCCTGCTGGGAAATCTCATCATATTGTACACTCTGGAGTGTTTGTCCCTTCCTGAATCCTCTTAGGTAATCAATGGAGAGGCTCTTCAGATATGCAGATTGTCAGTTTGCACGCCAATCAATCATGTCCATTAGGTGGTCAAATAGTCGAGTAAGGGCCGTGTCTAATTGATAAAGTAAACTAGAGTATGCTTGCGTGGAACATTTCCCACAGAAAGCACCAGGTGTAACGGTTTCATAAATTATAATACCATGTAGTGAATAGTATATTTCTTGTACTTTCAATCAAATGATAGACAACACACCGATTTTCCTTTTAAAATTAATCAGAGGCGTTTACATTTCTTCATGCTTAAGAATTTTACAATTGAGAGTAATGAGTAATGAAGTAACAATAAGAGTTCTTCAGTTTACGTGTGTCCTCATGTTACGGCAAAAATCAGACCTTTATTACGTTTTCAAGTCTTATTGCGGTTATCCAGATTGCGAATTTCGTATGTGTATGTAAATTGAAAGAAAAATACGCAGTTTCCAACCGTGAAAGAGGTGTGTATGATTTCTTTAGATATCTAGGAACGTGGGTGAATAGAAATGAAAACAATTTTGATTCTGACTGATGCAACAAAATTTGATGGCGCCACTCTACCTATTTGCACATTGCGCGCGGAGATCGAATTTTCATACATTTTCGTACGCAGAGTGACAACGCTTACAATGCAACTAACGTCATGCCGCAATGGACTCCAAGGAAGAATCCACCCACGAGCAAGAACAGTTGTATTTCGTATACTGTTCTAGGTTATTACAATATTTGTGAAGACTATTTGGGTACAGATATTCAATTATTGGCACTCAGGGTCGGTGCTACGTCATTGGTCGACTCAAAATAAGGTATACAATGTAATAATAATGCGCTTCCACGATAATAAATACTTATTATTTTACTATGTAATTATATATTATACGTCCCTGAAAAATTAATTAATTATATAATATATATCCCTGACAAATAAACTACGCATCTTACAAAAAAGCCTCCGAGAAAAAAAAAATCTCTAAGGAGAATATCTGCCAGACATAAAATCAAAACTCGCGCTCTCCGCTTTCGGGGATGAGGAGGGAATCAACGTTTGAAATGTTAAATAAGCATTTTCATTTTTTGCACATTTGGATTCTACACTAAATAATACATCAGTTTCGTCTAAAACACGTTTTTGATTTGCGATAAATGGTGCTGTAATCTCAAAGATATGATTTTTTCTATTCTCCTGAAATTACACTTTTTATTGAAAAATAATGAAACACCTGTGCAAAATTTTTTAAAAAGTATCTAGTGATAGATAATCCGCCACTCCCACTCCTAGCGAGAGGGTGAGTGGTAACTTTAAAGTCTCAATCGGAAACTCAAAATTTTTCCATTAAAGAATTAGATTTACCGCGTAGATTCTTTTTCATTCGTGGTAGGGTTGAAATGTTTTCAACAAACTACGTTTTGCCTCACCCAGGAACAACGGCGGGGACGGAGTAGAATTTTGTTCCCTTCGGGGCGATTGTTTTAGGCAAGTTCCCTCGCCTGTTACGATCGGGGTGCAAGTTAAAAAGAGCTTCAACGCTAACCAATCACGAATGAAAAAACCTTAAAGGAAAAATCTGTTTCTTTAATAAAAATGGGAGTTTCTGTTTGAGATTTACGTTATTACGAGATTACGTTATTACGAGATTTATAAGTTACCAGTCTGCCCCCCGGAAATGGGATGGAGGTGAGATGAAACTGATATCACTGAATACAATTTTAAAAAAATATTGAACAGGCGTTTTTTAATTTTTCAACCAAAGTGTAATTTCTTTAGAAGAGTAAAAAATCTTATTTTCGGTATTACAGCAACATCTATCAAAAATATAAATATTTTTTTAGACAAAACCTATGTATTTTAGTGTTTTAAATCTGCAATAAAAAATTGAGGTTCATGTTTAACGTTTCAAAGTTGCGCCTCCTCCCCACCCCCAGAGATTAGAAGCGAGGTTTCATTTTAGGTCAGGCAGATTTTCACTTTTTGTCTGAGACTTTTTTTCCTTGCGTATTTTTATAATTATTTCAATTTGTCAGGTTCGATGGGTCACCCGGTACACATAAGACAATAACTATAAATGAAAATGAATTCGATAATTATTTAAACCATAAATTATGCACATCGAAGCTTTTTTCTTCTTACAAAATGTATAACTATTTTGTTAATTATATAATCAGTACCAGTAAGCAAAAAAAATTTTTGAAAATGTACCAACATTGGGGCTTACATGATCGTCAAATTTGCCTGTTGGCAGCGTCGTTGCTGCTGGGAATGGTGTACAAGAGTATTTTATTTGTATTTCTTGATTAGTGTACATGCTACCAAAATAGTTTCGTGTGGTTTTGTACATCATAATTCTTGCACCAAGTGTGTACTTTTATGTTATATTCTTGTCATCAACTTGGTCGCCTGAAAATTAAATTATTGTTCTACACTAATAAAATAGGATAGCTATCTTCAAAAATATAAATTTTTTTAAAACATAATTCTTAGTGCGTAAAGAATTTGTCAATACAACTATTAAATCAATCAATCTAATATATAAATACAATGTGTGTGTGTGTGTTTGTTGGTTCGTACTTAATGCGCTGCCGTACCGTTCATCCGATTCCGATGAAAAGTTGTCAACTTATTTCTTACACATATGGGAAGAATGTTGGTACTTGAAAAATGTGTATATGGCTGCGCACATAGATGTGCGTTGATGACGATTTTATGCTGACTCAAGCGCCCCTGAGCGAGGTACTCAACGCAACCCGCAGCATCCTGAAGTACAAGTATTAAGAGCGTCTTCATTGTATACTCTGTCCCTGGGATTGTGAAATTTTGCGCGGGAGAGACAGAGACGCAGAGAGAGAGAGAGACGAGGGGAGAGACGGTGACAGAGAGAGACTGTGAGAGAAAGGGAGAGGGATGACGAAAGAGAGAGAGGCAGGACGTCTGCCGAGTCCCGTTAGTTTTGAATAAAAATATGTTTTCAAGTAACCTTTATATTACTTAGTTGATAAAGTGCTTCAGATGACTCTTCAAAATCAATGATCTACTCGGGGTAATGTTTGGCTCTTTTTAAGAGATCTGATGTTTTTAGAATCAAAAGTTCAAGAGCATTATAACGTATGAAACTCAATTCCGTTTATAAATTGTAATGTGGAGGAAATATCATGGACTAAAATATATGTTGTTTCGTTTTACTTGCAGGGAACAGTTTGTAATAAAATTTTGCTCATACTTATGTTTCCTCAAGTTTCCGCCGTCGCTAGCGCTGTCACCTCTGGCGGAGACTGAAGGAACTTTCGGAAACGACAGATACCTGCCCGCCAGGGACGCGTTATGAAGCAATTACCTGCTCACTGATGAAGTTTTCGCTCGTCCCGCTTTACGAGGGCTTTTGTGGCGGAATAGACCCAGCGGGTTTCATTAAATCGACCGAACTGTCGGCCCGGAGAATAGCAGACTGTTGCTTACAAACTTTGAATTGCCAAGTGAATTTACGAACAGAGTTCGAAACGTACGTTGAAAAGTAAGCAATCACAAATAAATAAACATAAAACTGAAACTAATGAACTTGTTTCACGGGTTTTAAAATCAAAAGGGTATTTCATTTTTAAACTATTTGTAGCCAATTTGGTTTCTATGTAGAGCGACTTCTGTTTTGGATGGGATCTATCAGTCAATTTTGTAAGAATTCTTTACTGAGTTTAAAATCGAAAAGTTAGTATGGAACGTTAGCTAGAGCACAAGTAGTGCCAAGATCATTGACACGAAATATTAAAGTGTTTCAAATAGCAGTCGCAGTCCAAACACGTAAAATTGTATACATTTTAAACCCACGCGAATTCCAGAAATCTATAGTATTAAAAAATATGAGGGACAGGAAGATTTCTAGTGGTTGCTCCGTATGGCGGAGCGTTAAGCCGAATGATCTGCTTTGAATTTCTTCAATTCACCCGTTTCATCGTCGCAGTTGTAGATTGCGCTATCTATAGAAATATTTTTGAGTAACTGATTTACCATTTTACTTTTTCACATTCGTACTATTATACGGAGAAATATACGTAGTATAGAGAAAGTCATCACTTCGACGCACATAATATGATTAATGGAAAAATATTAAAACTTTTTGTGATAATTTATTCGATAAAAAAACATATCTCACTAAGAAGTTTGGATTCTAATATTTCACCATTAAGTTGTCTTGGTTCCACGAGAGGACCATTGTGCGTCTACAAGTATTATATATGCTTTGTTACTGTCAATATAGAAACATTTTAAATAGTTAAATAAGTTATATTATTACTTTTTTGTAATAATATGATATAAATCAAATGTTATTTTAAAAATGTTCAAAAAAATGAAATTGTTACAAAAAATGAAACTTGGTGAAAATGTTTAAAACAATTTTTCTCGGCATTAAACAAAGTGCATTGTGGCACGTTTCATTAGACAAGCGTCGACGATGCTGATCGTTCTCCAAATTATCTCCATTTAAATAATCATTTGAGTGAGCGTCACATAGGATGTCTTCAAAAAAAGCAAGAATATATTCTCCTAATAATGAAGCATTAGTTTTTAGCATTATCAAATTAGTTTTTCCTTATATCTTGGACATTTAAAATAATAAACGAATGAACCAATATTCGAAGATCAGCTATCAACAATATAATATAAACAAAAAATATATCCGATTTTGAGATTATGTTCAGTTGTTCTACATAGCACCATCTTAATTTTTAATCAACATTTCTACTGCTATTAATATTCAATGCACACTAATTTTACTTAAAGATACTTTACAAAGTCTTATTGCACTATAAACATTTAAATAAATAAATTCGCCTTTCTGACAAAAAATAAATTCGCTTCTGTATGTTAGACGTTAGAAGTTGGAAGTGGGACATTGAGATGACTCTGAGAAATGAACTGCAATAGAAATGTCTACTCTCCGTTTTGCTGCGGCGGCAGCTAGAACATCACCCTTCAAGCACGTGCCTAGCACCAGTAGACGACTACCATCAATGTACTTTCACAGAGCAATATATAGACGTATCCCTTCACATCTTAGTATGTGCAATATAGTACATACATATGACCTTTATAGCTGAATAAATTCACATTAGAAAGTGTCAAACGGACTCAATTTATTATTAAACGAACGGAATATTTATACGAGTACGAATATGTGATACAGTTAATTAGGTTGATATTTTTTTTTACTTCATTTTACAGAGAATATCGTGAATTTACCTTGTAATAGAAATGAAACTCAGTATTTTCTTTGTGCCTTCTATTGTTTTTATTATACCACTGTTACAATAGTCCTCTTTCTAAGTATTGTTTAGTTACAAATATAAAAGTAATGTACTTTACATTATCATCAGCCCACTTAAATAACTTCCTTGGTAAATTATTAGTTTCTTCTCGTAATCGAACGCTAGCTTTTATCGAGAATATTACAGTTGCCCTCTCTCCCTACGTCACGTGGTCTCTTTTCATAAGACGTTGCGAAGAGAAGAAATAACAGTCAGCACTCACGTTGAAGGCATTTTTGTGGAAGAATAAATTGACATTGTTTTATAATACTAGACACTGACCCCATCCCTTAAATATGTCTGTTAAGACTGTCATAATCTTGCTTGAGAGTTGTTATGAGTTTACACTGAAAAGAGAGAAGTGAATTCGTGCCGTTATTCAGGCATTCAGAACTTTTTTTTAAAATTCTTTGCATTCTCTGAAGTATAGCACAAAAGGATACTGAAGAGCTACGACATTAGTTCACAACAGTCTCTGAATTACATCTTCAAGTACGAAAGAATAATTTCCTAAAAAATATCACACTGGACATCGAAAACCCGTAGCTTGAAATTTTATTTCTGTCTCATAAAGAGAACAGAAGACGGTGAACGATGGGCGAAGACAGCAGAAGAAACAGATGACGAACTTGCTCGGTCAGTTCCTTTGTTGCTCGTATCAGGCGATAACTTAGGGTGACAAGGACCAGCGGTACATGTGTATTCATCATTTTCACTGCTCAACATATTTCCGGCATTAACGAGTATGGTCGATTCTCACTTTCATGAAAACGTTTCAATTCACTCGTCAAGAGAAGACATTTTGAAAACCAATTTATCCAATACACATTGCTTTTGTGGCGGCAACCTATCAATTTTCAACTTCTCAAGATGATGGTTGTAACAAACTAAATGTACACTTGTTCAATTATAGATTTTCGTATTAAGAAAATGCACATAACAATAGTATTGATATTATTTTAAGACTGATTGCTAACTTCACAGAACAACGCCCATATTTCACGGATTCCTCTGTTTCAGGCAGACCCTAACGGTGTCAGTTTTTTATAAAAAAACTTAATAGTGGCAATTCTTCAAAAGACTGCCATTTGAGACCGTGTGTGTTTTTCTGCGATTCTTACCATGCCACACGTCTCACGGTTGCTTTAGGTTGGACGTCACAATGCATCATAGTATTGTCGCCCCTTAGTTTGAGCTGCAAGTACGGCAGGCAGCGGGCTGCCTACGTGCTCCGGTGAACAAACTATTTTTTTAAATGTTATTGATGTGTGATTCACTTTGAAATCTGACAGACCTACACAATCTTAATGTGGAAATACTATAATATTTTTTACAATTGTGTCGATCTATTATAAAAATTAGAATTCTAAAAATTAAAAAAACATTTTGAATATTTAAATAATATGTTTATACTAATTATTTTTACATCATATGAAAATATTACATCATTTTAAAGTTGTATTTAAGTGTAATTTTATTTTTTTTTAAGAAAACGGCACAAAAATTGTAAACATTAGTGCGCATGATTTTTGGAAAAAATAATCGGTAATATTTCTGAAAGGGGTGGGATTAAAAAAAAGAAATACACATGTCACCTATTTTCAACCTTAGTCCTCATAAAAAAGTTTAAGTCGCTAAAAAGTAGTGATGTTTTGTGAGAGTGCGATTTGCCGGAATGACTCAAATAATGGAGTTTTACTCCTGTCACAATTGTATTAAGAACGTCGATACTTTCTTTAGAAGTGATTATGAAATTCGCACTTTGCTATGTTTTCCACAATTTTTGTAGTTATGACTGCATTATTATCAACAACATTGCAACATTTATCGTGAAGTACTGTTCATTGGCAATATCACACATCATACACATTGAGAAGCTCTAGAGGACGCTGTATGAAGTTTATCAAATTTTGGATGTTCTTGGGAATGCGTTACTTCATCGTAATTTTCAGTTTTATTTGCTAATAAAATCGGTAATTGATTAGTGGTACCTTGAGAGATGAATCATTATATCAAGTGATATCACTGCAGGGCCTTTGACTGAGGGGTCCTGTGTGACCACTCCTCACAATGAGATGATTTTCAACACTGGCTTGTCAGCTAGAATGAATTCAGTTGCTGATTGTAGGAGACTTCTAGCGGTTGGTTGCTCTGATCGGTTCTTTTCCGTGTTTCCTCGATCAATTCCAGGTGCATGCGGGGGCAGTGCTCTAGCAAACGGGCCACGGACGGCGCATGCTCTATCCTCCCTGTTCCTGGCCCTACTCTCAACCCTTACACGCACACAGCTCGTCCCGCCTGGGGCGGTGCATTGCTGATGCGAGATACCAGGTAGGGGAACTCCACTTGCCGACGGTAGGTCGGCGCCGGATCTCGCCATCCAGCATGTGAAGACCGTCGCCACCCCCAGGGGGGGGGATGCACTACTCTTACGGAGACAATGACCTCAGTAGTTGACACTCTCGGAATCACTGATAACCATCCATTGATTAGCGGTAAAATTTGTTATTACTATCAGTTTGTATTATTTCGTACATATTTAAATTATTTATCTACTTTCTAGTTTTTTTTATGTATTTCATAGTAATGCGTCCGAGTGGCTGTGTCATGCTCGGTTTTGTCATCAAACAATAGCAGGAAATAAAACACAAAATGTTCTTGTTTGTTCCGTAGGGGCGTGTCATGAAGTTGTGCTCGACAATGCCTCCTTTCTTTGTCTGGGCCGTCGCAGCCCCCGGCAGGGGCAGGGGCTGGGGAAGGGGCAGGCGGGGCTGAGTTTCGCGGGAACTTGGACACACTTTGTTTCTGTCCGTAAAACAGATGAATTCATTTCCTTTCACGCAAGGAAACTTCCACAAGGCTGAATCTTAACGCTACTCGCGAGAAGTAGCCATTCTTCACTTTTCAAAGGCCTTTCTTCGTGGATTCTCGCACAAGAGCTGACTTGAAATACAGCGTTAATATTACAGGTCTATAGCACTGTTGAAGAGGAACAAAACAAGTTTGCATTTAAAGAGTTGGATATTCTTGAGATCAAGCCGCTTTTAAAAGAAGAGAACAAACATAAAATTCAAAATTATCAGCTAAATTTCCCTTTTTTATACGTTTTTGAGACATGTTGTGAATAGTAATTGTTCTTTGAAAGAAGAAAAAGTTTTCAGGCAGTGGAAATGGATTTCGAAGATCTATGACAAACAAATATTTGTTTAATTTTCTTTAAGCTATTTAGTCAATGATTAGAAACGGTGTTCTGTGAGCATTTATTGTATCTTTCCACAGTACTCAAAATCTAAGATCGTAGAGTTTTAACATACAATATAGGCTTTCACGATCGGTTACTACATCATAATTAGCCCGAAAATTATTATGTCGTAGAGGTTTGCTTTCCAAATTACCCCGCATGGAATTTGTGGCATTTCCCTGATTCGTTTACCTTTGTTTCTGGCACATTAATCTGAAATAGTAAAAATAACGTACTGGTACGAAATATTATTTATGAATCTTTGCCGTTTTTACTTTCTCTTTGTTACGAAAATACTTCGTTGGAAGGAATTGTTACGTAATGTTTGCAAAAAAAGTGGATACAACATTTGATAAACATAAAAAAAATTCTAACACATGGTGTGGCAAGAATCCATGTTTTGTGGGTTCTTGATACTGAAAAATCCATCGACGGCAAAACGTGTGTTGTCCTTCCGTCTGTCCGACTGTGGTGAACGCTAGCATCGTTTAGTCGATTTTCCCCGAAATAGATATTCCCCAATGGATCTGAACAAACTCGAAGCTTTGGGAGTTTCAAACGGATATTTTGATTTTTGAGGGCCCCTTACACACAAACTGAAAGTCATAGTTATTCTCAGAATCATAAGTCGTTGTCAACTGTTAAGTAATAAGTAAATAAATAATGAAATCAATAAAAATTAATAAATAAAATGAAATTGTCAAGTACGTAAATAAGCAATTCAGGGACAAAAGGGAGTGAGTGCCTGAAAAGCAAGCCTCGAGGCGATTGTGCAGACAATCTTTGGCGCCGCTGTTGGATTTGAGGTACTGAGGAGGCCAAAGACTCAACCATAAATATGACTGACGCTCGTGCCAGGAAATAAATCGTTTAGAAGAAGCCTTGTAGATTATCACGCACACGGCGTCTGAAGGTTTTCCCCAATCAGGGGTTTGTCCTCAGCCGTCCCTTACAGTCTCTTCCGCGACTTCAAAACTCAATTTCAAATCACATCGTGCACTGGCATTATGCATCTGCATTATGATTTGGATATCAACGAGGAGTAAATGTCACATGTGTACCTTCATTGCTTTATATTTTCCAACATATCTTCAGGGGAAAATGTGATTATCTTCGATTCCTAGAAGCTTATAACATTTATTATGAAAGACTATATAAGGAATTTTTTTTAAAATTAACACACTGTGCGCGAAACGCGGTTTCTCTTGCTTGTTTTCCATGTGCGAAAACGTTAATATTTTCAGTCTACGAAACATCACGAAGGTGTGCGAAACATCGCGAAGCAAGTGTGAAACATCACGGAATCTGTGTGACACATCTTTGACGATTCACAATCGTCTTCCGTCTTGACGACGTCTTTGTTGATTATTTACAAACAATAGTTTTACGCACTTATTAGATCCATTTACTTTTTTGTACAAGTAAGGTATTTCGAGTTATTTATGTTCAATTTATACTCTGTTACTCGACGCATATACTTTCATTACTCTTTCTAAGAATGTAAGAGTAACATCGAAATAATGATTGTTTTAGCGCTTCTGTGTCTTTCTCCGAAACTGGGACACTCTTCGTCGACTCCTCACGCAATACGAAGTTCTGCCTTCACCCTCTCAGCCTCAAATGGTGACCACTCGTACAACAGGAGTGCCCGTGGGTATGCCGTTTTGCCGGCGTCTCTTGTCGCAGCCTAGTCGCGGTACCCACACTCTAGTAACATCGGCTTAATTATCCGTGACGACTCGAGCATGACTGAGGAGGGCTCCCGTTGCCATGAATAATACACAAGATGGAATTTACAACGTTTATTGAGAGCGGAAACGCCTCGTTCGCAATCTCTACATAATATGAGCTGCTGGGAGCTCGCTCTTACTGTATTTATACAAGTCATGAGCTGCGGATTAGAAGGGGAGGAGGAGTAAAGGTTAGGGTGGTCCAGATGGGGCAAGATTCCGGGGCCTCCGCTGGCTCATGCAGCAAACAGATAATTGTTTGTTTGCGGCTGGATCTCGTCCGTCGGACTCTCCCCTGGCAGACGGGCTCCTGAAGAGTGTGTACATAACTCTCTTAAGGGTCAACTGGTGTTTTCTTAGATAAAAACTAACCATGACATCTCATATTCAGCCAAGAACTAATAAAATGTAAACCATAATTTCAAAATTATATCAGTTAATAAATTTAAAATCTTCCGTTAAAATAGAATGTGGTACACTAATTTATAAATCAATAATTCGACCTCTGATATTTAAGCCTGCCTTATCTGGTACAAAGCTGCTACAAACCATTAAAAATATTATAAGCAATGTTTCCGGAGAATGATTAAATTTCATTGGTTTATTCCAAAGATGCAAATTCATCAAGAATCACCAACTGAACCTCTCTAACAATACATCAAAAATCTAACTACAAGCTTCTTCTCCAATCTGCCAGCATCACCTTGCACTATTATCCAAAAGATATATTCCGCCCACCATGAATATTTAATGAATTTGAGTAAGGAATTAATAAAATAATAAATTAAAAAATTATCTGAATTATTAAAATTAAAATTCATTTAGTTCGTTACATATCATGGATAAGTGTTACCAGCCTGCCTGATGACTGCAGGATCGTCTCAAACATTAAGAAACACAAATATACTAAATCGCTGTAAAATATTAATGTTCAATAGGAAGAATAAAGATTAAAAACTGGTCTAAATCGACTTCCTTGACCTCTTTTCTGTTTTTAGGTACTTTCTTCTGAAGCACCTGCACAATATTCTTTTTAATTTTTTAATTTGAGTTATATTTTATTGATTAACTCTCATATGAACTGTGACCCTTGGTGATTGGATTAAAAACCCTACAGCACGAATTGTCACCAAATATTTAGCTCTCAACACGCAGTAAATGCGTATTTTTAAATACCTCTAAAAAAAGCTTTGTTAGGCGAAGTGATTTCAACAACAAAATACCACGCAGTCGCAGTTCTTTTCCAGTTTCATATAATTGGCACATATTCATTATTTCTGATTAGATTTCCAATTAGTTGGTTTGACCTGCGAGGCACAAGTTGTTTTCATTATTTATTGCGGGATGAAACAAATTAATTGGTATATCTGTATTTAAAAGTAATTTTGTTTATGTAAAGGGATTAAATGTAATCTTTCGTATTGGAAAATTAGAACTCAATGATGGATTATTTTCAGAATTCAAGAGCTACCGTAAATAGTTCATAAATTAAACATAAGCACTCTGAACAAACTTTGAGTAATTCTCATTTAATGTATTCTAATGCTCAATCATCAATACAGTGTTCGTATAAAAATGACATAATAATCACTTGTATCTGTAATGGTGATACATACTACATGAACTGTCTTTAGACCATTTTTCTTGTATGTATAAATGACAAGTGATGACTATAAAAATACGATGTTGTTGTTTAGTATTCCTTTTGGAGCCAAATTCATAATTTCTATAATAGAGTAAATTAAACGAAAGGAAAATTAAATGTGTATATAGATAAGTTGCCTGTTAAATAATCACTACGTAAGTGTGGGTTTGCATTTTAAAAATCGCCAACATTTCAAAAAATAATGAATATCGTATTTTAACGTCTGGTATAATGTTTATTTTATTGTAAGTGCTTTGACCTTAATTAAACAAATTATGTTTTTATATAACAATTTATTTCATGTTATATTTAATTTTTTGATCCTATTTGAGGTGTTTTTAAAAATCAACCTAAAATATAAAGTTGCTTATATTCAATACAATAATAACACATATCTCACAAATTGATGTATTGAGAAGAACTTAATAATAATACAAATTATGTAATACTCAGTGTCCAGGATGAGATCATAAGTACTTAACATGTAGATAGGAAATTGTCATTCATGTAAAAAATAATCAAGTCGTCACCTTCATCCGGTCAACTGGTATGACAGAAATCGTTTTTAACTGATTACAGGTTTACATAGTTTACAAATGATGCAAATCATTTTTTTAAATTAGTCTAAAAACTTCAGAGTATACATGTGCATAAAGACCTCGAAGTATGAAAGAGAATGCAGAGTATCAAAGAGTATCATCAGTATCAAAGAGTATGCAGAGATGTGGGAATGACCACCATGTTGAGATCAAAAAGATTAAAACATCTTCGAGTAGTTATGGATCTGAATGGAGTGAATTTAAAAAAATAACTACTCACAGAGGTCGTATCTCTTTTGACCTCAACATGGTGGTCATTCCCAGATTTTTGCATACTCTGTGATACTGATACTTTGATACTTATTACACTCTGTATTATCTTCCATACTTCGAGTTCTTTACGCATATATAAGCATTTTTAGAGTATTTTTTTTAAAAAGTGCATCATTTGAAAACTCTGTAAACCTGTAATTAATTTAAAAAACTACTTCTGTCATACCAGTTGACTGGATAAAGTTGACGACTTGATTACTTTTTATGTGAATGATAATTTTTTATCTACATGTTAATTATTTATTACGTCAAGTAACCTGGACCCTGGGTATGTCATAGTTTGTTTTTATTATTGTTCAGTTCCTCTCAATGCATCAATTTATCAGATATGTGTTACCATTTTATTTAATATAACTTACTTTGTTTTTAGGATGATATATAAAAAACACCCCAAATAGGGTCGAAAAGGTAAATATAACACGAAATAAATTGTTATATAAAAACTCTGTCTTTTTTACTAAGATTAAGAAATAATTATAAAATTGGAATATAATTTAATCAAATACGTTTATTTTACAAGATAGTCTGCACAGCCAAGTGCAGTGTTGCATGTGCCAAAAGTAGTACTTAAATTAGTACAAGAGGTTAATTGCAGTTACTTATAATTATTTTTATTTTTATTGGTTCTAAAAGGTTACGCAGCTAAATATATTTTCAACTGTCGAATTCTCTTATATCTTCCTACAATTGCGATCCCGAGGAATTTGATGTGACTGCTGATTGATCTGCTATTAAATTAATATACAGGTGATATGAAAACGACCAAGTGTATCGATTATTGAATGCTCAGCTTACTAATGTAATCATCAAATATTTTCTTTTTCTGGCGTTTTGTTTTTTCATATTTTGCATCTTCAGAATCTAATACAAACCCGTGAATATTAATTTAGAATATTTACATATTTTGGACTTCAATTTAGAAGAATTAAAAATAATATTTATGAATATAATATAATTTTAACTTAATCTTTAAAATTTGAGAAAACAATTTTTTATGATAAACATATATGAACGTGACTTTCATTGACGTTGAAACATCAGGGGAAGCAGAATCAGCAGATTTATTCTAAAATTTAAAAAATCAGTTACATTGTTAAGTGTGGTCAACAGAAACGTACATATTACCAAAGTTTTTTAATGCAAAAATCATAATAATGAAAGAAATATTTAAAAAAATGAAATTTTGAATAACTGCCTTGGTCCTGCGCATCAACGCCTGAGAAAATTAGTCCCGGAAGTGTGGTGCATCTTTCCCCTCGGGAGTTAGTGATCTTCACTCAGTGGTGAGATCCGCGCCGACCTACGTCGGAATGATGAGTTTCCCTCAACCAGGTATCTCCCAACAGCGCGCCACCGCCCCAGCTGAGAAAGGTTCTACGCTCGCTACCTTTCTCCCGGCCAGTGTGGTTGTGTAGTGCACTTTAGTTAAGTGCGTGTTAGAGGTGAGGATAGAACATGGAAAAGGTAGGAAAGATCGTGCGCGGCCCATGTTATGGTACTGCTCTGGCATTCCACTAGTGTTGATGGGTGAAACCACGGAAAACTACCGATTGCAGCAACTGGTCACTTTAATCCTCCTCCAGACAGCCCAAAGGCGACGTGTCTACGTTCATGGTGAGGAAACTCCTGCCACCGTGGGACCTCCGGGGCAGAGGCAGTGCGGTGCCATCAGTTGCTGCCCTGAGCCACCTCAGCGGGTGAAATGGGGGGGGCGGAGCGCGGCCGGAAGTTCCCGGGGCGGGAGGCATCCGTCTACGTCCCTTTCGTGCAGGCCGCCGCCGCCGCCGCGGTTTCGGGAGCAGCGCGCCCCGCCATCACTCAGCCCTCCCCTCCCCTCCCACCCCAAACCCACCACCCCCACCCGCACCGCGCGTTCCTCCATGGCCAGCCGCGCCCTCGCAAGGGAGCGTCGAAACCGCCTTGATGTTCTTTCGGGGCGGTTCAAGTCGCATGTGATTCATGGGCCAAGTTTTCAATGCCAAAACAAACCGATGTTACTCAAGAAATAAACGAAATGTCCACTTTTCTAGCACCAGCACCGGAAGAGATCGCTCCGGACATCAACTAATGTCACTGCAGCCCCACTAAACGGCGGGCCATGAGGGTCCCGCCCTCACGGTGTGAACGCTAACTACACAGATAGCTCGAGTTCAGCCTGGAGGAGAATTCTAGCGACAGGCTGCTCTGATCGGTAGTTTTACGAGTTTTCTACGATCAACAGCAGGTAAATGCTGGAGCAGTACCCTAACTATCGGGCCAAGGGACTCCGCGCGATGTTTCCTTCTCATTCCTTTTTCTATCCTCATTCTTTACTCACACGTGCACTAACATGCACTACACTAGCACACATGCCGGGTGACCATTCGGAACCTTAGAGCTTGTCCCGGCTGGGAAGAAGCCCCGCCGGTGGGAGATACCTGGTTTAGGAAAATGTTGCTTTCCGACGGTTCGCCAGCGCCGGAAGTCACCTTCAGCTGGGGTTGATCATCGCCATCCCTCGACGAAAAAAGATGCACAACAAGACCTCGGTAGTTGATGCGCCCGGAATCACTAACAACCAACCAACCAACCAACCAACCTTATGCCAAAACAAACTGACGTTACTCAAGAGATAAATGAAATGTTCAATTTCCCTACACCAGGAGTTTTAACGCTCCAAACTTGCATTTGGTCAGCCGTATTCTACCCTCAGGTAAAACACACATTTTTGGCAGAGGCACAATATTGTTGTTGGCACTATATTGACTGGTGAGAAGACACTTTTCGAGGATGTTTTATTTCTTACTCTATGCAAATCTATATATAACACATATATTAATTATGTTTATATAAACTAAAGATCTCTTTGCTCGCTGCTAAAATGTTGCTAAAGAGCTATATACTAACATATTATTTCCTAAAAAATTAATTAACACAGATTTCAACATTACACGAAATAACAGTTCCTCATCTGTTCTATTAACGGGTTTCATAGGGTACTCGTCTTAATCTGTCACTATTTTCATTTAGCAATAAATATATCCAATTTCCATATTGAATTAAAAACATTTTCATCATACTTAATACGTCCTTAATTGTCATTGTTATTATTATGAGGTTTGAAAAAAGAAAATACTTCTTGATAGAGGGACACTAATTGTGTATGCCAAAACATTTTTATCCATTGTGTCCGAATTTTTCAGCATTAGTCTACCGAGTTACGTTTTTCATAAAACTAAAATATGAAGTCAAACTCTCGAAGTCGATGAATGAGTATATTATACGACAATTTATTGCACACAAGTGATATATATTTTTATCGTCTAACAAAAATATATCACCGCCCAGATTCCAGAAGTAATTGTGGAAATATCGCTTGAAATTTGAACGAGCTATCTTGTTCTTTTTCATATTTAAGAATTCCTAATAGAGTTAACCCTCTACCTCTTTTTCCCCAATCTCTGTCTTTCTCTCCCTCGTATCCCTCTCTCTTTCCTTCACTTTACTCCTCACTGTTTCCCTTTCTCTTTATACCTCTCTCTTTTGCTTTCTCTGTCCCGGTCTTCTTCCCTCTCCTCTCTCATGCGTGCGCCACCCGCTCGTCCTGCGCTTCTCTGCCTCGACCGACGTCACACAATGCACACAACGCAGTTCAAGTGCATTGGGGATTGCATTAAAAAGGGAACGTCACATAGTGCTGCAGTGCCATCTGGCGGAGGTACAATAATTGTACAATGCCTGTATTCTTCCCACAAGTGCAATCAATAAGTTTTATCGCAATCAGATGAACGGTACGGTATCGCATTAAGTATGAAGCAACAAACTAACATTGATTTGTATACATTATATTTCGTAGTAGTGGCGTATTCCGTGTTGCACCGAGTAGAGCCGTCTCCGTCGTTGTCGCACTTGTCGTCGTTGTCCCGCGTGGGAGCGCCCCAGCGCTAGAGGTAGCGCCTCCACCGCCGCGGCGGCGCCCCGGCGACAAGAAATATTAGACTCCGGAGGTGGGCGGCGGGCGCCTGCTCAATAAAAGTTTACTGCGCGCGTTGTGAGGCTGCAGGCGGAGAGGGGCGGTGAGGATGGAGTCTGACAGAGTCTCGGGCTGCGAGCGGATGTGCTGGGGCGGCAGAGGGGGTTGGGGAAGGGGACGTGCGAGACGGGAGTGGAGGAGGAATGTGGGGTGGGGACGTGAGTTGTCTGAAGGGCCATGAGCCCCGCAGTGCTGCCCCGCTCTGGGTGCTCAAGTATACAATTGTACATCAAGACGTTTTCAAAAATAGTTATATATGCACCAAGGGCTTTATAAGGGGTCAAATGTACGAGCAGGACAAAAAGCCCGAGGGGCTTTAGATCGAACGCTTTTTGCTGCCCGAGATCATTCAAACCAGTTAACGCCCGTGATACATACATACTCTCATTTTTTACCTAATTTTAAGTATTCACATTTACTTCCGCGCAGGGGGACCCGGGCCTGCGTAGATGGCCACTGCCTCCGTCGCAGGCGACCGCCCGGACGGTGAGTTTCGCGGCGACACACACGTCCATAGCTTCATGGTGAAGAGGCGATGCTAAGTTCCGTGTTGCCGAGTCTTACCCCGTAACCCGCCAGTCGGTCCTATGGAGCGTGGACCTTTGGGCAGGATCGGGTGAAGGAGATTCTTCGGAAGGCACTGGAGTCCACACATAGAAGTCCGGCGGAAACACGGTACCACCTGCCAGGATGCCTGGGCTCTGGAGATAGTCACTAATCTTAAGGTGAGGTTGACCAAAAAATGCAATTATATATACAAATATATGAGTTATGCTTAAACACCATTGCATTGTAATATTGTATAAATATACGAAAAGAAAACAAAGATACTTGTCTGCGTCATTGTTTTCTTAAAATTCGAATCTGCCACGCTACCGATCAAGTGAGTGATACCTGACACCACATGTGAGGCACCTGGAGACTAAATTGAGACAAAAAGAGAATGAATGAATGATCGTATGTGACAGAAGATGCTTTTAAAAAGCTGAATATATGAACATATATATTAGATACATGATATGAACATATATTAGATTATGTTTTCTGTTTTTATTACAGAAAACATCACACACACATAATTTTCTCATATATTCGTTTTTACATTTAACACAATTAAAGAATGCAAATGAAAATGCAAAAAGTATAATAAATAATCATTATTGTTATAATATGAAGTGTGAAATATTATACTAAATCTGACTTATGTAGCATCCAACGGCGTAAATTGGGTGCGGCGACTGAAGGCTAGCAATCTTTATTTTGCGTATCCCATACTAGTGGTTCTAATGAAGCTTTGCTGCTGCAGTGTGTTATACATATCACACATTACTGGTCAAGTGATCGAGAATCACATTTTACGCTATGCAATGAAATTTCTTATAGATGAGACACTATCTCGCAAGCGTGGGTTTGATCTAAATCCTGGATGGGACATGATTGTCATGTATTCTATTGTTAAAACGGTCTTCCTTAAATTGGAGCATGGTTTCTCTGTTACAGCATCTTCGATAAATTTTACTTACATCGAGATAATCTCGGCAGATATTTCACTATCGCACGTGCAGAATACTTGTTTGTAGTGAAGACCCGATTATCCTTGACGTGGAGCGGGTTGCGTAAACTGCAGGGGTACTAACGTCGTCGTAATGAATAAATCATCAACCAAGCCGACACGTCCGATTTAATTCAAACTACTCCTCAAACACTCCACACTGAAAAATTATCATCTCTCTCTCAACCATGGTTAGGTGTCTCCCATTAGTGACGATCAATTTATACACTGTGACAAAGATTTGTGAAGTACCGGTGCTTGATTTCCAATACTTACCAACCCATTGATGTTGAGACATACGTTGGGGTTTATATCCACACTTATTAATTCACATTACTTTCTCAGTGGCTCCCTCTAGAAATCATTGGTGAACGCTGAGGCCATGGTGTTTGAGACGTTTAGTATGGTAATGTTGCCCAACCTTCTTTGGCGGGACTTCCTCTCATGCATAATCCAGAGATCGCCGGAAGAGCGCTGTGGTGTTTTGTAGTTTTGGGTATGAGAAATAGTGGCTCATCAATGGAAATTATGCCCCTTCAAAGAATGTTCACATCTTTTAAGTTTAAAAAGAACGTGTTAATATAGATGAGAATATAGATGAGAATATGCTGCAAGAAGAATTTCTTTTCACAAGAATGTCCATTTACAACAGAGGTAAGCGGTAAAATGAGGTTATTATCCATATACTCTTTTCAAATAAAATATCTAATTTTAACGTATAATTGATTATTCATTACAGGTTTAGCAATTTGTGGAACACGAATGTGCGTGTGTGTATCCATTACCTAGTTGGAAAAGATGGGAGTAAATTTGCAGTTATAGAGTAAATACATTATTATGTGTTTATTTTTATACTTCTTCTGAACAAGCGCCGTTAACCTGATTTTAGTATATACAATAATTTGTGGTTGTTATGCATTCTCTAAGTAGGTTATGTTTCGTGTTTCAGATTCTTTGTATAATCCGTTCAATCAACTCGAAAGTGTATTCTGTACTCACTTTGATGTCAATCCAAGAAGAGTGGCAAACAACCATGTTTTAATATTTTTTTTCCTCCTACCAGCGTAACCTGCTTGGACAGGGTCTGGAAGACGCCCGGAGCGTCAACGCCCCGCGCCGCGCCCTGGGCGCTGGCCTCGCGCGTTAAGATTCCGCGCGGCGCCGCGCAGAGCGCGCTACTTGTTGCCGGGGGCGGGGGATCCCCGGCGAGTGCTGTGTGCAGGTCACGTGAGCGCAACTCGATTGGCGCCGCCGCCGCCACCGCAGCGACGCGCGTTGCGCATAATTAGCACGCAAGGGCGCCTACACCCCCCCCCCCGCGCTCTTGGCGACGCAACTGCACGGGCGGGAAACGCGGCACGAGTCTGCGCCCCTGTACAGCAGGGGTGTCCACCTGGCAGCCCGCGGTGCCAGCCTGCGAAAAGGTATTTAGTCAAAAGTTGAAGCCTCTTGCATCCATGACGAGCAAGAATGGTGTGCCTCTAGCACGTAAATTCGGAAATTCACAATAATCTCAATGATTTTCATTGCGTTATGCAGGGTAAGGCTTGATATCACACATCGTTCTATTATCTCTCTCTCCCCCCCTTTTTAAGAGCATCCGGGCAAACTGTCGACATCAACAATACGGGGAAGTAACGAGTGGATGGCTCGAGTCCTAGAAATTGGCCCGCAACCATATTAAAGAGTTTAGTTGTGACTCTTGCAAGTTGGACACCCCTGTGTAACAGCGACACGCGCGACTGCACGGTCTCCGCCGCGGGAAGTCGGACGCTAAATAGAAACAATGCTAGCGCGGAAACGAATCAGCCACTTTCGCTTATAAGTTAATTTAAATTGTTAATTAATTTCACCGAGCACTCAATCGCGCCAATTGCTAACAAAATCAAAAAAAGGCTCTCTCAGCAGTTACCTTCGCTGGGATGACAACCTGCACGAGTTGACCACTGGTTGCTTTTACCATGCATTTGTGAATATACATGCACGTGCTGACGAAAAACACATATAATGAAATGTTTACAAATGTTCCATTGGATTGTAACCAATTTAGTCTTCCAAATATTAATTTTACACATAACTAGTAATCAAAATAATATATACGAATGTTAATGTATATGAACAATCAAAATTCATTGGTAGAAAATATCCAATGATAATGTATGGTAATGGTAATGAGTAAAGTGTTTTTAATTTAAAACCATCTTTAGTGTATAGAAAAGTTGCTAGATGGTAATGTTAAATAAGTAAGATGTTAATACATGCGAAGTAATTCGTACTGAGAAAATTAACTGAAATACTGATTGATCGATTAGTGATTCCGGGCACGTCAGCAGCTGAGGTCATTAGTCCCGTAGGTGTAGTGCACGTTTTTCCTTAAACCCCGCTAGCTGCTGCGATCCGCGACCGACCCACCTGGCGGCTGGAAGGGCTTCCCTCTCCCTCTCCAGGCGCCTGCCAGTGGGGCACCACCCCAGCCGCCTCAAGCTCTAAGCTCCCGGAAAATGTGCTAGTATAGTGCGTGTGTGTGTAAGTAAAGGGTGAGGATAGGATAAGGAAGAGGAAGGAAAGATCTCACGCGGTCGGTGGCCCGTTTGTAAGGGCATTGCTCCCGCAATCGTCTGGAAGTAATAGTAGAAACCACTAAACATTACCGAACAGAGCAGCCGGCCACTAGAATTCTCCTCCAGTCAGCGGCTGAATTCGATTTAGCTATGTATCGAAAATCCTGCCACCGGCGGGACACGAACCTAGGACCTCCCCTGAATGTTCGCTTGTGTTGCGGACGAGGCAATCTCAATACTTCGAGGCTGAACAACGTGGTCGCACTGTCGGTGGGCGATGGATTCGAACGGGTGGCCCTCAGGGAGTATTTTGGAAATCGCATGTTTTATTAGTCGTCTCTGAGCACATCAATCAATGTCTTAGGAAAAATGCTTAAAGGAACACAGAGGAAATATTCTTCTTCATAATTCGCCGGGGATAGATGATGATTTTTGCCAGTTTATAAAAACCCATCACAAAAGTATATAAGTTCTACTTCTAGGCAAAGAAGTTCCGACAGAACCGGAAGGAATAAGCGATTCTGACAGTTTGATGTGCTGTTGCCGCACGTGCACATCATTAGATAAATCCTTCTAAAATAATGATAAATGAAATATTAGAACATTCAACACATTAACCGACAGGCGATGACACGTTATCGCCTTCGCCACTCTCTGAGAGCCAGATGAGCGGAAACGCTGAATCCTGGCCATGAGAAAGTAAACAAATCCTCGCGAGCTGATTGCCTCGGAGCATTTCACATGACTTTCCATAGCAAGGGGCGAGAGAGGTCAGAGCTGCGTATACACTGTCGGAACTGTAGTCTTCAAATCGATCTAACATCAAACCAACTTTAAGTTCAACTTTACAGATTCCGAACTTAGTGTCCGCTAATACACAACTAGAAATCATCAGCATACACATTATGGCAGCAAAATTTTATTGAAAAGCGTATATTCTTAACATAAATTAGGAAAGTGGGAGGTTTTGACTCAGAACCCAGTGCGACTTTTTTTCTTCAATTTGTCTTTAATTTAATGCAACGCGTCTCCAACCCCCTTTTAGGGTGGTGAGCGTGGGAATAATCCTCTATTAATTATTTTTACATTGTCAAATCCGATATGGTCGCAGTCAGTTGCCAAGAGGACCGCCATGTAGCACGCGCCTCCCGCTACACGCTCCTGCGTCACTACTCAGCGGCCAGAATCGGGAAGGAGTTACGATTGAGCTAGGGTTTACTACACCACCCAGGGGTTGGAGTAGTCCTTGTGAAGCACCTAAACTGATTGCGGTGGTACAAATTTCACATGAGATTATCTGGGATTCGTCGTGGATCGAACTCGAACTTACTTGGTGAATTGCGAACATCTTCGCTTAGAGACACCAGAACGCGTGCTAGCCGGAAGGCAGACCACACACTGTCACTGACCCAAATTTTTCTTGCCGCTCAGACAAAAATTTGAAATACCATTTTATATTTTAAACATAATTATTATTACATATAATACTACTATTTTTCAGACCATAGATTTAAGCATTGTGTAACTAATGTATCCTCTGTGAAAAATGTTCATATACAAAGTGGATGTGTATATATGTGTGTTTTTGCTTCTCTTTAACTATTCAATGCAGTCACAATTCAATTCGGAAAATAATAATTTAGGCGTAAGACAGACCTAGAAGTGTTGGTGGGGAGTGATATTTGCAACCCGCAGTGCACATACTGCATGCAATGCGTACTGATCCGGCACCGAGATCATAACGACCAAGGCTCTTAAATACGTGATTGTGAAAAACATTCCACACCGAATTTTAAAGGGGAAAAACGCCTAAACTTACTTTTTATACATGTAACACTAACCAAGCTACAGCCCCAAAACAGAAGAAAACAAGAAAACTGTTGATTGGTATGTGGTGGTGCGTCCCGCCGACCACCTAGTTGCTGGGGCCTGCTCCCCGTATCTTGCGATTCGCCTTTTCATTTGCAGGTTTTACTTTTACGCTACGGAGAAGAGAGAAATTTATGTAATGCTGCGCGAAAAACGGCGAATTTTCGGCAAACAAAAACCTTATTACAAGGCCCTGGTAAAGAAAAATTGAATAAATCGAATTGCTAAAATTAGAAAAATAAACTTTAACACGTAGTGATCCTTTTTTTGTGGATTCTTGATACCAAAAAATCGAATGACGGCAAAACGCGCCTGACCGTCCTTCTGTGAACAATGCTAGCGACTAAACCGTTCAGCCGATTTCCTCAAACAATTATATTCCTATATCGATCTCGCTGATGTCGCGGTCCTTTGAATTTGTAACCAATGTTTTAATTTTGAATGGTACTTCTGCCTTGAACATTTTTAAAATTAAAAAAAATGGTTCCTTTGTTTTTGGCTAATTTTTTGTAGGGTAGTGTGAAGGACGTTTAAGAGAATGGTGCAGGTCTCATTTTTGTTGAAAAATTATTTTCGAAAATAGCAAATATTCAAAATGTTTGTCACGATGTCCTTCATCTACAATATAGAAACATTTTCTCTTATTGGAGTGTGTTCATAAAGAGCAGATCTTCAAATCATATCATATTCATTCAATTTCGAAAATATGAGTATTTTTTGTATAATTTGGCGTCAAACATAGTCGCCGGCGCTTCGTCAATTCGTAGTCCGAATTCCCTGCGCATCGTGAACGTAACTTGAGAAGAGCTTTTAAGCAGTTGGATGCTGCGTAAGTTAAAATTTGTATATTATTTTGTATTTCTTTGTTCGTTTCTTACACTCTAGCTTTTGTTATACATTTACAAATTAACCTTTTAGAAATTATTTAAAACGTATTTTATAAACCATATTTTTGTCCATGTTGCAAGGATTGTATTTGGATTATCAATGCGTTGATGTATTTCAATTAAAATCAGTTCAATTTTAATTTTTCAATCAGTAATTTGCGTACAGGATTATCCAAAAACAAATTGCTGTGAATATTTTAGAGCTCAGTAAAGACATTTCACTACAAATAACTTCTGATAGAGCACACGATACAATATAAATAACAACATATACAAATAATACAGCCACCAATAACCAAATAATACAATAATAGAAAGAAAATAATTAGGAGAACATACAAATCGTCCTGTGTAAGTGAAGTGTCCTGTATAAGTATCCTGTGACTCGTTACGGATATTATAAGGTACTAATAATTCAATCAGAATGCTTGTAGACTGAACCCTGAACTATTCATTAATAATAAATGCCAATAATGTCAGAATTGATCGAATAAAAATGTACAGAGTTTCAGATCTTTCAGAGTTTAGTTCAATCAAACAATTGTGAAGTGTCCTCAGAGTCCTTTTTAAATTGGGTACTCACATAAAATGTGTTTAAGGTTTTCACTAAGATTCATATCACATAGCGAGCAGATTAAATTTGTGCCACGTATTTCTACTGTTGATGTTGATTCGTCACTGATTTGAGCGACTACTCTAGAAATAAAAACTGAGGAAAGCCAAAGGTAAATGTTTCTCTGTTTCTGTAGATTGCAAATCCCCAACTTCTCGACATATTGTACTGTAAGATGAAATCATGATTCTACGGTTATCATCCACAATTGTTGTAACAGTCTGATTACATTAAGATTTTGTTGCTGTGTAATTAAGATATGAAATCCCGAGCCATTAATCAATCCATCCAGAACGGACACCCAGTTGAATTTACTAGAATTTTGAAATGAATTTCTTTATTCTAAATTTCGTTGAAAAGTATACGTGGGTATCGACAAGGCGCCATAGATAGTAATTTTGCCCTGTAAGTCAGTTATCTTTTAATTACGTCTGATTACATTGTCATTGACCAGTTTATTTTCTAATCACGAACCCAGGAGTTGTTCTCGATAGCTTCAAAAGATATTTGCAGAAATTTTACGTATATCACAGACCCCAGATACCTGCGGCCTATAGCACAGTAGATCCTACCATGGAATCAAAAAGTTCCCCATCAGCCAGCTATCTTTTTTGCCTGATATTACGATTATCTAGACTGAACTTAATGCCGTGCTTCCTTTGGTCAGGGCATTGGCAGCTGCGTAATTGAATAACCCTGATATTGGATACCTAAATTTGTATACTGCTTAAACATTTCTGTAACTTCTTTATATTTCACCGGCCTCCCTGACCTCTTGCTGCCTGATAATATGCATTGTCTTGCAAAGCAATCCGCAAAACCTAAATGAAATTAGCACAATCAGGTTTGCTCTCTTAAAAATACGATTTAAGTGAAGGAAAAATTGGTAACCTTCAGGAAATATGAGATACAAATACAACAAGTGCATTCTGCCCCAAGCTACTGAACTTCTGTCAATTCCGTCTCATTGATGAAACATGATTTAGCTATATGAAACACAGAATTTATGTTTATATTGGCTTGATAATATTTAGTTTTCGCACATAACGCTCTATGAATTGTACATTCTGCAGTTTTTATTAAAGGTTATGCCTGAAATGTGTTAATTTGAAGAGAAGGTGTGGCATAAAAAATATTACGTAACCATTACTACAGGCGAAAAATATGTGCAGTTTTAGCACCACTAGTTATTTGAAGGTGATCGTTCTGTGATGTGAATATCATTCAAAGCGAGTATAAAGTATCTCTTTTAAGATTTTTTCGTAAAATACCCGACGGGAACTTCATTCCGAGAAAAATTCATTCCAAGAATCGGTTCATTCCAAGAATCGGTTCATTCCGAGAACATAATATTGGCTGAAAGGTTGAAAGTGCTAAGGGCATGCTATGAATTTGTTTTGTTGAAAAGATATCATCTAAGAGAGAAATTTCTAAATAAATATAAACGTGAACGTCGTATTTGATTTGAAGAGCTCTTCTGAGAAATGTCAAAAACACCTTTTTGAAGGTCAGATTCGAATAGGCAAACACTGATTTCCACGAACGGATGTCAATATCTCTTTAATTTCCAATAGAAAGTAATGTGAGATTCGATGTGAATATGCACATGCATCAATTTGTTAGAGAAATGAAGTGCATGGTGAAATCAAATGGAATGTTACAATATTCAAATTATTTCCTGGTATTAGTTTGACCACTGAACTCTTCTGAAGAACGTTATGTTTTTCATGAACACATTTCAATGGTTAGTACCTTCTCTCTAAACATCCATCTGAACAAAATTCCTGGAACGCAAATAAATAAAAATGGAAAACATTCATGAAATATCTTACAACATTGTTGTAGTTTGAATTGAGTTTTAACAAGCGAGCATTTCAAAGGATATTCGATTAAAATCATTCCACTCCGGCAGGTAGAAAATATTTTACATTGACAGGTAAAATGTTAGCAGGCAAAATAATGTCATTAAATTAGATTTGATTATTTTAGCCTTCTCGGCTCTTCGTGATACATTATATATATATATATATATATATATATATATATATATATATATGAATCAAGAAAGGAAACGTGGAAACATCGAAGCTCCCCAATTTTAAGCGCATAATGTATAATCATCTCCTTGAATATTCCGAATTCCTAAGCCGCAATAAGCACTAAAAAGTAGGCATGAAAAAAATGCACCCACGAATTTGCATTGCAGAAACACAAACATTCCATAATAATGTAAATTGTTTATTTTTTACAAAAATGTTTGTTCAGAAAGAAAAAAATTAACGCAGAAATACAACTAGTGACGTTACAGAATGGCACAGTCTCCCGTATTAGTTTAAACGTCCTGTATAAGTTAAAACATTTAGTCATCTTTTCGGCCTGGCCACATATTCTTGCCAGCTGCCATCTAGCGCCTTCCAAAAGACGTTTTATTGAAATTCTCTCAACTTCACATTTACAGTAACGTTTAAACGACGTTTTCTTAAAATCGGCTTCAAATGTTTACATTCCCTCGCTTAAGATTGAACTTCTGAAGAAGGAACGTCTTAAAAGAGAAAGTTATGTAATGCTGCGCGAAAAAACAGTGAATTTACTGCAGAATAACTTATTACAGGGCTTTGGCAACAAAATAGTGGATAAATCCAGTTTCTAAATTTAGGGAAAATTCCTTTAACTCGTGGTGTTGCCAGAATGCCTGTTTTGGAGGCCCTTGATAACAAGAGTTCCATTGCCCGCAAAACGTCTGTCCACACTCTGTGAACAGCGCTAGCAGATAAACCGTTCAGCCAATTTTCTTCAAAATCGATATTCCGTTATTGATCTAGCTGATATCTCGACCCCTTGAATTTTAAATTGATATTTTAATTTTGGGGGTACTTTACATGAAACCACTGGGGCATTTTCAAAATTAAAAAAAAATGACGCCATCGATTTTGATGAAATATTGTTGTTGGATAGTATGAAGAATGTCTAGGGTGTTGTTCTCATGTTGGTTAAAAATTTTGATTTTTTAGAAAATTGAAAAAATTCTAAATATTCAACAGCAAGTTAGCGTCTTTCGACAACTAAAATATTAAAAATAGATATTTTTTTCCTTAATAAAATATGTTCCTTAACGAAATATTTTGAAATAAAGTCACGTACAATTTCTCAAAAATAGTATTATTTTCTCACGATTTTGCGTGAAATATAGGTAATTTTTAATTTTTGTTTAAGGGTGTGAATTTGGTAAGCGCATCCGCAAAGTTGTCTATTTGCGAACAACTCCCGTGCCAGGCGGATTTGGAATTCCCGGAACTCCTCGTCACGAGGTCCTTAAAATTAGAATAGCTAAGTTTTAAAAAATTAGAACTGAACTAAAAATTTGTCGCATTTTATTTTCTAATTTGTTACGCAAAGAAATTGTTTCTTTTCATTTGACCCTGCTATAAACAATTTGCAAACTGAATATCAAGTTAGCAGCCCAATTACCAGAAAACCAAGAAATTACAGAGATAAATAAAAAATAATTACATGGGAATTTGTCGCTTTTTTTGGTGCCTAGTAGTACGCGAAAAGAAAGTTTGTTGTTCTTCAAATACCACTTAATACCGAAAATACGGAATTTTCCCTCTTTGCGGTGGGTGGCGGCGAAGAAAGGACTGACCGTCGCATATAGCTACCACGGAAAACATTCTACACCGTGATTTGACAACCGTGGTGGACAGAATGAATCGGAATAACAGCAACGTCTACGCCAGAAGTCCATTTCAAGGCCCAGCAGCTTCCCTTTTCTTCTTTTATCAATATATCAATCTTCTGAACCGTATGTTGTAACACTCTTAACTAGTGCGGGATAAAGACTTCTTTTAGAAGTGTTAGTGATGGTTTTGTTTCATAAGACAGAGCTTATATTTCGTGTCACGTTTCTCCCCAAGCTTATTTGTCTCAATTTCGTCTCGGCTATCTACTTTATTGCTAACAAGTACACCAAGGTATTTATATGTGTTTACTCCTTTTATTTTCTCTCCATTTTCCAGAAGATGATGTTATATCTCATTGTTACCAACTGCCAGGTATTCAGATTTGCCCATGTTAATATTAAACCTTGCTTTTAAAAAGTGTTCATTGAGTTTACGGATCATGAAACTCAAATCGTTCCAATCTTCTGCAATTACTACCTGGTCATTGGCAAAATATAATGTATACAATTAATACAATTGTCATTCCCATTACTCTGCACTGTTTCTCCCACTGCTGTAAAATTTGATGCAGATATATTTTAAACACTGTTGGGGAAAGACAGCAACCCTGACGAAGACCTTTGCTGACTGGCAATGGATCCGAGAGCCTGCTATAGATCTTAATCTGAAAGGTGTTGCTCTTAAATAGATTCTGTGAGGCTCCAATTAAGATTTTACTGATTTTAAGTCCATACATTTCTTCCCATACTCTAGCAACCGGTACATTGTCATACGCTTTCTGAAGATCAATGAAACCCAGATGAACTTCCCTACCTCATCTTGTTCCTTTTTCTATTAATTGTTTTAATGTAAATATATTGACTATGACCGACTTACCGGCAGTAAAACGACATTGTTCCGCTCCTATTTTTCCTTTTATCTTTTCTTCTGTTTTATTACGAATTATTTTTCTATACAGTCTACCTGTAAATCCAATAACTGCTATTCCTCTGCAGTTTGTATCATTGCCTCTAGATCCTATCTTATGGATTGGTGTTGGGTAAGACGGTCGACATTCCTGAGGAGAATCCTCTCCATTCATGCACCTTAAAAACATGCTTTTGAGCAGATGCACTCGTAAGCTTCCGCCGCTCGAATCCATAAATTCTCGGCTATTCGGGAGACTCCGCGTCGTTGGCTGAGAGGCCGACGTTTTGCCTGACATGTCGCAGGCTTCCAGTGACACTACGGTGCTTCGCGCCCGATGTTATATACTATTTTGCCTGTTCGCTCGGGAGTAAACTTGGGATTGTAAACGTCGGCCGCCAATTCATGCAGTTACTTTGGAACAACTTCTCAAAAAACGACACAATATGCATATGTGCTACATGTATTAGCTGAAGGCATTTGTTTCTGTCCCGCACAGTTCGTTGCAAAAGGCTCTTGAGATATACGGTGTATGTCCAAAAATCAAACAGACTCTTAGTGCAATGATGGGAAAATGGAGAACAAACATATGAATAAGTTCGGAAAATAAAGAAATGGTTCATATTAAAAGTGGAATGTTCCAAGAAGATTCACTGTCACCGTTTTGGTTTTGTCTACCAATGAACCCCATGTTCAAACTTCTTAATAACAGCAAAATTGGGTACAAATTAATTAAAATAAAGAACTTTCGCTTGTGTTATTTGTTGTATGTGGATGACCCCAAACTCTATGCAGAGAGCAGAGACAAATTACACGGTCTAATTGAGATAGTGTAAATGTGAAGATATAATGATGACTTTTGTAGTAGACAAATGTGTCATTATAGACATAAAAACGGCAAGAAGTATCTCCTTTCTCTGTTAGTTGGTGAAAGGAGCGTAGCGAAATGTGTGGTCAGACGGAAGAGCGGGCCTGATGGCCCGAGTCTCGCCACGTAAAATAAGGCGTTAATTCAATTCAAGATTGGAAGCCTCAATGGACCAATTAGAGACATTAAGGAACTTCCACCTGTTGAAGTTTACAAATATTTAGGTATAGCCCAAAGCTACCGAATAGATCATTCCAGCATGAAGAAATCTCTGGTCGATAAGTATATTAGATCGAGAGTTACAAAAGTTATGAACACTAAATTAAACGGGAAAAACAAAATCATTGCAATTAACTCCTGAGCAATTCCTACACTTTCGGAGTTCTCAAGTGGTCGTGTGCAGATCTTGCTAAATTAAGTAGACTGACTGGAAGGCTGCTTACTAAATTCAGATGTCTTCATACAAACTGGTCTATTAAAAGATTATATCTACCACGAAGACAAGGAGGGAGAGGGTTGCTAAACATTGTAAACCTGTGCAGAAACTAAGAAAGAATAATGAAACACAAGTTACTCTCGTGTGAAGATGCCTTAATGAAAATGGCTGTACAAACAGATGATGGTTATACTCCACTAAACTTGACTTCCTTTAACACAGGAACAACACCAACTGCAACAGGATCAACACCAAAAGGGATATTCAAAGAGATCTAGAAGAGTGGCAACAAACGGTAATGCACGACAAATTTCCTAAAGCTATCCATGAACCTCATGTTGAACCACCATGAACATGTTGAAGTTCTCGCTGCAATGGCTATCAATGGGTTATATAATGGAAATTCAATATAGTGTCCAAGAGGTCCCGGCATTCGCTTTCAGCGATTGAGTAAACACAGAAAAACTCAATAAGATTGGCGGCTTATGGCCGAACATTAATAGAATAGAACATATAATAGGATACATAGTAGTCGAAGAGAAGAGAAAAGACGTTCAGGGGGAGATATTACAAAGTAAAAATAGGGAAATTTGTGAAAGAGATAGAAGGGAGAAAAAGCGAGGAAAAGGATGAAGAAGAAGTAGGCGAAAAAAGTGAAGTTATTCGAGGAACGTTACAGAAAGCTACGTTTGGTTTACAGTAGCACTTTACATAAATATAAAATATTTTTAGGACCAGAGAAGCACAATACACTATTAGCTAATAACAACAGCAATTTAAAATACAATATTGAAAGTATTATGGAACAATATAAGGGTATGATAGGAACATATCATCAATTTTGTTTTTCGTCAAAACATTGTAATAAAGATTATGATTACGGTACAAAGATAGCTACAATTATATTTTATCCGGAAGGTCGTTAATAATTTTGTGTACATTTAATTAAACAATTTTATTCGGATACACATAAAAATAATTTTAATATTTTAGATGCTATGAGAGGGAATGGAAAATGAATATAGAGCGATGAGGTATGGGATACCATTTTGAAAATCGAGAGGGGTACGGTGTTTAACGTAGGCGGTGACCGGACGCTTGGAAGTGGGAGAATTCTGGAGATTGAAGAAGACGTTAACGCAATTCTATATGTCGATATTCAATACCCATGTGGTTAATTTATTTTTGAATTTACGGAAAGCATTTGAATATTTTAGACCCGCTGGTAATTTATTCCACACTCGGATAGCTGTAATGCTGAATGATCTACTGAATGAAGGCGTGTTGTAACGTGGTACACGAAGCAGAGCTGATTCACGAGCTCGATTTAGTTTCAGAGGATTGAAATTACTTATGAGGCGTGTTACATGAGAACCGTTTAAATTGTTAAAAATAAATAGATAGTGGAGTAACCGTCTTGTCTGGAGTAAGCATACGAATTCCCCCGTTACATGATCATATTTTCTTAGATCAAAAATAAAACGTACGCATGCGTTCTGAGTTACTTGAAGTTTACGTTGTAATTTGAATGTCTTGATGGTCAGAAGAAAGTCGAAATTTGGCACGATGAGTGATTTAATAACAGTCTCACATGTCCTTTTTGGTGAAAGTGTTTGCAGGCGTTTCAGTGAATGCATTGATGCAAAACATTGATGCTTGACAGCAGGTTGAATCTACTTGCGAGTTCCAGTTGAGTGTCTTGTCGATAAATACACCTAGGTTCTTGACTTCGGTACACAAAGGTAGAACGGTGTCATTTATATAAATATTAGGCAAAAGAGAAGATGATATTTTATTCTTAGTGTTTTTCAATCTGATAACCATGCACTGTGATTTGTTTGGTTTAATTGTAAGCCTAAAGACGCTGCCCAGTTGTTTACCGTCATCAAAACGTCATTAATTTTTTGTACGAGTGATAAGAGGTGGGACAGGTGACCACTTAGATATATCTGGAGATAATCCGCATACATTTGATGACTGAAGTATGTAAGTGCATTTACTACCTCATTTACATAGATTAAGAAAGCCAGTGTAATTGTACACCCTAACACAGTGCCTCGAGCTACCTCGAGGTTAAGTTTCAAGATTTTAAGTCACATGAGCTTCGGCTACCGGACACAACTCTTTGGCTTGTGCAAGTTAATTAAGAATCCATGTACGTATGGGCTGTGCAAATTCCATGATTTTTAGTTTTGCGCGAAAGAGGCCATGCTGTACTGAATCGAATGCTTTTCTGAAAAGAATCAAGATAGCTATATTACTGTAATCTATTAATGTTATTGCGTCATCAATAACGTTTATTAGCGCGGTTCCTGTATTCGTGCCAGAACGGAAAACTGATTGGTAATCATTTAAAAGCGATTTTTTGACGGTACTGTTCAGTTTGCCTCCGGACGACTTTTTTGAGTACTTTAGAGATATTGAAGAGCGTTTTTGGTTGACTTTCTCTTGGGAATAAGATGTAAGTGCGCAGTGTTGCAGGATAAGGGACTTTGTCCGCTCATTAGTGAGAAATGTACTATTTTGGTGATGATTGGATAGGCCACATCTAGGCTACTTTTTTAGCATTTATACCATCGGAACCTGAAACATTTGTTTTGAGACTTTGAACGATTTTGACTATATCCTAATGTTCAACGGACGAAAAGAAAAATTCTTTGTGAGATTTTATTGACAGTTTTGGAGAACTACAACATATTTCCCATTCAAGTTACGTCAAATGATGAATATTTAGTGATTGTAAGTGGATATTCGTTTCAATCTGGCCGATGCCCGGGCCAGCGTTGTTGGCGCCGCCGCCGCCGCCGACCGCACCGCGCCAAGCACCAGAGCGAAGGGCCGCCGGAAAGGATGCCGATGAACTTTGGCCCGTACGTACGAATTTAAGACAAGTTACGTATAAGAGAGGTTTAAGGTAACAATTATAACGGGAGGTTTCACCTCATTCAAAGGGGGAATTTGGGTCAAGGTCAGGACGTCGGGAGAACGGAGGTCGGCACAACCCGCTACAGAGTGCCCAACGGGCAAGGTAAACCTAATTTAAAACGGGAAGCTAAGACAGAGGCGCTGCGAGCGCACTGAAAGAAAGACTCAACTTTAGTGATTTGCTTTATCAGGTAGATTTCGTTGCGATCAATGTTACGAATGCAAACCTTAAAAAGAGGTTTTTAATCCGTGTAGTACATTTCATTCACGTTGCTTAAAGAAAATTCATTGTAAATAGTTATGAGATATAATCAGTAATTGTGTTAACTTGTTGCAAACGTTCTGCTCTGAAAAAGTTAATAGATCATAAGAAATAATTTCATTTGTTTCAGTTGGTTGCGTAGAGTAACGTGATATCTAAAAAACGTTACTGGCCAAGCGAATAATTAACGTGTACGAGTTTCAAAGAATGCAGTTAATTTGAATGAATTTATTATTTAAAGTATTGAAAAGGAGTGTTTGTAATTTCAAAGTGTTTCAAAAGGGTTATTTCATTGCTTTATGATTTATTTGAAAGTGATGTGTGTCCATTTGGTTGTGTTTCTTCAGTGCCCATTGTAAAATTGTTGTATAATTTGAAGAATATAGGCACTGATATTGTCTATTGTAAGTGAATATTCGTTTCAATCTGGGGAGGACCTTTGCCTATTTCTAAATATTTCAAAAATTTCCAAATCGTTCTCGAGTCGCTGTTTCAGCCGAAGGTGGTGTGGTAATATTTTATTTTAGCGTTGCGGCATTTTTACGTAAGTAAATATCTGAGAATTTTGTACTGTTTCTTAAGTAGTTCGCATTTCGTTTTCCAGAATTTTGCATACACTGCATCTCGATCTTTCATTGAATTTCGAATTTCATCAGTTAACCATGGTGGAGGAGGATATATTCTCTACGTAAACAATACGTATTTGTTGAAAATAGTACAAGTTAATGCGTAAGATCTTCGCGAATGTATATACCGACGCCTCCACCGTGTGCGGCGAAGCTGACCTTCCGATCAGCTCTTATTAGGCAGCACCCTGAAATTGCTACTAGCGCGGCGTTGAAAGAATGCTTTAACCAAGTTTCGCTTGTGAGACGTGCATGAAAATAGTGTTAAGATTTTATTTCCGTTACCTCATCGAAATGGCAGAGCAGAGACTGGGCAATTCAGTGTGCAACGTGTAGACAGAGAGAGAGAGAGAGAGAGAGAGAGAGAGAGAGAGAGAGAGAGGATTAGGCTCATTTATAGTGCCAGACGCTTGGACGGTCGGGGAGAGGGTCCGGCCACCCACAGGTAACAGGTTTACAGGATGAGCAGAGAAGGAAGTATGTAGCATTTACAGAGGATTTGCAGGAGAAATGTTCGGCGAAAAAGAAGGGAAGGAGAGTTCTGGGGAAAAATCCGAAAGTGGTTGTGTCAGGGAGTTGTAGATTGGGGGTGGAAGGGTGCGGGCGACAAGACGTCTTTGTGCATCTTTGTGAACGCTCGGACAGTGCAATGCACGTTCACGCCACTGAGGTGCGACCATTCCTACCCTTAGGGGCATCTTCGGCCAATCCCGCAACATAAAGAGAATCTAGCCAACTGGCGCGCGCATTGCGTGTGTAGAATTGCTAAGTTTATGTTTCAAGTCTCATTTCTCTGTTTCAGATTACTCTTACTCCAGGAAGTGCTTTGGTCGCCTATACTTGACCCGTTCATCGGGTCGGTATGCAGCGGTCTTGGAAATGAGAGAGTTTTCGAGTCAGCTGCTTTAAAAAAATTGATATGATCAATCAGCAGTAAATTGATCAATCGCGATGTAAATTTTTGAAGAGAATGTATCTAGGGATGCAGAGGGCGGCCCTGAGGCACTCGTTTTGAACTACTTGCAGTTTATACAACTGAATAGTTGCTGAAATTGCCGAACTGCAGCATGCGTAAACAAACTGGGACCTAATAATTGCTTTATAAAGAGTGAGTTTGTAAAACAAGCTTCGCACTCTGCCTCTGGTTTGCCGCGCTTTCTTTCGCACGTTTCCAATGTGCAGATTAAAAGTAAGTGGGCTGTCTCATGTGACACCTATATGTTTGACATGCTTTGCCTAATTCATTGCGTCTCCGCAAAGCGCGAGCGGCTCCGGCTGCGTGAATCGCCGTCTCCGTGTGAAGAGCACAGCTGCACTCACATTGACTTTGACGGTGTTCGGCGGGCGCGCCTACGCTGAGAATTAAGTGCCTCCAACTGGGCCCTGGTTTGCACCCGTGCAAGACCGCTACCGTCTTTAATACCAATGGTGCCGTCTTCTTTCCACACACTTCTGAGGCTGAACTTGTCGATGGAAGCTTGCAGCAAAACCAGGCGCGATTTCGTGAGGTCCTCGCGAATCGTTATCCCAGTATGCTTGAGCACCCGTTTCCTCTAACTGACAAATTTAACAATGATGGGTCTGTTTATGCATGGGTCTTGTCGTCATACGCTCCCTGTCGGGGCCACACCCCCTTAATGTAAAATATAGTTGTTTAATGAGGGTTTTTCTATTAAATGAAGAAATTCAAAATCATCCTAATATGTTTCATTGCGTTATGCCTGATATACAGCATGATATGACTAATAGTTCCTTCTCTACTACTTGGTTTCAGAGCAGTCGGAAAATTCGTCGTGATCAACAATACGGGGTGCTCTGGTGTGGATCACTCGAGTAATGTAAATATGGTTCACGATGAAATATTAATTATTTTAGATGTGACCCTTGAGGTCTTGCGAGTTTGAATGTAAACGATGTTTAGACTCTAAACTGTGAAAGAGAGGAAAAACTCTCGTTGACACCTCCCCATTGTTATGCGACTGTTAGAATATGTGGGAAGCCTCCAATTCTGATTTCTCAAATTTCTTGAAATGGTCATTGCTGGTGGCTTTTCCGTATCTAAAAGGAAATTAATATAGGCTGGCAATGCAAGGAAATAGTAGGTCTGTCGTGGACCCAGGGAACCAGCAGAAGCAGTTAAGCCCACCGCGAAGGGGGACGGGAAGAGGCGTTCATCTGGCCATCAGAGCCGTATAATCCTGATAAAGTGCGAGGAAAGTCGTAAGCTCTGGTTATTGCTGTTTGCTGGCTCCCTTCCTACGGAGAAATTCCCCGCAATGTATTCGTAACGAGTTTCTGGAATTTCCAAACTGCGCGGCCCTTGCACAGTGGAATGCGCGCTGTTCAAATAAAATTAGGCAAAAGGTTCTTTGATCGATGATTGGCTGGCCTGTATACCAAATTCAAATCAAAATTTGATTATAGTTAGATTGTTTGCTCGTCCTTTGAATGTAACTTATGTACAACAGGGAACATACAGCCTCAATTATTTAGGACGAGCATTATTTTGCTGATACAAAATATTTGATTATTTACTGTTTCCGGTTGCGTCAACCTCTAAGGTCCTTGGTCCCGTAAATGTAGTGCATGTTTTGAGCTTGTAATGTGACTGTGATCTTTCCCTACTGGATGGGATATCCGCCGTCGGATAGCGGGGTTTTCCGCAATCACGTATCAACCGGTAGGGCACCATTGGGATGCCCTTTGGCGCAGCAGCCTGAGGAAATACCAGTCCATCGTCTCTCACACTTATACCAGAGTCTGAACACCGTTTGGGAAAAACAAAAATTAGTCTTTAGAATTTCCATTTCCCCCCTTCCTCCCTTTCCAAACTTCCCCCCTCTCCATTTAAGGAACGCGTACTCAGGTTCAATTTTAGTTTCAGTTACCATTGAGAAAAGTGTGTTGCAGTGGACTTCCTAGGGTAGGCACGTCAAACCGCGCCCGCACAAGCTCCTCGCCTGTTTGGCGAGAACGGCTCTTCTACGGGCACGGGCAACCTCCCCTCACTCCGCACTCATTTCCCCTCCAAATTCAGAAAGGGTTGTACATGCGCAAGCTGACACGGCGCGAGGCAACAAATAGTGGTTGCATTCGAAAGTATGTTTCCCCCACTTGTTCTATCAAACAACGAAGATTTGAATTATGTTTATATCCTTTACTATTAATTACTATTTGATGTTTATTTTCTTACTAAATTTGTCCTTATATAAACATCTGAGCTAAGTAACAAGAATATGTTTAAATTGTTAATTATTTTTTGTTTTCGTTTTCGTTGTGTTATTAAATCATTCAGTTAATTATTGTATTTAGCAGTAATGTAAAATAAATTAACAAGTTTCTATAAGAATAATTCTTTCTTACGGACGGACAGCACTTTTAACAGTCAAGAATATTTCTCTGTTAAACCTTCTATTCTGAACGTAGAAAGTTCATACTTTTACATTACTCTCGAGTAAACTGGATTACAAAGCCAAGGTACTTTTGATTCATAATATTTAATTTTACTGTCAATTGAGAAATTTAGATCTGATAGATATATTATTTTGTTTTAATGGGTCATTTCTTTGCTTGAAAGAGAAATGGGAATTAATATAGCTAAATTTGTGACAATAACTGCCAAGTAACTTCTCCCAAAGACTGGCATGGGCCATGTATCCAGTAACGCACAGTCTCCCAGTAGCATTTGTTCAACCCTCACTTTTAAATCTCGAATCAATTTCTCTGTTCGCAGTGCCCGCGAGCTCTAGTGAGCGTGTTTCCTTGCCCGCGACCTTGACAATCCGCTTCTAGGGCATTCTATTGCGAAGGCTTCTTTGCTCGCCTTTCGCATTGTAGTTCCATTATCACTATAAGCATTATCTGCACGACCTCAGGAGTATCAGGATGAAGCGATTTCCAAGTCTTTCTTGTGCACCCTGCACCAACACGGTACTGATGCCTGATGTCAGGGTCTGTAGTTGGGGTGACCTTCCCCTGCGGCCGGCGGGCAGCCACTGGTATTAACTCCAAGGGAGGGTTGCCACTTACACTCCTATGACCGTTGAGATCGTCGCCTGATCTCGGGGCTGAGTTTGACAAGGACAACAAGATCGATATCTCTTCAGACTTCTAAGTCGTTGCACATCTGACGACTTCTCTAATTAGGTTATCGTCTTGCGTGATGTCTTCTTTCTTCCATGTCCTATTTTAAGCTTTCCCTCTATTCTTACCAATTGGTAAGCTAATTAACTAAAAGTCATCAATTTGGACGGCTAGTTTATTGGAGTGTGGTTCTCACCACCACCGTCTGAATGAGGTGACGGTTCACGGTGTCGATTCTGCTATAACAAAATCGAAAAAACGCCAATAGGCAGTAGGCTGGTTGAGAGTGGGGACAAAATCGAAAATCTAAACCAGACGAAAGAGATTAGGAAACTAATGCGAGAAATCCTGTGACATTATGTAACATCACTAGTATATCAATTGTTTGAAGTGAATAGAGTATTTTTAGTTAATAAAAAATATAATTTGTGTTACATGGTAATGTATAGACTTAGGGATCGATAATAAAAAGTAGTAAGTCCCTTTCAGGAAATGAGCAGTAAAACAATTTTTGATGATGCAGAAATGAGCAGAAAAGTAGGGGCAATAGGTGATTCCTCTTTGTCCTGAAGAGAGCGGATCATTTATAATTAATTAGGTAAGATCTTATAAAGCCCAAATGGGTGTTAACCTTAATCAGAATGGCGGTAATTTGTTCATGTTATTTTCGTTCTTACTGGATCCATTGTGGTACCAGTATTGATTCATATGTTTCATCTCGTACAAGTGACCATATTGTAATATTTATTAGTTCTGACAAACATGGGCACTTCTTGAACATGATTTGTTGTCATATTGTAACCGTTGCCTATCTGTGATTAGATGGCAACGCTACATTTGAATAGCGCGCGCAAGATGTAGTAAAGCTTATAGATAGACGTTCTGAGACGTTTTGAATTGGGTTGTCCGTGCCGACCGAAGCGAGAGAGAGGTGGTGGGAACGAGTGAAAAGGGAGTTGAACGACGTGCGCCAGAGGAGAAGGTACGTGGGGAAAATAAGCAAGAGCTAGGCGTGGAAGTGTACTCAGGAGCTGAAAATCTTTAAGGTGCGTTTACACGAAGAAACAAAGTCTCCTAACTTCATGACGTCACGGAGATAAACTCTCTCTGACGGCTTTACATGGTTCGAAATATCTCGCGAGTCTCCTAACACACGGGAGAGTTGGTTACTGATATATCTCCGGAAAAGTATCTCCTTGCTGTTTACACTTGATACAAATGTCTCTCGATGTTCTCCGGCGCAGCCATCTTGAATAAGCAGCTGCGAGCAGTTTGAGGTTAGAATGTGACAACTGTGGCAGTGCCTGTGCCACTTTCACAATTTTGAAGAAGCGAAGAAAAAGAAAGAGACAAAATTGAGTGATTTTGTTTTTTTTGAAAAAAGGAGAACTGAGTATTTATAAAGCTTTGATGGCGGAACAGCAAGAAGAAGATTTTTAAAAAAATATTTATTTGCTACCTGTTCAATTGCATTACATTTTATTCAGAGACAATAAAATAAAGCAAGTTTTAATTTATGGACGATTAAAAATGGTTTTGGAAAACGTGGTCGGAGTCCAGGATGAGGAAAATAGTTTTGACCTAACGTAAAGGTTTGAAAAATAGGTGAAGTAGATAATTTGTTTTAGAAACTTTCAGTGAAGTTAAGTAAAAACGATTTGAAAGAATCAATTTTACGTTCTCTGTAAATTCGTGTTATGATATAAACTAGAAAAGATCAAATGTTGCGAAGGAGATTATTTTAAAATATTTGAAATTTGTTAATTTTGGTAGAAGAGGCATTACACCTAGGGTAGGCATTACACCTAATTATGCTTTTATATGACAAAGTTTTACAATTGATCCGTAATTTGAAACTTTAATTTTTAAAGGATGTAATAAAAATAATATTATTATAATTGATAATGGTTTCATGTACAATAACTTCGTAACTTCAGATGGATTTGATTTTTTTTATTAGGAAATATCTCACGGAATCAAAAAGCAAGAAAGGTGGAAAAGAATTTATTTCGGAAAGAGACTTGGTTTGACGGTACGGCGGTTTTTGGCCATACAGTAATTTGTCATTTCTATTTATAATTCCCCAGTATGTAATTTTCCCACAAAGAACAGAAATCCACCGATCACGTTGGAACGCCGCACAGACGCAGACAGACGCAGAATGGCTTATCGAGCACGTGAACACTTGCAAGAGAGCAAAAAGTCTTCCAACTCTCTTTGAATACTATTTATCTCCCAGGAGATACGTTTCCTCATCGATTCCAGTCTTTACACTGCTCTCTTGCGGAGACTTCGAAAATCTCTTGTGACGTCATGTCTTCGGAGAGAAGATCGCTCTCCTGAGAGTTTACACGTGTCTCCTAACCAGTTCCGGAAAGTTAGGAGAGAAATCTTTCTCTGTGTAAACCCGCCTTTATGGTGATTGAATCGTGGATCTGCTGCCACAAGCAGTGTATCAGGGCTCCGGCTTTTAAACGCCCACTTTTGCGACACGACGGACTGGAAGCCGCCAACACGTTGACCCGACATCACGGAGAAGGACGACTCCGATTCACAAGATCACGATAAGTACTCCTTTGAACGATTATTTAGTAATAACATTGCCCGAGTGGTTTGAATAGGGTGTAAATGAAATGCTGAAAATACGGCACTTCTAAAAGGTTTCTATAAACATTCGGGGTGCAAATAGATATTTGGAGGGAATGGAACTTCATTATGTGCTTGTGGATGGAGGAAGTAGAATTTAATCATTTTTCGAATGAAAATGGTTTACTAATGAAACTATAATTGGGTGGGAAACAATATTCAGTTCATAAAAAAAACGTGCCAGAGAGAATAAATTTGAGATTTCTTTGTGCTGTAAAGGTTTCACGTTTTTATCAGGAGAGAGATTGTACTGATTTAAGTGTTTTTTTTTTCTTTTAATATATTGGACTACTTTGCAGGGGAGGGTTGTGTAATTTAACATGAAATACTAATGTTAAATTAGGTGAGGGGGTAAATTTATATTATCTTCTATTGATGTTATTCAAATTAATGTTTGTAACCTTGGCAAGAACTTTGCAAACTGTGCTTGATTAACACTATCATGATCAAAGTGTATAAGTACAGTATAATTGTAAAAGAATTTGTTAAACTTCGTTGTTTTCTTCTAGAAGAGTGAACAGACAGATGTGAAGTGATTTTTGTTATTGTACAAAGGGCAATTTTTCTTGTTTTTTGTTACAATAAATGTAATTAAGTTTGGATATTTTCTGGATAAACACTTCTCTTTCGTATAGGACAAAGAAAGATCCACGATCCTTAAAGAAAAATATAGTTTCCAACATTAATTTTTTTAAACTGATGATTGAGAACTGATCAGTTGTGAACCCTCCTAACAGCAATAGAAAGTGGGGAGGTGGTTTCAATATAATGAAGGAATTAGTGCTCAAGTTAGAAACGTTACATTTCGAAAAAGTTTCCGTGTATTGTTACTGTGTCTTAGCATGGAATTCATTTTGTTATGTAATTTCGAACTGTTCTTGAAATGTGCTGAGTTTTATTGCATTGCAAATCTCCAATCGTCGTTGGAAACAAAAGTAGGTTTATCAGACATCATAATTTATTCGAAAATGTTTCAACTTTTGGACTCAGTCCTGACTGTTCTGATTTGCTTTCAAAAGTCATTATTTTTAATATGTATAATCTGATTAATATTTAATTTAATTTTGTTATTTTAAATATAAAACATACAAAAATAAAATGGCGTAAGAGAAAAAAGGGATTTTAGATGTGAATAAGAACAATCAGTGTTTTAATCTTATATTTGTACGGGAAATATTGAAACATGAGAATCCTTAATAATAAAGCTACCATAATTATAAAATTTACCGTAAAGTGCAGCATTAATGTATAAATTTATTTCTCTTATGCGGTAGTATTATAACTTTGGGTTGATCCGGAGTTTAGGGTGGCACCGGTTCCTTTGGTTCACTGATTCGGTTCACTGTTTCTCGTGATTCACAAGAAGAGGAATTTTGCCGGCACTTAAAACTGCTCCGGCGGCAACTGCGCAGTTTAAATTGTGAAGGCCTCCTTGAAACGTGCTTTATTTTAAAAGTGAATTAGTAATTATGCGTTGTATAGACTCAAGGATGTTTATAGTGAACGCGAGGGCCGAAGACCCGATTGTCGCCGTGACTTGGATCCGGGCAAGCGAAGCGAGAAAACTTGCCTTTGAAGCTAAATTTGCATTACAATGCGGCGGGGACAAAGAGTATGAATCAATACCAGCAAAATTATTCTCTAGTGATTGAAGTGAACCGCGCAACTATAATCTTGTGAATCACGAGAAATAGTGAACCGAATCAATAAACCAAAGAAACCGGTGCCACCCTAAACTCCGGATTTAACTAAATTTGTACCTGTAGATCATTACAAAAAATGCCCTGACGTTTTGTGTAATGTCCTGCGATCGTGATTTTTCAACTAGGTCTCTCGTAACAAGAGCATCGCAACTCCTCCCCTTCAACAGCGCGCCCCTTGGGCGAGGCGCGAACTTCGTTAGCCCCGGGTCCCGGAACCCCTGGCGCCTTCGGCAGCGGAGAGCTATGGCTGCCGTTAGCGCCGACTTCGCCGCCGCTCCCCTCCCCTCCCCTCCCCTCCCCTCCCCAGCCGACCCAGGGCTCGCCCTGCTCCGTTCTGCCGCACTCGCCCCGATCCTCCCTCCCTCACCCGACACCTCCCCGCGTACCCGGCCACCACCGCACATTGCGCCAAGATCCCAAAAACCTAGACGAAAGTCGAAGAAAGGTTTAATTTAGGGAATTTCAAGAAGCGGTTGGATAGAGAGGTTCCCAGAGTGCCTAATTCCAGGTTTGGTCCAAGGCGACACAAAAACGTTCGGCCTCATTGGAAACGTGGCCGTTGAGCGAGCAGCTGTTTTCGGTTTTGAGCCATTTTCATCATGCAAAATGAACGAGAATCGTGATGGAGTACAATGTTTGCATATATTACAAATACTTTAAAAAACGTTAAAATTACTTTATTGTTAATTAATGTTGTAACAAAATGATTCAGTTAATTTGCTTTTTAGAACGAAAATAGTTATACGTCCCACAACAAAATTTTCTCTGTTTTATTCTCAATTATTTACCTTTTGAAATGTCAAAAAAACTGCTATTCGTGCAGAATCATATTTAGACGCTTTTTAATATGTTATCCATAGCATTGGATCCGCCAATTTGGTTTTTGCAATGTTAACATTTGTATTGGTATCAGCAAATCCATAAAACCATTTTTTAAATGTTTTAAATTTTTTAATCCTTCATATTCGATACGCCGTTTTTTGCAATTTTTTATTGTAATTGTAATCAGCATTCCCAGAAACCATTGAATACAAAGATTCGTTTAATTTGGATACCGGATTCATTTTTTGGCCAGCGCTTTGCGTTGTTGCCCCAATGTGCGCCGATCTCCTGCGAAAGAATGGCCTGCCGTGCATGCCAGGGGGCGGGCTGTTAGCTTAACCGCAGTTCCCCGAGATCTGTGCTCCCCCATTCGCAATTGCCTGCTTTTATCCCGGCAGAATCGTTTTCGTCTTGTGATGCTTCACCGGCCGCGATGGCTCAGTGGCAGCGTTGTTTCCGCAGCGTCGCTGCCCAGGCCACGTCCAACTCAGTCGCTGTCTGGAGAAGGAGTCTGGCGGCCAGCTCGGTGTCGGCACTTTCTTTCTGATCGGTAGTTTTCCTTGGTTTCTCCGATCAACACCAGGCGAATGCCGAAGCAGTGCCCTAACAAAGGGGCTACCTTGTCCTATCCTTACACACACACAACCAATATGCACTACGCTATCGCACATGCTGGGAGACCGGTCGGGAGCTGAGAGCTTGTCCCGGGTGGGGCGAAGGTCGTTCGGGGCCGGATCTCGCCATCCAGCGCCATTCAGTACAAGAACACCGTCACCTCTCGAGGAATAAAATATGCACTGCACTGAGGGACTAGTGACGTCAGTAGGTGACGCACCTGTAATCAGTAACAACCAACTGTCGCTCGCTAACAGATCCTAAAGCACGAGTCTTGGCAGTGCCTGATTTTCGCTCCTAATTCGACAGGTAAGTCGACTTCATTCACATTCTGGAGAAAAATTCTAGCTGCCGTCTGCTCTTAATTGTTGTTACTCCGTGTGGTTATCCGATTGATACCTGGTGAATGTCACAGCAGTATCCTAAGGTTACGTTTATGTTGGAGCAGCAATAAAGATTAGACCGAAGAGAGAGACTGTTGCGTAATCTCAGCGCTGCTGTGTTGTTCATGACGGAGCAACGCGAAGCAGCGCCATTCCAAATCTGCCAGAGACATCTACAGGACATTCGGGTAAACTAACTCGTCCCTTCCATACCAACCTTACGTATATCACTCGCCATACGTCCTTAATTGGCTTAGGGATTTTTGGTTGCGGTTTATGTTGAACCGCAGAATGAGTCCACCTCAAATTCATTCCCCTACGCAATGGAAGCATTACAGCCTACGAGGTCCTTAGGTCTTTTTTTGATGAATATGATAAAGATTTAATGAAAGTTTAATAAAGAGAGATATGTCAATCTCACTCAACTCACCCTGCAACATGCCGCAAACAGCTGTGTGGAGTCTGCGAGAGAGACCTAGTGCGTTTTTATTTCAAAGTTTTGTTCTGCGAGCGAATTTAATTGTGGTTTGTTTTGAAAATGAATTGTTGTTTTCTATTTTGCTTGGCATTTTCTTTGTGATTTGACGAAAAACCTTCATTGATTGTGCTAAGGAGGAGTATTTTACAAAGGGAGACAAGTAAAAAATATTCATGAAGACAAGGGATAATTGTCTGTGTGATATCCTGGCTAATGTAGTGATGATTATAGAGGTAAGCTGCCATGGCTACAATAATTATTAATTTGGTTTGCTCTGAACATGTCATAAGAATAAATAACCACTATAAACATCAGTAATTGAATCAGTACTTAATTATTAATTGAAAATTATTTGAAATGACGTGAGTTTTGCACATACTTACAGATAAAATACCAATACAAAAATTATCATACAATCTAACTTTATGCAAATTAGTGTTTACGGAAAATTAAAAGTGGCTTACATATAAACATATTTTCATTGACTAGAAAAGTGAAGCGGTGAAGCGGTGTGGTTAAAGATTTATTATATTTGAAAAACTCAATGGCCATTTCCTTTGTTTTACAGGAAGAAGTGTAGCCTCTTGATGAGATAAATATTGAAATTATGTGAATGAGTGTTAATAATTATGTAGTTGGGTATTCTATGGAGGAAAGGAAATCCATTGTGCACTATAGGCTTATGTGGATCTCCAAAATTAAGAATATTTTCTGCCAGATTGTATGAAAAAAAAAGTGAAGACAAGTGTGAAATTGTGTGAAAAAAGTTACTATGTACAGAATATTTCAAATATATGCAAGGCTCTATAACTCTGTGAATTTCTATTATTCAAAGTCGTTATTTAGAAAGGGAAGTATTTGGTTTTATTTAAAGAAAATACTTCATTTAAAGTAAGACTTTTATTGTTGTAGTTTTGTTCCTTCTGTGGTATAAGAAAAATATTTGTAATGCAATATATATCATGGAGTAATTAAAAATACAATTTAAAAATCTACTCCAAATGAATTATGATTTTCTTAAAATAAGAAAAAATTCTTCACAATTTAATATTGCCTAGACAATAATGTTAATTTTATCAATTTTAATTGAATTCTTCGTACTTGTTTCGTATTGTGCTTGTGAAGAGACTATTGTGGTGATATGTCGATATTTAATTTGAATATAAAGTCTTACATAAGTAATTAAAGTTATACATACAATAATCCATCAAATGTTAAAAATCATTCCCAAAAGATAAATTATTTAGGTGTCCTCAGTTAAAGTTGACTGAACGACATAACGATGTCTCACAAAATTTAAAGTTTTTCATGAAATTTGATCCAAATTTACATGGGAAACTTTTGAATTGATTATGAGGCTTTCAAAAAAACATTGTAAATTAATGATTTTCAATTTTGAATTAGAAACAGAACCGAATTTCAAGGAAAATAAATTATTAGGGAAGTGATAAAGGTAATTGGAATGAAAGTTTTAATTTAAAATGTTTCTTAAATTTTAAACAGTGATCAACTGGAAGGCTGAGGGATGTGTAGAATGTAACATGTCAATATTTTGCCAAATTTTGGCATGAAACTATCTGATAATAATCACTTACATTTTGAATAAATTACAAATATGTAAATCAAATATTGTTCAAGAAAACGTGATATTTTATGAATAGGATAGTGTATGTGATGTATCACTAGCACTAATGTAAATAATTCTTTTTCAATAAATTTTCTAGTTAAGCAAATTATATTCCTGTTATTGCATTTTACTTCGATTGTTCTTCAGTTTATTCACTGATAATTCATTCACAATTGTTTAATATAATTAAACAAACTAAAAATAAACTTGTTTGTTTCCTTTTACAATTTGTTCTTAATTATGCTTCCCTGAATTTCACACACATTGTTAAGGTGCCATGGATAGCAAGCCCATAAGAATTAATCATCCCAATCATTCTGGGTGAATGACTCGAAACTCTAAGAACTTTTTCTTCTCTGTTTTACAAGGTGTTGTGGATTCAAATTACAAATTCATTAAGAGATGAAGTGGGTGGTTACGGCAAACAAAATGATGGGGGTACCTTCTAAGTATCTAAAATTCAAAAATGACTTTGAATAAAATATTATCACTCTCAGATGATGTGCTTTACCTAAGTTAACATTTAGTTTTCGACAATAAAATAATACAATAAAAACGACAGTCACATCATTATTCGTATTTTTGTTGTGTCATTAATTAGCGAATATAACCTCTAAAACTTACGAGTTGTTTTAATTTCGTCGACCCACATTTTGTCTAAACCTAACTTATTGCGGTGATTTGTGCCGTTTTGTTCCATAGTTGACTCCTAAAAAACACAAATGATAAATTTCTCAGCAATCATTTTATTCGACACTTACAAAATCTGAAGTGTGTCAGCTGTGAACAGCGCGGAAGAGCGAAAACCTACCAAAGGGTTTTCTCCGCTCTTCTCGCGGGTCGCAGCGCTGATCTCGTGATCAACGTGAACACTTCCATTTGATTCCATGGCGACGTTCTCGTTCGCCCTTATCGCTGCTCTCGTCGCAGCTCCAACACAAACGAGCACTAAGGCTACTCGCAAATGAGACGCAGGGTGACTCACGGTGATTTCTGCGAGCCGCTCTGCTTCTCGGCCCCGCGCACGTTGGAGCGCCGGGTGACGTTTCGCCGTTCTGCGCTTGGAGGCGCTGTGTCTTGCTCGCAGTCTCCTGCGAAGGTTCGCTGTCACTTGCTCAAGAGGAAGAACTGATTTCAGCCCTCTTTTTGACATAAACGGTTGTGAGGTGTTTTATGAACAGTGGTAACTATAATTCATCAGTTTCAAGAAGCGTTTTTTAAAGAAACTTTGATTTAAGACATAGTTTTACAAACTAGATAATAATTCACTAACATTTTCGTAAATACCCAAGAATCCCTTATTATTTCAAAAATATCGCTGAAAGCGTGGAAATAGACAGTAACTTCTAGACATTTCAGAAATATGTAAAAGATCTGCAAAAATGTGTGGCACAAAATATCAAAATGTGCTGATTCGTAAAAAAATATGATAATTTTGTAAGCAACCATATATATATATATATATATATATATATATATATATATATATATATATATATATATATGCATTTACATTCGAATCCGGACTCTATTGATATGCAAAATACTATAAAATAAATACTTACTTTAAAAGGTTGTGGCGTTGCAGCCCTCTCTGTAAATGTCATTTTTGATCAGGTTATGAACTTCTTAGGACTGATTACGATTTAATCTAATATACTTCTAAAAATTATCATCAAATTCCTTACAAAAAGTACTTGTTTTGGACACGTACTTACTAAACACAGAACTAATTTCCGATCCTCAAAGATTCACTATCAGCACCTATATAGTTTTTCTTTCGTGTTTCTTTCTCATCTTACTACGTACATAATAAATATAAATAATTGTAATGCCGCGGCAATGATCAGCAATTTTTGACAGAAAATATCGTATTCAGTGGATAAATCTTGTTCCTATATGTAGTCATTGCATTTGAATTTTCGGGTTCGACTTTGTAAGACTTTGCTGGCCATCTAACGGTTTCCACCATGCCTGAGTATAGTTTAATTCCCACACTCGGCGGCAGAGAGCAAGAGACATGTGGCAAATATTACGTATTCCCTTCCCCTTCACAAGCAAACTCCGAATGAATTGAGCTCTTCTTCGTCACACAACCACACAAAGTGAGACGGTTTTAAAGGAAAGCTACAACTTGATTTTAGCCCCGTGAACCGATCAGGGAACCGACCAGCGGTGGCCCAACTTCTCGGCCGTAGGTAAGGGGTTCGTGTGGTTAGCACGAAGACATCCTTCCACCGAATACGTATACTGGTCTTGTTAACCTTAGGGTGGGCGTTCTCATTGTCGCACAGCAATAGATACTGTGACGTTTGTAAGTAAAGCGCGCTATTATAATTTGTCCCCGGCCGGGAACCGAACTCTGAGTTGCCCCGTGGAAAGCGAGCGCCCTAACCAATGAGCTACCCAAGAGAGCCACACAGTGGCTACTTCCTCTAAAACGTCAGAATCCTCGTTTTGACGATTCTTGTAACAAAAAAAATCAATTGACGGCACACGGACTATCTGTTTGTCTGTCCACTCACCCATCTGTAGTCAAATGCAAATACTAAGCAGTTCAAACGATTTTCTCGAAAATTACTATGGCCCGATCGATCTGAACGAACTAAAGGCTCTGTGGGTTTGAAATGAGTATTTTAATTTGAAGGTCCTGCAGATGAAACAACAACATTATCATTTTTATTTTCTTTTTGTTAAATTTATTTCTTCTCGTGCGAGGTATATTTGTTTTACATACTACTTTTTTTGAATTTGGACATTTCTTGACAAATTGAGGTTAAATTACTCTGGTTCATTTTCTTAATTAGTTTTATTTTAAATGCTATTGAAGTTCAATTCTAAGGATAATTTCAAGGATATACTGTTAGGATTGCCCTGTCGAGCAACAGTAAGGGAAAAGGGAAAGATTCTACACGACATTGTTAGTTTAGGGACGTTAAAGCATATCTTTGACAAAAGTAATTTAGAAAAAAATTCTCTAACCCAAGGTGTAGCCAGTATCCATGTTTTGATACCAAAACATCGAATGACAGCAAAACGTCTGTCTGTCCGTCCGACTGTCTGTAAACAACACTAGCAGTTAAAGGACGTTTGAAAGCATGGTGCAGGTTTGTTAGAGTACATGCGTACAACAGTTTCATGATAAAATATGGAGCCGTTTTTTGATAAAATATTTTTGTATTTGTTTTTAAATTGCCCCCTGCACGCAGTATTGCGTAGTATGCGAAAACGACTAAAATTTTCAAAAAAATGTACATGACCCTAGTGAACTTACTATGAACAACAAATTGTATTTGAACGAAAATCTCTAGATTTAATTTTGTAGTTGTAGGAAGACACCGAAAAAAATTATTTTGAATTTTTCGAAAATTCAGAGTTAACAGTGAAAGTTGGACCTATGTCATTTTTATAAGTGTAGTTACTCTATTCTTACAAGAAATTTAAAGAAATATTTGGAGACATTTTTGAGAAAATTTTGAAAATGTCCGGAGAGCTTTACACTTAAATTCTGAAGGGTTTTCAGAATCTCGACTCGAAAGTTTCGACTCGAGCCAAATGGGCAGGAGTTTCTTCAATTTGTAAAAAAATACTACCCATAGCTTAGACGCTAGTAATGTTCAGACGGACGGAGAGACGGACGTACCCCATAATGTGTATTTCGTCGAAATCTTGAAATCGATTTTCCGCAGCATCACATAACTTTCCATATACTACGTATATTATTTCCTATATACGCACGTATATGGGACAGTAATAACTGAGAGAGTATAGAGGTCTGAAGAACTCGGTCTTTGATATCATAAGGAGTACGAAATGATATATTAATTTTGAACTTAAAAATTTTATAAGGAATTTTGATGATATTCTGAATATACTCGGGGACTCCAAGTCATCTAATTTTAAATATCAGACTGGTATGTCAAACTCTATCGTATGCTTGAGCAATATCGAGAAATGAGACTTGAGTATGTTTTGTTCTTGGAAGCTCTGTACAGTGAAGTTGGTAATCCTTAACAGCTGGTGAGTGCAGAAGAGATTTGATCTGAAATCCAATTGAATATCCGTATCTCTAAGTTATTTGTTAAAGCTATTTAGCAGAAGCCTTTAATTGGTTTTAGAAATTGAGCATACGAGACATTGGTCTGTAATGTTTCCGTCATCGAGGTTCTTTTCATGACTTGAGAAAAGTAAGAACTTCCTTCCAGGCAAAAGGGAAATAGTTAAATCGTAAGATGGCATTAAATACCGCAGTTAGTCCCGCTACAGAATTATTGTTGAAATTTTAAGCATCTTTTTGCCGATTCCAACAATACCTGGTGATTTTCGTTGTTTTAAATGTTTTATTGTATTCTCTTATTCAGATGGTGAAATAAATTTTATTTTGGTTCTGGTAGTAATTAATGGCTGTTTTATAAAATTTTTAATTTCAATATTATGTTGGAGAGTTATGTTCAATATTGTTGGAGAGTTTGGTCTAAAAACGTCTTGCAAATGATCTTGAATTGCTTTGGCCCTATCAAAATCTAAATACAGTGGCTTATTGTTAAATTTTAATTGAGATACTTTGTTTTTATCCAAAATGCGTCTTAGTGTTCTTGTCTACAGATGGGCAAAATTGGGATGACTTTTATTTATAAACTAGCGAAATGAAGTGTAGCGTTAATAATCCAATATATTTTTGATACTCTTGACAATTTAATTTAGATTTTTTTATTTATAACAAAAAATTTACAATCTATTTTTTTTACAAAATAATAAGTAAATATGATGTAGAATTATTCTGACATTGATTTCCAGTGAAGGTATCCCATCGGTACTCTTCATCTACTTCTTCATACTATAACAAAAAGCAAGTATTATTTTGGGTTGGCTGCAAGTGGGATAGTTTAGTAGCTGAGGGTAATGTTTCAGTTATTAGTTGAGAATCTATATGGGAGTTGTAGGGGTGAGGTTCTGGTTAGTCGATGGATATCTGCAATATTGTCTAGGATGTTGAGGGCAAAGTGGTTTGGATGGTTTTCAAGGCGCTGGAGATAGTTGGAGCTGATAAATTCTATTCTTTCCAAGACAGTGGGCATTTTTAAGTCCTTGTGCAGTGCTGCATTTGTGATGAACCATGGTGCTGCCGCGATCATTCTTAAGGTCTTGGATTGAAATCTCTGGATGATCGAGAGATTACTCTTGCTTGCTGTGCCCCAGATTTGGATGCCGTAGGTCCATATTAATTTAGATTTAACATCTGGCCTTCGAATTATTTGCCAAAATTTTCGAAAATAATGTTTGGACATCATTAAATTAATAATTTTTCTGGGAATACGAGAACAGCATAATATAAATTTATTATTAAAAATGTGGGGACATATCAGTGGTATTATTGACTGGTCTAGAGATTTAAAACTTAGCGTACTACATTTTTCATGTTCGATGTCATTATCTGAAGTAAACCTAATAGAAAATGGAAATTATAATTACTTTGCAAAGGCAGTGAATTGACACTCCAATTGACACGTTTATCTAAATGATTATTTCATGATGTATTTTTTTTAAAAAATTATATTATATTACGATCGCATTATGATGGGAATCTAATTTAGCTACTATTTGATGCAGAAGAAAATCAATAATTTTTGTTACGACTATGTCGAGAAAGTCAGAGCTTATATTAAAATTGTAGCGGAAGTGTGTGGAATATGTTGGAGCATGAATATTATGGTTATTATTTTTTACAAATTCCAGTAACTTTGGGTCTAGTATAGACATTGAGTTACAGCCCCGATGTAAGTTTGAGTTTCAAATTCTCCTAAGAGAATAATACAGTTATATGAGCTAAATATTTTCTATGAGTCTTTTGAGGGAATATTTTATTGGTAGGCTTGTAAGCTGTAATGATTATTACTTTGTTGTAGTTACTATTTTTATCGTTATTTTTTATTATTATTATTAGTAGTAGTAGTAGCAGCAGCAGCAGTAGAAGCAGAATTCTCTTGGTTTTACTGCTTTTTTATACATAATGCACCCTTCGTCGTTAGCAGTATGTTCTTCAGCACAATTTACGCATTTTGGAGGGGCATGAAGTAGTGATAACGACCGGTACATTTGACAAATCGATGTTGAAAACTACTAATTACGTGCGCCCAAATCGCCCAATAACGCCCAAATCTCTGACAACGTTTACATTGGAGTACATGAGGCTTGATTAGTAGTTTCTGAATTCTTAAAATACTGTACAAAAATGGTCAAATCTGAAAAATTTCTTTACTTGGATAAGTATTTTATAATTATAATACTAATGATAATAGTAATAATAATATTAATAATAATAATAATAATAATAATAATAATAATAATAATAATAATGTTCCATACTACATTTCATTAAACTTTTTAATTTGCTCTGAGATTGTGCTAATTTGTAATCAGAATGCCATGTTCTATTTTTAAAGATAACGTGAGTGAAATGTTGGCAAAGCAGATCTTTTCAAACAGAATATTAACAGTTCCTCTGCGTTAATATTTTTTTGCCTAATGTGAAAAGGAGCCTTATTCTTAAAACATTCCCCTTTAATGAAAATGATGACGAATATTGTGATGAAGTGATGAAAAAGTAGTATTACGAGCGCATCACCTGTCCGTGAAATTAATTTTCAGTAATGTGAGGTAATGAGCAATTCATTCCCCAAAATTGTTGCAACTTTACTTCGTTAGTTTGAAGAATTTCAGTCTCATGTGATAATAATGCATGCAAATCAATGTGTACATTTGATTAGTCAGTTTATTTTTAATTTGCCTCTAGAAGTTAATACAATTTTTATTCGTTTTATCTAATTAATTAATTCAGCCTACGTATTAGTATTAATGGAAATATGTTTAAGCTCATCATTCCAAACGTCCACAAACACTGTTAATTACAGCCAATGTTCGATTTGCTTACTAGAAAACCATATGTTTAATCGTCGAATTTGATTGAGAGGAAATTACTTTTATCCCCTTTTTTGTAGTAAAATGATGTTCATGTAATAAATTGCTTGTCCAGTCGCATTACGGTTAGCCCTCGGTGGCTCGGTGGTTTGCGTGCCGGCTTTGCAGGACGAAACCCTGATTCCCAGCCGAGGCCGATTATCACTGCGCGCTTTCCTTACAAATGTTCCAGCATCTATTGCTTTGTACTTATTCTACCACCCATCGCCAGCAGTGGACGACGACGAGAAAGCCAAGCCGCAAATTGTCTTTGACTACGACACCACAAAATGTGGAGTATACACAATGGATCTTAGAACATACACCACAAAACGAATGACAAGACGATAGCCATTGGTGATATTTTTTAACATGCTAGATACAAGTGCATTGAATGCTTTCATTTTATGGATTAATTTAAATCCCAGTTGGAACCAGGGGAAAAATTTTAGAAGAAGATTATTTCTCCTGGAGCTGGGCAAGTTATTGGTAAAGAGAAATTCAGAAGAGCGTGCTCCATTCCAAGGAACCCACTAGCGTTGTTAACAGGGAGGAAAAAACCTGGGCGATGATCCCTCTGCTGTCGATCGAAAACATTCGAGCCATTGTTCAAGTTTTACTTGCTCTAACCACTTAATATGTGTAAAATGTAGTAAATACCCGTGAAGATGATAATAGCTAACAGTTCATAGCATTCACATTGTGATGTAAAATAGTGTAAAAAAAGAGAAAAATTAGATTTTAAGCAGTTAACACATAAATGATTAACAAAAAACGTATGTTTAATTGTTACTTGAAATTTAAAAAATTATAATAACATTAACCTTTTTTTTAAATTTTGGAGTCGCCATTGTCCCCATGGTATTCAATATGACAAAGAAAGCCGGTAGTCCTAAATAGGAACAAAAACAATATTTCGCTTTATTCTTTCTTTTTTCAAAAATTAGAATGATTGATGTTTTTGACTAGCATGACACTTCGTTAATATTTACATTAGCGACGATTTCTTCCCGCTATTGCTTTTACGAGTACATATATTTAAATGATGTCGTATAACATTTCTCGGAAACTCAAAATTTGTCTGTGAAAACAAACTTTGTAATGAGTTTTACAAAAAATTATGACTGAAATATGTTAATGCGCTGAGAAATCATGGTATAATCTAACCGTTTCAAAAGGTACCAAGGTATGTGCATTTTTTGCACCTCTAGTTTTAATATTTAAAAGTGTCACGAAGGCTTAGAGTAAAATACCCTCCTGATGAATATCAATTTTGGAGAAAATATGCTGAACGGAATAACCGCTAGCATTGTTAATAGACGGACGGACAGAAAGACTTTTGCCGTCAATGACTTTTTCGGTATCAAGGTCTCAGAAAGCATGGATTATTCTGATTACAACACGCGTTAGAGGATTTTCTCCTGCTTTTTCCCGCAGCGTTAAAATACTTTCTCTATACTTCATATGCAGCAGCGAGAAAGTAAAAATATCTTTATGCGCAGAAGTATTGTGCTGCGCAACCCTCTGATTGTTCATCAATCACCAATTCCGCCTCCTCAACAATGTAATTGCCTTTTTCTCCATAGATGACACCGTATTTGTTGTTTACACCCCGTTTCGTATGGACGTGAACCAACAACATGGAACAACTACGTAGAGTGGCTGACCCTATGGTTTCAGCGCTCTTGATGGACGTTCGCAGAATGACGTTAGGGTCCGCCTTGACTTTTACAGTCAAAACATGTCACCTGCTAGTGACGTTGTTTTGAATCAACGTGTTGTTTGTATCGGATCTCGTTTACATACTAGTTTGTTTTCATTTATCTGTATTTAAATTACATTAGTGGTTAGAGTAAGAATATTCACAATGCCTTTAGTATTTTTAGGAAATAACTGAAGTCATCAAACTACAAAAATATTTTTTCCTCCTTGCCGCCTTATTTGTTATATTGTAACGTATTCGCCAGCGTGCCTCGTGGCATCTATTTGGGGACGCTTGGTAAGGGATTAGTAAGATGAAACTCCTCACCACAGGAAGGAGAGAAGGGTTTTTCCGTAAAGCAAGAACGCGGAAACGGGAGACACAAGGCTTTGGGGTCTTCCGGTCTTTAGAAACCCTTAATTGTTAGAACAGCGGTGGGGGGTGGCGTGACGTACTAGGTCACGTGAGCCTCGATTATATACCGGAGTGTATAGAGCCAGTGGGTGGGTTCTGGAGACAGTTGGAGAACTTCGTGCAGTTGCACAAAACTTGGCGCTACGACGGTGCGGCGGGCAGGGCTCGCGAGACAAGTCACGTGTTGACGAGCCTGTGGAGGACTTTGTGTCCTTGGGTGACTGCGGTCACGTGGGAGCGATCCTGTGTGCGTGCTCAGAGGTGAGGAGTGGTTGAGAGCCACGATTCACGCCGATTCTCAATCGGGTAAGATCGCTCCTGCGATCGAGGCAAACCATCAGTTAGTACGGCAGTACGGACTTTGTGCCCCAGTGTGACATCTGGTTACGGAAGCTTGGCTTTGTGCGCGCTTCAGAAGTAGGAGTGGCGAATGCCACAATCGAAACTGATCATCAATCGGGTTTAGATCGCTCCCGCGATCAGGGGATAATAGGTCTATCAGAGCTAGGGTGTAAGAAGGAAATTAATTGTAAATATTTGTTGTGTATTTCTTTGTACATAAATATATTTGTTATATGAATGCTCTGTGTCTGTGTTCGCTGTGAGTATCCATGACGTCACAATATATTCGTTTACTTATTGCAATAACATTCACCTTCAGGCGTTAGTTATGATATGTACGAGTACAATAACGTTTCAATGGCTTCCATGCGTATGATGCAGGAAGCAATGTGTTTTTAGTTTCTCAATGCGTTCTCCTTCCATATTGTGATTTCGTTTTTAAATGATTGGTTTTTCGGTTGTGAAACACAGAGTAAGAGTAAAACTACAATACATGTAACAAGTGTTTGATGTAATACCATTTATACTAACAGATTTTGTGATACACTTGTTCATTGTCAGCGATTACTTAAGTTCATTTTAGAAAACAAATCATACAGAAGGTCATTTCCTCTTTTTTAATCTTCTAATTATTTTTCCAGTAGAATCAAGAATTTTTGACGCCTCAATAATTTTGTGATTAAGTAGACGTCGCTGTTGTTTTACTGCATACTCTTTAATTTTTTTCTGTATTTATGTTGAAGACACGATGCAGTGGATCTATTCGCATATAAATAAGTGAATCGACCGCATTTCGCAGTATCTTATTATATTTTTTCTGCCCATGAACTTTCGTGGCACCACCCTAAAGCTATCGCACTCCGTCCATATTAGTTTTAGCTCTTTTTCTACATTAGTAATTTAACGCGTATATCAATAACACGTACAACTGATTTTCTCTTCCCAATAACAAGTACATTTTATTGATTTTGAAATTGAGTTCCACTTTCTTTGTTTTGATGTGTTCCTTCAAGCGCAGCTTTGAATCTATAGTCATACCCAAATATTTCGCTGTATTGGCTTCTGGAATGACTTTGCCACTGATCCTTATTGGGGGAGCCTCGCGTGTACGATTGGTAAGATTTACGTGATGCGACCTTTCCTCATTGATCAGCCACTCTACGTAGAATGTCGCGGCTCGTTGACGCGGACGCAACCGCAACCACCGCAGTGGGCTGCGCCGGGGGCTGTTCGCTCGCGCCCGGAACCTTTCCGCCCCGAAAGCCCGACTTGCATCGCCCCTCCGCTGCTAATTACTCGCCCAAATTCCCAACTCTCTTGCGCACGGGGCGCGCACAACTTCGCCGCGGAGGAATTTGACGACGGCATCCCTTCGCCCGACGCCCTTCGCCCTTCCGCCGCGACCGCACCCTCGGCGCCCACGGCCCAGCAGCCCTTTCAGGCGGAGCGGCTTTCATTGCGCCCAGGCCCTTCCTCCCCCACCCCCACTCACTTATATATATTTTTCGTTTAGTTAACTAAATGTGCTACAGAAGAGCCCCAGAACTCCGAAGTAATTGGGGCTGTGGCCTGTTCGGATTTGGAAATGTTCAGATTATCCCAAAAAATATGTCGTAAATATTCAAATACAGCAACAGGATTACACTGGTAAACAGTATTTTTGTAACAAAGATGCTGAATGGTGTTTAAAGCTAAGACTTGGACCTTAAATTCGGATATGGAATCAGTCTTCGCCTAACGGGCTCTATTTTCTTGTTATATGCTACTCCCTATTTACGGAAATGCTTGAAAATGTTTGCTTATTTTTCTGTAGATTTATTTAATTATTCTGTTAATCTAATTGTTCAGGAACAATCGAAAAGTAAACTAGAAATTCCTATACATGAACTGAATTCACAAAATGCATCACTAGGAAATAAAAACGGTTTGGAAGCATTGCTCATAAGTTACGCTAGAACAGATAGAATTGCGTTGAGTTTCTTGTCGGTTGTATCCCAGCACTGAGACACCTGGCAGCATGGAAGCTTGTTGTTCTAGATTAGTGAAGAATTGCTTTGTATTAATGTACAAGAATAGAGCCTCCTAACTTGTAAATAGTCCAAATTCATTTTCTTATTTTTGTAGAGAATTAATTCTGAAACCGCATAAACAGAACTCTAATGCTCTGATCAGGAATTGTTACGAACATTATTGCGGATGTGAGGTTGGCCACCAGGACATGAAATGGGCTCCCATATATGCTGCTTATCATGTGTTATGCTAATTACATGCTGGTTAAAAGGTGCACGACACATGCTCTTTGCTGTTCCCATGTTTTGGAGGAACCAATGGATCGCAAAACAGATTGTTGTTTGTGACAAAAATAGCTGGAATCACCTCAAAAAAGAAGAAAGCCGTTAAATCTCGTAACTTACTCCCCGCCATGTCGTAGTGAAGAATTGCCGGTACCGCTGCCTGCTGAGAATGTGACAGTGGGTGATGATGAATGCTACAGTGACAATCATTTAGACGACAGAGTCGGAGAGACGGAGATATCCATGCTGACCCAACATTTCAAGCCTTCTATGACTCAAATGTACCTCATTTTTTTGTCTTAGAGTATCTCAACGAAATTTTTCTTGATTAAATTTGTCGAAGCAACAGTCTAAGTTTTCAACTGCGGAACTTTAAGGATGGAATCTGCTTTCCCCTTGTACGAAACTGAGTGTTTTTCATGAACGCCAAATAGTTTTTTTTAATATTTTTCCAAGAAAAGTGACGTAGTTATTGTAATGATATCGAGTCCATTATGAGTTCCACCAGGACATTTCTCAAATGCGAAAGGGTTACCAAGGCAATTTGAGTGGCGCAATGTTGTCCGACTACTGTAGGAAGATACAAATGAATGAGGAGGCAAAGTATCACGAGAAATCGGAAAGGAAATACTTTGATGTAGCATTAGTCATTTTTCTTAACACTTACGTTGCTGTAGTTAATGTATACTTTGAAGCTATTGTTATTAGAGGGTGATATTTTCCCAGATCCATGTAATACATAGAGAGAATGCGCATCTGCAAAAAGCGTTCATCATATGGAAACTGAAGTCGATGAGAGGCAAATTATTTTATAGAAACGGAGTGTTTTGTTTTTGTTAAAGAAAAATGATTATTTTTTGTAGTCCAGTGTTATCAGGCACAATGCAACGTAGCGTGCGATGTGAGAAAATGACTACTTAACGTTGCTATCGCGTCATCAACCAGATTCAGTTCCTTACGGAAAAAGAGGATTACCAGGGATTTTCCAAGTTCCTCTAAGTGAAAATAACTGCTACATGAACTTGGGTACCGTAGTTACCAGTGCGATAAACATTTAATTTCGGCAACTTATATCAATAATTAGTTCAGTTCTACAGTAATTATAAAATCTACACTACAAATATATACACTACAAATAAGAATTTTATTTTATTTTTTATTTTTCCTCCATCCTGAATTTTATTCATCCGAAATTTCAGATTTGCTTCTTCGGATTAGCAGGGTTCTATTGGATTTAATTCTAAGAAAAACCGTTCATTATCTCTATGATAAAAATAGCACCCTTGCAAATAAAACTCCACACCTTCCAATAATGATTCTGAAAAGAGGTAAAATCATTTAATTATTACACTATACATAGTCGTGACCAAGGTATTTCCAGTTGGCCATAAAACGTGAACTTAAATGTACATCATGGATTATTTACCTTCATCAATCACATATTGGGAAACAAAAAAAACTAATGGTACTGAATTGGCTATGTAAATGTTGAGCTATTGAGCTAATGGAACAACATAAAATATTTAACCTGAAAAATGAAATGTTTTGATTGTACAATATTTGATCTTAGACAAATGTAAAAAATATAAACGTCTGTTGTGTTTACCCTTTGTAAAAAGTACGCTAGCATAACTGTGTCAGAAGTGGCTATTTTTTACTTCCCAATATTTATAAATGTTTTATTCTCTCTCATAACTGACATACCTTTTCGTAGGAAGTAACGTTATCATGGCTTTGTCAGGGTCTTCTAATATTTCATAAGGTTTGTGAACAATATTTTCCATATGGAAACATTTCTTGGAAACAAACCCAAAGCAAGGTCCAATAAAATGTCATTTTCAGAAGCAATACATCATGAAATGTGGATCAAAGGGTATAGCTGCATTCGCAGTATATACGAAAACTCGCTCCTATCGTCCCTCGTTTTCTCGAACATACCACTCATGCAATTATACTCCTCTTTATCCATTCGTTTCGTTAATTACTATAATACCACATCATCACTACCACAGGGTATCTTTAATTGATGATTCCGGTGCATCAACTGCTAAAGTCCTTTAACTGTGCTTACAGTACCGGCAACATATAAGCGACTGTGACAGTTCTCTCGACACTTGCTATGGTACATGTGACTTGGTCAAAAGCAATCAGCTTGCAAGGATTTGTTTAATTTCTCACAGCCAGGGATCAGCGTTGCTGCTCATATGTCTCACTCGAAGTCGCGGAGGCGATGAGGTTCGGCTGAGGCGAAGCTTGTGAACATAATATAAAGACGTGTCATAGCCTGTCAAGAAGTGTTAATGTTTTGAGGTTTAATTTATCTGCGATGTAGGTGGTGTCATGTCCGTAGCAATGTGTGACAACGGAAGTGTCAGAGTTTCTTGTACGCTGCCGATACTGTGGGGCATCATTTTATCGTGGAAAGTGGGGGAGACCTCCTCTCCCGGCGGAGAGCCCCGGCGCCGACCTACGCCGGCTAGCGGAGTTTTCCCCTACCAGGTTTCGCCCACCAGCCCCCACCCCAGCCGGGACAAGGTCTAAACTCCCGACATGTGCGGTAGTGCAGTGCCTGTTAGTGTAAGTGCTTGTAAAGGGAGAGGATAGGATAAGGAAGAGGAAGGAAAGATCGCGCGTGGTCTGTGACACTTAGGGTAGTTTTCTCCGGCATTCACCTTGTGTTGATCGGAGAAATCACGGAAAACTACCTATAAGAGCAGCCGGCCGCTAGAATATTACTTTAGAAAGCAGCTGAATTCGACCGTAGCTATGTAGCTGTAGAGTCCTATAGGACCTTCCAGAGGCAGCGCAGTGACATCAGCTGACGCCATGTGCCACCTTTCCCGGTATTATCAGTGGGATTTAGCACCGGCGTTCCGGTTAGAGATGCACTGCCTTCCCCCACTCTCCACATTAATCACTGCCCTTCGGCACCCTGATGCACATGCGTCGTCCCAACGTGAGATAGTGTGTTGTTATTAGGGCCCGGATGTTTATGACATGTCATATTTTTTCTTTGTGCTATTTACATGGAAAATGTAAGATAAGCATGGTTTTGTCTACAATGACAAATTATGACTAAAGTAATAATAATTGGTGAAAATTGGAATTATTCAGCTTGGGTTTAATAATATGGCAAAGTACTGTAGCTTACCAACAAAAAAATGTACGAAATTAGATAACAATTAGGAAAAACCAATTTTCACCGTTTTCTTGTAATGGTTATTAAATTATTTTACTTACAAGACTATATAGTTGTTTCTTTAAATTTTATACATACTTTCTTAGAATCTTTAATACTGATCATATATTTTTGTTAGTTGGGGACACCGTTTAGTGAGTAAATGCTTTATAACCTAAACGACAGCGTGACAATTACATCCCACAAACCCAAGAGTTCGTCGTGATTATACATGTTAGAGTACATTTGAATTTCTCAAGATAAGTTCCATGTTACTTGTTGAACACTATTTGAGGTTTATATTAAGAAATTGTTGGTATTTGTTATTAAGATGCAATTTTCAGAATGTCGAAAAGGAGTGATTTGTCGCCAATGAAAGTTAGTCGAATTGCCGGATTGTTGAAATCTAAAACCGTGACTCGATATCACATAGTTGAAAAAGTAAAATTTTCACGTAGTTCATAAAAATAATTTTAAAAAATAGATTTTGGTGATGATTTAAAAGCTAAACGCAAAGGTGCATGTGGGCGTTGTAGAATAACATCTGAGAGAAGTGATTGAGAGAAAAATTGAGATATTTGCGTTAAAAATCGAAAAATGCTTTTAACATTCATAGGAAAAGAAGTTTCTGAATCAGGCGTCCTAGCATCACAAAGAACAATTTAGCGAATATTAGCTGAAGAATGCCAAACCGATCGAAGACCAGCACTCAGACCGAATTTTACATGAGGCATGCTTACAAAACGTTATGAATGGGCACAAAAATACAAGAATTTCAAGACTGATGAGTGGAAAAAGTAATTGAATGCTATATATTTTTTAAGTTTATATTTAAATGTTTATTTGTACTTAAGGGAAATATATTTGATAATTTACAGGTGGATATTTCAGATGTATCACTTTTCCAAGTTGTGGTCAAAAACTCTAAGTTTGTCAGGCGAAGATCCAATGAGAAATATAAATCAGAGTGCATCAAATATCTTTCTCCAATCATGGTATGAACTGTAATCAGTTTTAGGGAGCCAGGGCAGTTGCACATTGCAGATGGTACAATAAACGATGAAATGTACTAGGAAGTGTTTAAATACACAGCTCAAACGAGAAAATGGTTCAAAAAACGAGAAAAAACTATTTTCGTGCACGATGGTGCACCAGACCATAGAGCCAAATGTAAAAATACATTTTCACCTGAAAACAAAATTACCGTTCTCGAGTGGCCGGGAAATTCTCAAGATATGAACCCTATCGAGAACGTTTAGGAATTCAAGAAATCTGAAGTTAGAAAACAAGCACCTAATACCAAACAGGAGCTGATTCGGGTACTCGGTAACACTTGGCAACATAGCCCTGAGACAAAAATAAGAATTGAAGCTTGTATAAACAGTGTATCTCGTCGTATTAAAGTTGTGTTGTTAAATTACATAAATTCACTACATAGCCACACAAAATATTGATTCAAACAAAAAAGTATTTTCAATGTAGTGATTACGTAATTACATTACATAATTATCTTTTTCAATAAAAAGTGCTACTTTCATCTATTATTTGAGTATTTAATAAAAATGTCCATTGAAAAACAATCATCGTACTGAAAATGATGAAAACATTATTTTTGAGCCTTGGTTTAATATAAACATTCTGTCATAATTTGCCAAACTCATTATAATTCTAGCCGCCGCCTGCTGCAATCGGTAGTTTTTTTGGCCTCGCCCACCGGCACCAGTCGAATGCCGGAGCAGTTCCCTAACATATGAGCCACGAACCACACGCTATCTTCCCTCTTTTTTGACCAATCTCTTACTTACCTACACATGCACTACACTACCACACTTGTTGCGAGACTAGTAGGAAGTTCAGAGATTGTCCCGGCTGGGGCAGAGCCCTGAGGAGGGGAGATGGGGAACAGCTGTAGAGAACGCGAGTTTAGTGTTTGTTCAGCTTGTCTCTTACCTGTCCAAATCAATATCACCTAAATCACCTGCTGTACTGATGGTATTAGCTGAGAAATTCCTCGTTAAGTTTTTTATTTGATTCAGAAGTCAACTATGAATAGAATTCGCAATGCATAAGTTCAAGGGACGGTGTAATTCTGTTTGCTGAATTAGTTCGGTAGTATTTACATTCTTAGTAGTTGTCTTTAGTTGATGCGAACTGTAGTCGTTGTGACTGGCGTAGGCTTTGCTCAACTCTGTAGTCGTTGATGCGAACCACAAATAAGTTTCATTCAAATGCTGTATTTTGTGAAGGTAACACAGAGTTGTGAAGTATTTCAATTTTTTTAAAGCGATTTGCTTGTTATACGCGCGAGGAAATTATGTAATCAGATATGTCATTTCTATGTTCTGCAACATGTTTTATTATATGCAAGCGTTTAATGCAAGCGCTGTAAAACGTTGTATTTCAATGGAGATAAAATGTATTTCAACAAAAATGAAGTCACAAACATTCAAAATAAAGAAAGCACTATCATGTACAGTGTGATAGATAAATGTTTAGATTGCAAATTAACGGTAGATGCCGCGACTGGAAACACAAAATAATCTATCTATTGGTCAACTACTCATGACAAGCCAAAAAGGGAGACATGGATATAAAATGTGAAAATCAATATGGAATACATATCGTTTTCCTGCTACCTTTCAACCCTGAAGACCAGTCGCTTGATTAGTCGGAGCACATCAATTTGGTTGCTTGCGAGGTGACTTCAAGCCCCAGGCGTGCCAACTTTCGAATCCTCCCGTCCTGCGGCCAACGCGGCGGTGGAGACCTCCCGATCACTTTGATGCGACCGGCCTTTGACAACTTCCTCCGAGCCCTCCCGCTTTGTGTGCTTCTACGCATTGGCACAGGGCGCGCTGGCGCGCTCACAGCCGCGGAGCAACTTGTGAATCCACCGCTGCGACCCCCCTCCATCCCAAACCGATGCCCCCTCCCCCACCACCCGCCCCGCCGCCGCCGCTGCCGGCGGAAGCGCACGTGGGCGGCACGGGGCGGCGGCCTCGGCTGCGGCAGGAAGACTTCCCCGATGGCCACAGCTGCGCCGAGCTGGAACAACCGTGTCAGCACACCGGATTGAAACATGTCCAATGATTTATTGCTAATTAATTGCCAAAATTTGGAATATATGGCCACGGATTTTCGCCACAGAAACAGCGTGTGAATTAGGCTCGCTGACCAACTAGTGCCGAAAATCCTGCTGCCGTCGGGACTCCAACTTACGACCTCTCGCGACCAAAGGCACTGCAGTGACATCAGTTGATGCCTTGAGCAACTTCTCCTGGTGTGTGTCTGTCATGCTGTGTTTATTGTTCTTACTATAGGTCTTTGAAGAGAAATGCAGTTGAAATTGTTCAAATGATATTTGAAACTGACATATACACTAATTACAATTGTTAAACTATGTTTGTATAAACGTTAATATTATGAAGCAAAAGCATTTTCGAAATGTTGACATCACGTAAGGCGGGAGGTAACGGGGTCAGGCGAGATAACAAATGGCGAGGTAGGGGGAAATGAGCAGGGTGGAGTCGGTGAGTTCGCCGTAAGGCAGAGCAAGCCAGGGCTGCACTACAGGCAGAATGCATTCCTGTTCTCGTCTTAATTGACGAATATGAGAAATAAATACCCGGGCAAGTATAATTGAACTCACCTTTAAACCCAATTGCGATTTAGTCGCACGTGTTTTCAGAATTATTTTTTTAAATTTCATGGACGTGATCTCAGTTTATCAGAAGAAATATTCTTTATTCGCCAAGGTGCGCGATGAGAACCTAGATGCATAACTGATATAACGCACTAAATGAAATGATACAAGATGGCGCCAGCAGACGCAAGTGCATTGGATTCAGAAATTTGGTGGAAGTGTAAAATGTTGGTCGCCACTTCCAAATGAGATAATGGAATGCGAATGAAAATAGCGAGAAATGAAAATTTAGAAATCACTGCCAGTTGGGCAATAAGCCAACAAATGATTCCAACTGACGTTCTTAGAGAAGACAGGCTTATAACAGCTTACGCCAAACAATCTACTTAGAATGGTAAAAATAAAGAATAACATGTCAAATACGCGTAGCCTGTTGAACTTTTGAAAGGATACATACATCATTTCATACGAGGGAAGCATTACTTTTCTGCACAATCTATCATATGTCTATTGATCGAAATATTAATCAGAAGCAGCAATTTTTCAAACATTTATCTTCGTGTGTAATGCATTAGTAACTTCGAGCGTCAAATCAAGTTAGTTGAAAAAAGCCTGCTATCAACTACAGCGATATCGTGTGGAGGGCAGCAATGCGATTTAAAACTTTCTTACAAACTGGTATCAATTATATACAAAATAATTTGATAATCAAATGATATATATCAAATGTGTAAACAAAAGTCTGACCCTACCTCCTCCAAGACAACCACTGAATCTAATTCGACAATATTGGTCTTGGTGATTTGAAAGCTCTTTTAGAGTTATAAAAACATGGAACTCCAATTGATTCATTACTTGCAAATTGGTAAACATATTGGTAAAACATTACACTTCACATATATTTAGGATGTTCACTACTAACACACATACTATACTTAATCTAATACATGGGTAAGAAAGCCAATTTGGCACCTCTGTTAATTGTCAATATCAGCGGATTTTTTCAGGAATAAGTGGAACGCGTATTTATTTTGAATTCCGGTTGGTTGTGTAGGATTTCGGCCGAGGTTGAGTGAATTTAGTGTAGGGACAAACCAAGGGGCGTTGGTTATTATTCATGGGAACTGCTTTTGGAAGATTTGTAGTTTTTTAATGTTAGATTTTGCGGCAATAATCCAAAGGGTCATGCGTATGAAAGGAGGGATCTTCGAATGGTTTTATTATGGCAGTACTATATGGTAGAGATGAATTTCTATTGATAATAGGATTTCGTTGCACTAAATTTAATTTTTCCTTGGTTGACTTTAGTTTGTGTATGTTTTTTCCAGTTAATTTTCGTGTCTTTGTTGAGTCCAAGATACCTAATTGTGCTGTTTTGTGGGTGCGTTGGTTCGTTGTTTAATGTGAAGGGAGTAGGAGGAGAGTAAGGTCTGAGGGTGAATATTTTGGCAGCGATTTTTGATGGCTTATGTTGGAGTTTTAGATTGGCAGCCCAGCTATCGATTAGGTTGAAATACAGTTACATTGTGTTACGTATTTTGTAAGGATCATGTCCGGAGGAAAATAGAACCGCGTCGTCCACAAATTGGGCGATTTTTACTGAATTAAGTGTTTGTAAAACTGCTACATAGATATTAAAGAATGTGCGAAATAATGATGATCCTTGGGGAAGCCTGCATTCATTTGCCTGGGGTTTAAGTGATGGTTATTAATATTAACTTAATATGTTCTGTTGGATAGAAAACTGCGGATAACTGATGTGATGTAATGAGGGGTTCCTTTTTTGTAAAATGATGATGTAAAATGATGTCTGATGCCATGTTTCGTCGAACGCCTGAATTATGTACATAAAGATGCATGTTGTATAGACTTTTTTTATGGAATGAATAGTATAAGTGTTCCGTGATTCTAAGCAACTGGTGCTGAGTTGATAAATATGTGTAACATTTTAATAATATATAATATTAGTAGTTTATTTCAGAAACCCGTCAAACGCCAACAATTGAAAAAACGCGTTAGCAACAGGATTTTGTTCTATGATATTGTTCAACACATTGTTTTGTGCAAAAATCAACCATTTGCCATTCTTGCAATGTACTCTGAAAGACCCTAAAAGATCGTGTTTAGAATGTAAACCCGTCAAGCGACGTCGTTTGATGGGTTTCTACTCTAAATCAAAAGGAAATTTCCTTTTAACTCTGCAATGGTTGTATGTGGACAACCACGAGAATCAGGTTGTCATATGTAATCCAAGCTACTTTGAAGAGTTTTCAGCACTACCTCAGGGGCCAGTTAGGTTATACGTTCGGGAGGGAAGATTTTCTAATAAAGGTACGGGAAGTGTCGCCGAGATCTCTATTTGCGCTTCTAAAAGTAGTGAGATTGTTGTTCTCATTTTGTGAGTAGCATCTGCTCAGAGTGGTGTTTTGAAGTGACTTTTGAAAGTGGCTTGGTTTTGCTGTGATTAGTGAGTAAGAAAAAGTGATTGTTTTAGATTAAATTTGTTCAAAGAATGAGTTGCCCCGACCGGGATTTGAACCTGGTTATTCTGATTTACGCCCATCTGCTCTAAGCACTAACCTACAGAGAAAACAATCCTGAAAACATGTTTCATGAGACTCGTAAAAACTGCTCAAAGGATTGGTTGGAGACTGGTTGTATCAAACGTTTCATGCGACAACATGAAATCGGATTCACACACCACAACAATATGCGGACCTAATACTGAAGTCCAGTAAAACAAATCGTTTAACTATTTACCAAGTTAGTTCGCAAGATATTGTTAGTTTAAAAAAAAATGTGGCCTCGGTTCTAAAAGAACTAACCCATTCTGATGAAATTTCTGATAGAGCTGTTCCAAGACAGCATAAAGATTTCAAAGTTTCTACATGCAAACATTTTTATACAATAAAGAAACTCCTTGGAAAGTAATAGTTATATTATTTATTCATGGATTCACTCAGGCTACTTTCACTTTATTAAAGACAAATTCGGATGTATCCGCCTGTAACCGGATACAGTTTTGGACTTGTGGAATGGACTGAGTAGGAAATTTGAATCATGGATCGAAAAAACAGAACAATAATTACACTGCATCATACCACACAGTCGAGCTGATGTACATAGAATTTGTGACACAAGGAAGAAGAGGAGGCTTTAGACAAATTTAAACCTCCAGGCATAATGCAATAGTTGGGATGGCAAAGTATGTAGTCAGTCATCAATATATCCTACTGATGAGGCAGGTCATTGAATCTGACCGAAAAAAGGCGATATAGGCATTGTAGGTCTAGCAAAAAGTATAGCGAGCAAAACTGTGCAAGATACGCATACTTTATTTCGGATTAATTTTCATTGAATTTCTCTAACAATCTGTCATACACTCATTGAAGAATATTTTTTATCTGATAGTATTAAAAACTTTTATAAAAAAATGTTGTGTAGAATTTTGTGGATTTAAGGAGATTTTGAAAATCTTCAACTAAAAGAAAACGTAAAAGTTTATGGGAAACTGCAACGTGTACAATAAATATAAAACTGATATCCTCACCTTTAACTATTTTGTATTTTTAGAACGTGACAGAATATTGACAAGTAAAATTGATGTTTGTTTAATAATAAATAAAAACCAAAGTAAAATAATGGCGCTAAAAAACCACGTACTTTCTCGTCCGTACTTTACGCAAACTTATGCGAAGTACTTATACTTTAGAAAAATTGTACATGGAATTATTTTAAAATCTATCTTTAAGGAACAGATTTCATTAAGGGAAATATCACTATCTTCATAATTGTAGTGGTAGGAAGGCTTAGAACAAATAAAGACCTTTTGCAATTTTAGAAGAATCAGAGTTTTTAACGAACATGAGACCTGCACCATTCTCTTAAACTTCCTTTACACTATTCATCAAACAAATTAATAAAAAACAATAGAGCCTTTTTTTAACTTTGTAAAATGTCCCAGGGGCTTCATGTAAATTACCCTAAAAAATTTAAATATCAGTTTCCAACTCGATCAGCCAGATGGATTGTTTGTAGCAAATCAATTTTGGAGAAAATAGGCTGAACTGTTTTGCCGCAGGCGTTGTTCATAGACGACAGACGTTTCGTCGTCATTCGGTTTGGTTTCAAGGACCACAAAACAAGAATTCTGGATAAACCAAGTGTTAGTTTTTTTCTAAATTTAGCACTTGGATGTATCCACTTTAACGTCATCATGCTCCTGAAACAAGAAGTTTTCTGATGAATATTCGCCGCATATTATTTTTCACGCAGTACTCCCTAGTCTGTAGCGAGAAAGAAAAAGGAAATAAGTTGGCAGATTGTTTACAGTTCGAGTGGTATGTCGGTTTCCGTAACGATCCGCCGTAGCAACGAAGAGTAACAAAATGTGCCAAATCGTCGTGTTCCCCCTTCCTGAACTTCCTGAGCCCCCTCCTTCCACCTGTCAAGTTCGCGCGGCTTGCGAAAATTGCGCCCCCCCCCCGCTCCGTCCAAAGTGACGAACATCGTCAAGATCGACAGGCGGCGGAGTACGATTTTTCTTCCGGCCTCCCCTCCCCCCCCCTCCGCCGCACTCGCGGCAATCACCCCGCCACCCAGACACGACCCGCACGGCTCGCCCGCTCTCCTTCCTTCCTCTCCTCCAGCAATTGCTCTGCACCCACCTGGCGCAAACGCTCTCTCCTTCCCGAACTCGCCCTTCCCCTCGCCCCCTCGTGCCCCTCACTCTCGCGCCCCCGAAACTCTCGCGCCCTCGCCCCCGCCCTCGCCCCCGCCCCCGCCCCCGCTCTCTCCTTGACCTCGCCGTCGCCCCCGCCCCTGGCCCCTCCGCCCCCTGGCCCCCCTGGCCCCCTTGCCCCCCCCCGCCACCCCTCACCCCCGCCCCTCGCGCCCGCCCCCCCCCTCGCCCCTCGCCCCGCGCCCTCACCCACGCCCCACCCCCTCCACTGCTGGTCTGGCGCAAATTGTGCAGGGCTGTGATTGGTCGCGGGCGGCGCGAGTAGGAGGCGCGAGAGGGGAAGGCGCAAGTGAACACGGCGCAGGGGGAAATTTGAGATGAGAAATGTTTTTGTTTATGAAATTACTTTATTGACAGAGGTGCTTACATTTACACACATTCAATATAATTACCTCCGTTATTAACTACCTTTTTCCAAATGTTCGAAAAGCGTCATACGCGATCTGCGCATCAATTTCTGTTGATCTCCCGTATTGACCGCCCTGTGTCATGAATCAGTTCTTCTCTTGTATTGTACCGGGTTCTTCGCAGTGGTTCTTTTACTTCGCTGAAGAAATCCTAATAACAGGGTCTCATACGTATCGGGTGAGTGAGGTGGATGTTCCAGATCTCCCTTCACCAGCGGCGCAAGCGTTCCCCACGTGGGCTCGTCCTGTACGGGGGTTATCTCTGCGTGAACAGGACGCTTTAACCCATCGTGCGGCTGTGGAAGGCTACAGCACCACTTCTTACTCCCACCTCATTTTAAATTTGAGTTCTGCCATTCTAAACACGACGTTAGGGCGCTTGCCCGATTGCTATGAAGTTCAACGAAGACACACTGCGGTAGACTGAGACACAGTAGACAGTAGACAGTAGTTTTCGCTCGCTGCACAAACTCGTCTCATGGTGCTTTAAGTTTCGGCAATATTCTAATTATTTTTTATCCAACCAATATACAAATGTGACGACACAATTTTAGATGAGCCGAATCGTTCTTCGATTTTACGAATTGTCTTCAATTAGCAACTGATATTTAAAAAAATTATTTGTTTTGTTTATTCTGTTCTGCTCCTTAAAAGGTCAGTAATGAGTCAGCAATTTTAAGCTCCAACGTAATTAGTTTCTCTATTATTCCTCTAATGCACATCTAATCCAAAGATGTTATTAACTACGTGTTGCATTCTTCATGCTTTCTTGGTGTGTATGTCCAATGCCTGTTGTTGCAATTTATTGTAGTTTTCTCAGTAACTATACTTGTATGCTGATTTTTGTTTTGTGCTCCAACAAATTTGGTACCCAAGCTTCCTCAAGAATAAGCAGCTTTTTTGTGCATAAAAAATCTTAATAAAATTTCTAAGATGAAACAGAAATGAATTTTAATAAATGATTTGTTATCATTAAAGAATCCACTTATTCGATCTACAACAAAGTGGAGGCCGAGTGGTGGTCGAGGAGGCCAGGCATCAGGTCTCACGGCGATGGATTAAGCCATAAATACCTGATAAATTTTAAAACTATAACAATGCCGTTAGAAATCTATTCTCGTCTACATCACCTCCCTTCCCGAGATCTAGATTTAATATCTTGTCAACAGAGTCTTAAATTACAATCTCAAGTAATGCTTCAAAGGTAAAATCAGTAAGAATAAATCTGTGTCACTGGAACCCGTCAACTATGATGCATTTCTGTTCCTTTCAATCAATTCTTGTGTGATATTGGAAGAATATCGAAGCGTTTCTGAGAAGACGAGGAGGGTTCGAAGAAAATCAATCCCATTTCGGCTTCTTGAGAAAATAAATATCTGGAAGAAAACAAAGTACTATTGATTCAGATCCGGTTGTACGTCTAACACATAAATCACCATCAAACACTCGAAAAAGTGTCGCTGTCAAAAATTATTTCACTGAAAATGTTTGTTGGATAATGTTGAGTGAATCGCGTTAAAAATGGAAAATCAAAATTACAGAAAACTATCATGCAAACTGCCCATGGTTCAGTACTGAATGCTATAAGCTGGGAAGTGACAGGGTGACATGGAGAGTTCTTCAGAATAATTGAGAGTGGTTCAGAATTCTAGGGCTCTAGAATGTCAACGATTTGATTTTAGTTGGTTTAATTTATGTCAATGAACAGTGGAGAAGGGTTATGTGGGAGCGGATGATTCGATATTCCCCACAGGCATACCTAGAGAGTGTTTTAGAATAAATACATTACGCATTTCTGGGCATCATTCTACGCATGAGTGGGATCAAGTACATATCATCGTGAAACTAGTGATGCTACAAATGGCACAGACCTTCTCGTATTAGTTTTCTATTTCCTTTGGTCTCGGCTAGTTATTCGCCACTTGCCACATGCTCTTGCCTGCTGCCATCTATCGTCGCCCAAAATACAGTTTTTGAAATGTTCTTAATTTTTCGGTTTACTAATAATGGAGAGGAAATATTATTTTAAGAATATTAAAGAACAGTAAATCCGCATTCTAAATTCCTTTGAAAAATTTGGAACTGTTTTGAGAAAATTGCACTTAATCGTTCCATTATGTTTGAAATTTGAAGCACTTTTTCATAGAAAAGTTTTGAGTTTTCGAAAAATGTCATTTTAAGCATTCACACATTAACTCACAAATACAATAGTGTTTACAAATTGCTGGAGATGTGCATATTACCGGCGTGAGAGATATTAAAAAAAATACATTTGTGTAATTTTTTCAAAAACAAAAAATACCCCGAAGTGAACTTTATTACGGTATATTACGGTACATTATGGTTATAACGGTGTATTAAAGAAAGCAACTAGTACTATCCGTTCGAAAAATTAGAAGAAAATATTCAGAACAGTTTTTGAGAAAGTTTTGTTTTTGTAATTTTTTGAAATTGCACAAATGTAACGTAATATTGCGCGAAAACTACTAAAATTTTCAAGAAAATGAACGTGACCTTAATGAAAGAACAGATTATGGACAACAAATTTTCTTTAGAGAAAAAATCTCTATCTTTAATTTTGTTGTAGGAAGACCCCGAAAAAACTTAAAAGTTTTAAAATTTTCGAAATTTTAGAGTAACACGTGAAAAACAGAACTATGCCACATTTATAAGTACATTTTACTCGATTCTTATAAGAAATTCAAAAGAAAAAAATTGGAGCCTTTTTTGAGAAAATTTTGAAAATGTCTCAGACTTTATATAAAGTACCCGCAAAAACTAATGAATGATTTTCAAAATCGCAGAGCTGTGACTCTGGCCAAATGGACAGGGGCTTCTTCAATTTGGAAAAAATCTTACTCATGGTTTAGGCGCTACGGTCACGGATGAACAGACTTTTTTTTTAATGTTCGGTATCAGTGGGTCCCAAAACGTGTATTTCCGTTGAAATCTAAAATCTCCTTACGTTTCTACATAAACAGAAAAGCAGAAAACGGGAAGAACCCGGCGTTTTGAAATGCGTTCGTTGAAGAAGACTAATTGTAATGTTAAAACGCTGGGATGCACATCCCTTGTGAATACGGGGAGATTCTTAAAATACCTCACCAAGAATGAGCAAGATAAATAGCACCAAAACATTATAATTTTGTTTAACTTAACAGAAAAGTCCCCGAACTAACGTAAAATAATCAACATAAGTAAAATTAAATATTAGCTGATTAGATATTAATCAACAGTAAAAATTAAATATTAGCTGGTAATACTTAACCCACCGATACACCCAATGTTTGAACAATTCTGCATTTATTTAAGTAGTATTGACATTGAATGTCCTCGAAGATAATGCTCTGGTATTATCTGCATCCGTTTGCCATTCTTATCTGTTCTTCCAAAAGAAACATCCTGTCAAGGCACTCTTTAATGCGTCAGGTCCTGTCGTAGACATGCGAGCAATTGCGTAATTTTTCATGATATTGCAGCGTTCGTTTAGAAATTTCTCCGAGGTGTTTAGTATTGATTCTTTCGGGAATTTTATTAAGATTTTGAATATTATAACCAATATCAAAGTATAATAAAATAATATCTTTCTTATTTAAAAAGTAAATAGAGTAAAAAGAAACATTGACGTGGAACATTTAACATTTGCATAAATAAATATTGGCAGAAAGATAGGCCAAGATTTTTAGTCTTCATCATCGGAGTCACGGTCACTGGCTAAATCTCATGTTCCTCTGCGTTTGCCGCACACAATGCAGTGGCAGGTATCAAAGGTAACGTCACCGCTCTCTCGAGCAACGTCAGATATCCTCAGAGTTCCTTTAACTGTCTGCGTTCTTCAGGGCAATTGCAGCGTCTCTGATCGAGAGGTTCTAAGATTCTAATCCCGACGGTGACAAAATTTTAGACCCTGTCTTAGAAAAGTACGACGAATTCACCCACTGTCTGGAGAATTCTAGTGGCCAGATGATCTTATCAGTAATTCTGCGTAAGATACCAAGTGAATACCGAAGTAGCTTGCTAAGAAATAGGCCTCGAACTCCATGAAATATTTCCGTCTTCACCGTTCTTCTGTGGCGTCTTGCCGGGGCAATAAATTACAGACGTGAACGGCTTGTAAATATTTAGTATTTATTAGAAATAAAATACTCCGACCCCATAATACTATACACAATATTTACAAATAAATGACCGTTACAAGAAGAAACTTTCCCTGGTTACCACCACCGCTGGCCCGATAATTAATTACCATGTTCGGTGTGATGCACCAGTACCTTACGCGAGCATACCAGCGAGTATGCCGCACCTACCGTCACGACGTAGCACGCCGGCTTCGGTTCCCCGCCTCGGTCGCCTATGCATTACAATGCAACGCCGCGCACAACCCACACGACGCCTTACGGACACGCCCAAGAATCAGATGAAAACAGAAGATCTAGCTAGGTCGGGATCCGCTTATAAACCTTCTGGGCAGGCTGATGGAACTGCGTCACCCGCAGTGTCCGCCGACGCGTTTCCGCCGTGTTTGGGGTCTTCCAGCTTCCGCCCACGAACCCCTCTTCCCTTGCTCCCTAGCCTTTGTGCAGCCCAGCGTCTCTTCAGCCAGCGCTGTCCACGTGGCTGATAAAGTACGTTTGTACTGGCGACAGATATGACGCCACAGTTCCTTCTCTTTTACCTACTCACACTTCCTCTCATGCACTCACCACCACACGTCGAGAGACCATTCGACAGCTTAGATGGCCTGACTGGGGCGGTGCCCCACTGGTGAAAGTAAATGGAGGGGGAACCTGCAAGTCAACGTGTAAGTCGGTGCCGGATCTCGCCATTCAGTTGGGAAGATCACCGTCATCTCACTAGGAAAATAATGCACTACACTTATGGGACTAATAACCTTAGCAGTTGAAGCACCCGGAATCACTATCAATCATCAACACACACAAATCAACTAAACGAAAGATCCAGAAAGCCCTCATAACCTTCATTTTACTGAATTCACACACTCCAAGTAACATTAAAATATCCTTAGAAATTCCCATACTAACATTCAAAAGTACTCTCGTCACTAGACTTCCTTCAAATTACTCCTCCATATTCATAAGCACAAACCCACGCACCGAAAACATCCTATCAAATCCACTTCCCACATTAGCAACAGTTCAAATTCATCAATAGTCGCCCTTTTCCTTCCCGGCCCCTCAACAATATGTCATCGGGTGGCAAGGGGTTCCTTTCTCCCACCCATCCCACCCTTTACGCCGCCGCAAAGAGCAGCCTTCACTCGTCCTAAGAGCCTGGGACGCATGCTCTTTGCTCTTTTAAGAATAGAGCACAATAAACTGTAATAAATTACTGAAGTGTGAGTTTTATTGCAATTTTCAAACTTGAAAGATATGCATTTATTCGTGCCTCTGACACATCATTTATTTATGAGTTAGTTCAAGTGATGAATGAAAAGATGTGGAAATGTTTGGCAAAATTATTAATATAATACATACACAACCGTCACACTTACATGTAATTTGAAAAGGTATGATATGTTGTAGCACAACCGTTCTTTAGATGCCTATGACATTCTAGCGCCCATCTGTCCCATAGTCTTCGTGTCAAATAAACAGCTTTATTTTTCCGGAAATAAAATCCACATTAAACTACAGTGCACCTGAAAATTCCTTCCCCCCCCCCGTGTTAAGTGAAAACCAGATCAATGGGCAACAATTGATGGGGACAACACTTACAGCATCTGTTATGAATGAGGTGAGCACGTAATGTATGTTTTCCTTGGTTACAAGCTGCATCTCATACTACCAGTACAATTTCCTTTGCTAGCAGTCTCATGAATTATGTGCGACTCCGGAGAAAGTTTTCTGCCACTCTGTATTATTAAAAGTTTCCAAATAAGTTGCATTTTGTACTATTTGCAGAATTTTTCTGTAAATTTCCCCTCCATTCTGCACGCTATTTCGACCAGCTCTGTTTGAAGGTTGGTAAGCGATGAGTGTGTGACGTGCTCTCCAATCAACACGATCAAACGGTCTTTCGTTGGAGCTAATATTTTCCACGTATTCGGACAAAATTTGTTTTAAGATCATAGCTATAGGTTTGTAGACTGAACCAAAAAACAGATGATCGATTTTTTTTTTACTCCGCAGAATCGTACTTTTTTTCTCTTTGATCTAGCACACACACTGACAAACGAATGGAAAGATATGTCTCAGTAACAAACTGGAGCAATTTTAATTTGGGGGGGGATGAAGTTGAAAATAATCACTGAATGAAAGTAAATCTTCTCTGAGAAAACATCACATATTCCAATTGGGGTCAGGGATGTAAAACATACAATATTTTTCTATATATTTCTCGGCGTTTTTTTAAATCGCGTGAATTAATCGCTTATGTTCGTAAATGAATGAACAAATTGAAATCTATTGATGCTTCTTCATAATCGTTTTCTTCTTCTTTGGATATTAAAAACACTAAGAGTATTTGTTTAAAACGTTGTGTGTACTTTCTAAACAATAAAATTTCATGAATTTCTCTTTCTCGATAACCTATTACGTAGTATAGAGAAAAATTGTTTTGCTGTGGAAAAAATGTATATTGGGTGACGTAAAAACTCTTATTGTCGGGTCCTAGTAACAAAACTATTGATACATCTTGTTCGAATAACTAGTAAATTGCTTCCTCTAACACGTTTGTATGGTTCTTCATACCGAAATTTCGATTGATGGCAAAACGTCTGTTCGTCAGTCAATCCGTCCGTCTGTATATGAACAACGCTAGGGACTAAGTAAACGCTTTTATAAACTAGCGAGTACTATTTCGCAATATTAGTATCGCTTACATATTGCAGGCGACCTTCCCGCTATGCAACATTTACATTGCAATATTTAAGTATTTTCTAGAAAGAGCTTCTTCAGCAAAATGGATGTGAGATTTGAATTTGAATTTTTGATTTTTTGAGATCTGAATGAAAATGAGATTTGTACAAAATGTATAAGTCCACATGTCTCTAATACGAAAATGACTGTAAAACATATTATTATATCGTTGTGATTTATATCCACACCAATTCGACAATTAATGCATATTTTAGCCTCGAAAAATGTAAGCCAACATTAGCACCCAACGGCGGCTGCGCTGTCGATCCGGCTTAGCCAGGGGGCGATGCTGCCTTGCGTTCGTCGTTAAAACAGCAATCGGCAACTCGTTTAGCTTATACCTTTGGCATATCCTTTCTTACCAATTCTTGCCAAACACGCTCATTTTCATATGTATTAGGAATTCAACATGTCTATGAGTTAGGATAGCGATCCTAGAATTTAAGAAAACTTGCACAGAACACATGTACGACACTCATAGTTTTACTTGTTACCTAATTGAAAACGTGTTGAGGCATGTGTTATGCATGAATTTCTCAACAGCAAAAAAACGAAACTACCAACATGAAAAATTCACTGTAAAAGTATGCATTTTTAAAATGAGTTTGCCAGGACACACATAATTACAAATTTTGGAAGCTCTACGATACCTGAATAAAACATGCATTTGCATCGAAATTTGGACTCGAATCATTATATTTAGAGAATTAGTTACGAAATATTATATTTGACAGCAATATAAACATAAATTCGACAAATAAAACGGCGATTCATACAGCTATACCATATCCCAACAATGAGAAGAGATTGTCAGAATACCCCACTGCCTCCAAGCACATCTCAAAGTACGAGTACTTTCAGGCTGACAGTGCCTCAAACTCTTTGCTACATACGTATAAAAAAATCAGAAAAAATTAGAACATTTTTTAAAAAATAATTCTTGCAAATTTAAATTAAAACTAGTGTTGCTAGAATTGTACGAACTTTCTCCCGGTATATGCACCATAATTACGCGGCAAATACGAAATATTGTACTTCACTTAAAAATCGATTTTTAAGGAACATATTTCATTGGGGGAAAATTTCTATATTTAATTAGTTGTAGGAAGACCGATAAAATATTGCATTTTTCAAAAAATTTGTTTTCAAAGAAAATGAAACCTGCATAATTCTCTTAAATGTCTTTAAACTTTGTTGTTGGATAGTTTGAATCAAAAACGATGGAGCGATTATTCTGAAAATTTTGAAAATGTCCCGTAGGCATCATGTATCCCCCAAAATTAAAATATCGGTTTCAACTTTTAGGTACCGTAACATCAGCCACATCATTTGAGGAATATCAATTTCGGAGAAAATCCGCTTAATGGTTTAGCCGCTAGCGATGTTCACAGACAATCGGATGGCGAGACTGTTCGCCGTTAATCGATATTTCACTATCAAGGACCCACAAGACAGGGATTTTGGCTTCACCACGAGTTAGTCGTTTTCTAAATTTAGCAATTGAATTTATTGTCGTTGCAAGGCTCTTTAATAGCTTTCTCTGCCGAATATTTGCCATTGTTCCGCGCAATATTATATAACTTCGTAAGGAGAAAGGAATTGCCTATTTAAGCAAAATAACGTGAAAACTTCTTAAATTTTGGAAAATTTATTTATGACCTTATTTCCAAATGTGTCTATAAAGAACAGATTTTATTAAGCAAAAAATCTCGATCTTCAATATTTTTGTTGTAGGAAGACGCCAAACAACTTAACTTTTGAAATGTTTGAAAAATCAGAAAAGTTTCGAGAGAAATACTCTCCCGGCTAAAGATGCTCACTTGCCTTGCTTCCGGGTTCGATTCCCGTAGAACCTCGTGCGAAATTTGTTACGACAAAACGAGTTTGTGTGCTTCACAACGGCTAGTTCAACCCCTGTGAAGCGCCCTATATCTTAACCCTATCCTTATTCCTTCCCAATTCAGGTTGATGGATAGATGACGCAGTGCACGTGTGAGACGCGAGCGCGAAGACGCTACCTGTCGGCGATTCCCTGACGACTATGTCTGACGTGACTTTACTACCCAGCGGCCCTAGAGGTGCTGACTGATTAATAACGGAGGATTACTTCACGGTGTGCTTAGCTAGAAGACGCTTGAGTTAGAAGACGCGTTGCGTCGTAACAATTTTTTTAAAAAATTGTTTTGTTTTTGATCGTGACTTTTAATATACTTTAAAATATACTCTGTAATGTTCTTTAAACTTTTTTGGGTGGCAGAATACGAAAATATATATTTCTTATAGTCACCTTTGTAAAATTAACATAATATAGGAATTTAGGTATTCCAATACTTCCTGAGTGCTATTAAAAGTTCTTGTTTCGCGCTTAATTAACAACGCTTGACTGGAGGCATGTGCAATACAAAGTACAACTCGAGGTCCTTTTTGCCCAATTTTATGGCTTCAGGTGCCTTCATTCATTCGCCGCGATATCTTGGCGTGTGCTGGAGCTGTACAAAATGGACTCTGGTCTAATAATCTCTAGTTGTTTGTGAGCTGGTACGAAGAATAGTATATCCTAGACTAGTAAGTTTGGAACCGATTAAATTATTGATGTAAGTCCTCACATTCTTTGTATATTGTTTGTATGTTAGACTTGTATATTAATTTCATTGCTCCCACAAACCTGTGCGGAAGATCCTCAGCCTCCGCGGAAGGTCCGCAGTGGGAGTTTTACGCCACGTGTTGCCTCGTGAGCACGTTCAGCCTGCGCGGCAGGCGAGCGGCGCGGCACCGGATTGGCAGCGTTTTATTAGCTGCGGATTTTGAAACGCAGTCGGACGCGTTTTTTTCGCTGACGCTCGAGTTCCGCTGTAGAAACCAAGGCAAAGATAATCAGATGTCGAATATTTTGAGCTAATTAGTGAATCTGACATGACTGAACAGTCAGAAAAAATACTTCTAATCGTGTCCAATAATTTAATTAATTTTAAATAACTTTCAACAACTAACTAATTTTTGGATTATTTACATATTTTGTTCTTAAAATTTTCTATATTTTACTAATAAAAGTTTCAATGAATGCGTGCCATAACAAGTGGTTCTTTAGATAAGATAGCTTCGTGATTGTTAAGTGTCAAACTTTCTAATGTCTTCTGCGATCAGATTCAAAATTTCATCAAAACTGTCAGTGGTTATTCTAGTAAATTAAAAGTATTTCTCGGTGTTGTATCAAAGTTTGATATTATCCATTTTATCCTTCTTAGATCAAATGGTACCTTTTTCGTCATAACCAAAATAAATATTAACAATTTGATGGAATATCGTAGAAAAAGAAGGTAGAATCACCGTACCGCACGTGCTCAGAAAACCTACTACGAATATTTATATTTTATATCTCGTGATGATCGCGGTTTGTTTATCGGACGAGGAAAATTGTCACCAAAGGCTGAGTCGTAATTGAGTTTCCGGCGTGACCGGACCAGCGGATTCCGCCGCCGCGCCTAGCGCGGAACTTTCTGCTCCGCGCCGCTGCGAATCTTCCGCGCCGTCTGTGAGAGCCTTTGTTATTCTTGTCGCACTGGTGATGGAATAAAAAGTTTCTAAACGTCGGCAAACTGGAATGATTTAGTGTTTTAAATTGTATTTTGTTTTATCAAATCTCATGATCTGGGACATCCATAATTTTCTGTTTCGTTAATGAATTTTCAAAAAAAAAGTTTTATTTCTGAGTGCGATGTTAATGAATCTTAATGCCAAATTAACTTTTTATTGATAGTTTCCAAATCCAATTTTAAGGCAATCACAATTTCTTGACTCAGTGGCATAAATAGTCTTATAAACAAATTTTTATTACTTATTATCGTCTTAAAATTGGATTTGGAAACTGTATCTATAAATATTTTTACAATCATAATTTAAGTGATAATCAAAGTAAGTTTCGTTTGAATTGCTAATGTAGCGTCACGTTGTCTGCCCTGCGTGGGAAGGATACGGATGCCTCTCATACCAGAGAACTACAGCTAGCAGCCACAGCGTTGGGTGTGGCAGATATTTGTAGAGCCAGGTGGACGCGGGCTCGTATTGCAGGAAGTGTCTCGTGACTGTAAACCTCCACGCTCACCGGTGTCCGCGTGGGGGTGAGCCTGTGGGTATGAATTGGGCCGACTCGCTCACGCCGCCGGGATTTTTTTCCGGTAAAACCCGCGCTTTGCGCAAAATTCACGCTCGGGCTGGTGCGTATTCATGCGTAGCAAAGGGGACGAAGGTGACGAGTGGCGCGGTAGGGGCGTGCACGCGGGGTGGGCCCTTTCATGTACAGGTGGTGCGATCGAGGCTGGCGGTCGGAAAATACTGCAAAGTGTGTACGGGGCAGTTCGATACATTTGTACATTTTTGTAAATAAAACTGTATGTTCTTTTAAATTGTGTGTGCTTAATTCCACGACTAAGATAACGAAAGAGATGAAAGTAATTCAGATACGTATATTCAATGCTACAAAGCACATTAACGGCCGTGCACATATAAAAATGTCAGGTTTCATTATATTATCAGTTTTATCAAATGATTGTGTAAACTAACTATCACCATGTAGAAATGATAAGGACAACTGACTTGGCCACATGAGATATTGTCTTGAAGTGGGTGATTCCACGACTGCAGATTCTTGATCTGCGTAAGGCATGATGTTTTAAGCCTTATCTGCCAGAATTGTATTTTTAAAAGGTTCATTACAATATTGTAAAATTGTATACGAGTTTTTTTAAATTTCCTCTTAGATTTGAAATGCCCATTTTGACAACTTTCAAGATCTTACGGATCTTCTACAAGAACATGAAGTTCTATTGCATTATTGCAAGATTTTGAGGTAAAAATTAGAACTAATAATTAATTTGTGTTCGTGGCGTGAGAGCACTGAGTCCCTCGTGTGTTACATCTCTATCTTAGTCCCTCCAAATATCTTGACCTACAGGCAACTGGTGCAATCCGCGTGTGTAATTGAACAAAGGGCCTACACTTAGAATGGTCCAAGCTCCGAAATGAGCCCAAGGCATACCATTGGCCAATACGTAATAAATACAGGAACAAAACATCTCTATGGAGTGTTTGGTGGGCACAAATATGATATTCACTTGGAAAGGCGGTAGGTCGTTTAGACGCTGGTAAATAGATGATTGGTAAATGGTGGGGAATTCGAAAAGCTAGCACAAGAAAATAGGCAACTAAGAAGTAGTTCGCGAAAGTCCGCGCCATTAGGATCATTCATTGCTATTATATTAATTAATTTAGTATTAATTTCTTGTTTATCTGATGACCAATTTTATCTGCTTTTCACATTATAATACTCCTCTATGGCAAAAGTAAAATCAATGTATAGCCTAAGAATTATTCTGTAACATATATAACGTAGTTTCTCTATCAGTATGTATGTTTCTGCTTCTTTCTTCATACATTATTTTATAATATTGTATTATGTTGCAGTTTTATATTAATTAATGTAATTCGATTTGACATTGCAGTAGTGCATACAGTCTCAAAAACTGCTGATTGAACAATTACTAAAATTCACTCTGCGAAATGTAATTTCTCACAAAGTTTTTAATAAGTTTATTGATTTGTTATATTAATCTTTATTGAATTAAATTTAAATTACAGTAAAGCTATTATATTACTCGTACTATTTTCAGTCACATGGTGGTAAATTTCTCTGTAGCTGCTCGCACCTCCTGATCACTTACCAATGATTTTAGAACCTAATAATGGAATGCTACTATTTCAAACAAATGTTTGTCAGCAGCCAAGAATTTCATTAACAAAATATATTTGAGATAGGTATGGTAATAAAAGCGTTTTTAAATATGATTAAAAGAGATTTTTATGGTCATTTTGCATATTTTTAGGAAGTATGTTCTATGATGTAAGACCTTAATTTCAGTTATCCATTCTAATTAAGTTTGTTTAGTAAATAATAGATTTTTTTCTACTTACGTATCACATTATAAACAAATCCAACACATGATCCCATGTTAAAAATGCATCCTGTATTGCTGATGTGGTATTTAATTAAATAAGAGACTGAATGTAATTATTCCAACTCCATTTTCCCTCTCTGAGGCGAGTAGATTTCAACATTGCAATGTAACCCTAGAGCAGTCCTGCATAGCGATTCGAGGAAAGCCGAGAGAAATTGTAAAGGGATTGATAGGGTCGGAATGTAATTAAGTATAATGAGACAAATGAATGGCAGGAATGTGAACAGCATGGGGCATGGGGGCCCTGTACTCGCTTCAAAATGATGGATCAGAATGATGTTCGAAAGTGTGGCACTTAATTTCAAAGGGGCTGGTTCAGAAAATATTTCAAGGGGGGGGGACGTATTTCACCTTGCCGATAAATATTTTGAAATTTTTTAAACGGTTGCTTGAAATAATAATTGTTGCAGTATCCTGTTCACAATACAAATACATCTTTTGAGATCCATATCTGGCAATAATTTTGAATAAATTGAGTGTAATTACCAAAAATGTTACTTTTGGGAGGCTTTTCGTTGCATCCGCCAGATTTAAAAGCTCGGCGGTTCAACAATATTATGAACTTCTGCGGTGTTCAACGCTGCAACAATTTTCAAAAACGTTTATAAAGCGCTCAAACTAGTGATACAAAACATACGTTTTCGCATTATTTGTGATGGTTACGTAACATTCAACGCAACACGAAGTTTTGCAACCGTCCGTTTCGCGCGCGCTGGGACCAGGTTGCACAGACTCACCCTCACACGTCCTCAGTGGAGGAGGTGGCGCAGGGCAATAACTGATGCTACTACAGTCAATCTGGCCGGGAGATCCTGGTTTCGAGTCTCCACGGTGGCAAACTTTTCGACTCCAGCTAGAGAGCTTGGAAGACTTCAATCGCTGTCTATGTGAGAATGCTAGCTGTAGGCTGCTCTGATTGGTACATGTCCGTGGTTTCTCCGATCAATACCTGGTGAATGCCGGAGCGGTAACAACCAAACGGGCCACGGACCGTGAGCGATATTTCCTTCCTCTTTATTGTCCTCTCATCACCCTTACACACACATACACTAACGTACACTTCACTGAGAGGCCGGTCGGGAGCTTATAGATGTTAGGAAAACCCCACTAGCCGACGGTAGGTCGGCGCCGGATCTCGCCATCCAGCGGAGGAAGACCACCACCACTAAAGACGAAATAACATGCACTACACGTACGGGAATAACGATTGTAGTAGTTTCCGCGTCCGGAATCACTAACAATCAGAGCGCACTGTTCGGTCGCGAGGCGATGAGAGGGACGCTGGCCGCTGGAGGTTCGCCGGAACAGCGATAGACAGCGCTGCGAGCGAAGTAATTTTGATTAATGTGGCGTCGCGCACGAATGTAATTAATGAAAAGAAACGCGGAAGCCGCGGATGCGTCATATGGAAACATTCAAAACCCATCTGGAACTCGCGAAGCGTTTTTAAAAGCTTTTGATGCCTTCTCGTTATATGTGATTTGTGTCGATTCTGCGCCCAAGAGACGTAATATGATTCTTCATTCATCTGTTTAGTGCTATATTATAAGCTTCAATGTCTCTTTTGCTCTCTTGCACGTAAAACGAAAATTTATACTTTCGGAGTCGCATATTTTGTGGATAAGAAGAAAGAGATATCCAAATGTTAATTTCTAGTTATTCAAATGTTATTTTATATTAATTTTTATCGTTGAACATTTAATGTTCAAGCATAATTTTATCAGATATTTTCCATTTGAAAATGGATAAATGCTTACCAATCATGGATATTTATTTATACATTGGAACATCATAAAAATGCTTCATCTAAAATCATTTTATTCGGAAGAACATTCCATATATTTCCGCGGTAAATTTTGATTGATACTGTGATATGATCTTGCTGCGAACCAATAAAATAGAAATTCGCGGCAACAAAGGCAGTTCATTATTTAATTTTAATTAACTTTTTAAAATAAATGGAAATCTTAAAACATTTGATAATGTTACAGAAATTCCACATGACAGTTCTTGTGTTTTGAGAATCGTCCGCATGAAGATAGTGATTTATAGATTATATTGAGTAAGTAGTAGTCATCTATTGTATTCAATTAATGGAATAATATTTTTTCACCTGCTTAGCCTCCTCGATTATTTACTTTCTGTTGATATTTCTGTATACTTTATTAGTTTTTGTATTGTTGAATGAGATTATTGTATTAATGGTACAATGGGTCTTGAAAATACATAATATGGAGGAATGGGAATGTATATGTGAATATGTCCTCGGGTAAAAATGCCACTGTCGAATGCATAACGTACCTTTTGGAAAAAAACAATTCAAGAATTTTTATTACCTAATTGGTTGCTCTTACTCATCAAAATCCGAATGTTAAATGCATAGGAATTTATTTCTGAAGCACGTTTTAACTACTTTATTTTCCCATGTTAAGCAAGTCAACAATGAATACAATATTTATTGCAATTCAGAGAAAGAAGCGTTTACACAACACACAAAAAAGAGACGAACTATTCGCGAAATGTCTGCTCGAGAGATGTTCTGTTAATATCTAGAAAATATGGCATCCGCATTTCGCAAGCGGACACCTCCTAGGAGCTCATCTAGGCGGCGAGGCACTTCGCTCTAATTCCCTGGATGGCCTCTGGGAGCGCCAAGTCGCTCTAAATACTGCGCTAACGGCGAGACGAGAACGCCGTAATTGCGAGGAAAGCCCCCCCCCCCCCGCTTCTCGAAGCTGCGGGACAGCTCGTCGGGGGCCCAGGCGAACGGGGAACGTAAGCAGCGGTGAGAGCGCACGAACGAGAGAGCAGAACGCCGAGCGAGGGAAAAGGAGATGAGCGCAGAAGGAGAGAACCGAGAGAGCGAGTCGAGGGAAAGCAGAGAGCGCTAGAAGGAGAGAACGAGAGAGCGAGGTCGAGAGAAAGAGAGCGCAGAAGGACGAGAACGAGAGGCGAGCGTCGAGAGAAAGGACGAGCGCAAGAAGAGCAGAACGAGAGCAGTTGCAAGAAGAGAGAGAACGAGAGAGTCCAAGAAGGAAAAGAGAGGCGAGGAGAGAGAGCGGAAGGAGAGACAGAGAGTCAAGAAGATGAGAAAACGGAGAGTGCAGAAGAAGAGAGTGCAAGAAGAGAGAACGAGAGAGCGAGTCGACGGAAAGAGAGAGCGCTAGAAGAGAGAGAGAGCGAGGTCGAGGGAAAGAGAGACCCTAGAAGGAGAGACGAGAGAGTGCAGAAGGAGAACGAGAGAGCGGCAAGAAGGAAGGAACGAGAGAGCGACGTCGAAGCAATAGAGCGAAGAGAACGAGAGAGCGAGGTCGAGAAAGAGAGAGCCGCAGAAGAGAAACGAGAGGCGAGGTCAAGAGAAAGAGAGAGCGCTAGGAAGGAGCGAACGAGAGGGCGAGGTCGAGAGAAAGAGAGCGCAAGAGAAGGGAACGAGAGATCGCGTTCGAGAGAGAAGGGGCGCAAAAGAAGGAGAGACGAGAGAGTGCAAGAAGGAGAGAACGAGAGAGCGCAAGAAGGAGAGAACGAGAGAGCGCAAGAAGGAGAGAACGAGAGAGCGAGGTCGAGAGAAAAAGAGCGCAAGCAGAAGAGAACGAGAGGGCGAGGTCGAGAGAAAAAGAGCGCAAGAGGGAGCGAACGAGAGGGCGAGGTCGAGAGAAAAGAGCGCAAGAGGGAGTGAACGAGAGGGCGAGGTCGAGAGAAAGAGAGCGCAAGAGGGAGAGAGCGAGAGTGGGAAGGCGAGTGAGTGAGAGTCGATGAGCGGGGCAATGAAAGCGCGATGGCAAGAGCGTGAAAGAAAGAGAAAGAGAGAAAGAGAGAGAGAGAGAGCGGGAGGGACAGGGAGCGCGAGGGCGAGAGAGTGAGTATACAAGAGCGTGACAGTGAAACAGGGAAAGCGCAATAGTGAGGGTATGAGGGCGAGGCAGCGTTTTAAATAAATAACTGTATTTTCCATTTTCTGTATTTTCCATAAATTCCTGTAATTTTGAAAATGAAAATTTGTGGTAGGACACCATTTGCCTTCTTCTTCTCCAGAAAGTACGTTTTAATTCGTGATGACGAGGGCATAATGTTTAGCTAAAAGCAATTATAACTATACTAAAATAATATGGATATTTTATGGGATACGGATTTCACGAGATATTTTGTTTTGGCATTTTCTTTCGCTCTGCAATTACGAGCTAACCACACCCATATCTTACAATGAGCTGGCTTCTCACAATAGGTGATTGCAGTGGTTCTAACCAAGAGGTCCTAGAGTTTGAGTCCCGTCTGTTACATATTCGGTATGCGTTTATATTCGGTATACGTTTCGGCATGCGTTACATAGCAAGGTCGAATTCAGCGGTTGTATAGAAGAGATCTAGCGGCCCGGGGCCGTCCAATTACAATACAAACTCGACTTGAATTGCATTTACGGAAGCTTCATTTATTTCTGCACTTCTTAAGAAGTCGTAGACGCAACAACACGTAAACTTCAATGGAGCACAATGTAATCGCGCCATAGAGAGTGTGCAGGAGCAAAAAGAAGAGTCGTTGGAAGTGTGGAGGAGAGGGAAGGGAAAGACTTTGGCTTCGGACGCGGAAGCTGACAGCTCAGCGACGCGAGATCGGCGACGCCCCACTGCAGTTGCCAAGTGCGATATTGGCACGGAAGTCGCCTTTTGTCCTAAGTTATAATAAAAATAAATAAAATTTCCTACAATATTGTAGCTACTGTTAAGATGGGGGAAGGATATATGCCTGGGTGCTTCACAGTCAGACCTTTGCCACGCTGCCACTTGCAGCGTGCCATGTGACAAGAGATTTATGAATAAATAATGATGATAGTAATGGTAATAATAATGCCTATAATCATATAGTTATTTTATGGGATACTTTATATTATTGGATATTTAATGTTTTGACATTACCTTTCACTCTGCAATTAGTAGGTAACAAGTAATGAAGATGATATGCACACTGTGATTCAAGATATTGTTTCAGATCAAACATACACATATCATGGCATTGAAGAATGTGAGAACATCTCGAACTTCACAATTAAAGAGAGAATTTGTAGGAACTATTACAGAAGAGTGAGACTCGTCTTGCAGTCCGCCCTGAACTCTAGGAATAAAATATCTGCAAAAGGTTGTTTGGCTGTGCCTGTAGTCGAGTGTAGTTTTGAACTCGTGAACTATACTGAGCAAGAAATTCGCAACATGGATCGAAAAACCAGAAATCTGCTAACATGTCGCCTACCCTCGAGCTGATGTACATAGACTTTGTGTCACGTAAGGAAGGAGGAAGACACCTCAGACAAATTGAAGCCTCGTGGCACAATGCGAAAGATGGGATGGGAAAGTATATAGTCAGTCATCAAGATGAACCTCTAATGAGGCAGGTCATGAAATATGACCGAAGAATGGAAAACAGTGGCATTGTTAGCGTAGGAAAAGGCATTGCAAAGAAAACTATGCAAGGCACGCAATATAACACAGACTCTGAACTTTTGATACTACTAAACATGAAATGAGAAACACAAAAAAATGTTAAAGAAATCGTGAGAGACAAACCACTCCATGGACAAAATCTAAAAACAGTAGCTCAGATCTTCCAACAGTCAGTTTTGAAAGGTCCAGGAACATACGAGTAATTTTGATACTTCGAAAAGAAAAGTCTTCTGCGGTAGTGAATTTCGTCATGAACTGGTACAATAAAACTCTTCCTTTTTGTTTTTTAAGATCGCATCAACATCTAAGTCATTAGCGACCACTATTGGATTTAACGTTATGGTTACTCTGAAGATAACATAATATGGTGGAAATAGGAGGTGAAAAGTCGAACACAAATACAACCATGCCTGAGGCGGGGCTCGAACCTTCGTTCCTCCGAGATCCCTATAGCATTACTACCTTAACGATCTCGGACATCCAAATCGGCAATAAAAATATAGTTTTAGTGTGTTTGTTAGTTCATGAAACATTCACTAAGAAGAAACACGAAAAGGAAACAAAATGCCTAAAAATGACAAAAGTGGCGCAAATGTAAAAAAAAATATAATAATTGCAAAATGAGACAATATTTCCCTATAACTATACATTTCTATCCCCTGTATGTCGTAATACACATCGATTTACATGTTAACTACGTCTAGAATGCGCCAAAGAAAAGATGGCGTGTCGTCCGAAACAGCGCCCTGGCCATGCGGGGCGGGCGCCTTCGTGCCCGGCGCGGCTGCGCGTTGAGTGTTCGCGGCTCAGCGGCAGCGGTGGACGGCTCTGGCTCGCTGGGCTCCCTCTGGCGAGGAACGCGCCTCGCCCTCACGTGGCAGAGCAGCTGGATCGACGGCGAGCCCAGTTAATAAGGAATTATTCCATTCCGCGGTTGCTCTCTTTTCCGATTCCCGTATACCAACTTCACATCGTGTGTGAATAATTTGCTTTTCCTTTTTTTGTCCCTACGGAGTAGAGAGAAAGTTATATAGTGTTGCGCGAAAAAAAGGCGCATTTTCGGCAGAAAAACAGAGAATTTGTAACAAAAAAGGGGATAAATGCAGTTGCTAAATTTTGAAAAAAGTCATCTAAGACGTGGTGTATCCTGAATCTGTTTAGCGGGTCCTTTTTTACCGAAAAATTAAATTGCGGCAAAACCTCTGTCCGTCTCAGAATAAAAAACTAGCGGCTAAATCATTTAGTCGAGTTTCTCCAAAACTGATATTCTCCGTTAGATATGGGTGGTGTCGCGACTTCTTCAATTTGAAACATATTTTAATTTGGAAGAGGGGGGCTGTGCATGAAGATCCTGGAGCATCTCGCAAATTTAAAAGAAAATGATTACGTTTTTGATTACATTTTCTTGCTGGATGGTGAGAAAAACATTTAAGAGTATGGAGAAGATCTCATGTTCGTTAAAAACCATGATTTTTTGAAAGTTGCAAAATATCAACATTTTTCGGCCTCTTACCACAGTTAAAATATTAAAAATTGAAATTTTTCCCTTAACGAAATTTGTTCCTTAAAGATAGATTTTGAAACAAGATGAAGATAAATTTTTCGAAAATTTGTGCACTTATCGTGTAATTTTGCATGAAAATATGGGCGAGAAAGAAGGTGCTGTTTTAGCTCCACTTGTTTTAGTTTTAGTACTAAATGTTATAATTTTGATTTTCTCGTATAGGTACTAATATATTCGTACCACGAAATTATACAATGCTGCTAAACAAAACGATGTCGACAGGGATATCTACGTGTTGGGGAACCTGATGCCTAAGCAGTGTATTTCTGCAAAACGTCGGTTCCTCCACCTACAAATGTGCGTCTAAATACCAAATTCCACCTAAAGCTACTCCAGAACCGACTATCACTGTACTCTAGTGAACGGAACTTTGTATCTGATCTTCAAAATATTACATCAAGCTCTTACGAATATTTTAAAAGTTTCTTACATGAATTGGATATGCATGGATAATTTTAATTTATATTTTTTAACAGAAAGATATGAACTTTTAAAAGTGCTATAAATACGATTTTCGTCGTAGAATTTGAGCAAAACGTACAAAAGTTGCCAACTGTCAAATATTTTTCACCTCCTTCTCAAACTGCTTTTCTTGAAGTTATTAATTTTCTTCTTGATAAAATTTAGTCTTTAAAATTAGACCGTTAATTGATATTTTGTTTTATTTTTTAAAATTATTGTAATTTTGAGTCAATTATGATAATTTTTCAAAAATACTTAAACAAGTTTCTATTAAAATGGCGAAACTTTGTGATTCAACACAGTAAATTGCAGTTGTGAATGTAGTACAGGTCTGATTTGCATTAAAAATACTGTTGACTTTAGAAATTGTTATAGTTCAAAAATTTTTGACCATTTTTTCGTCATACCATGTTTATTGAAAGTTGACGCTTCTCTCTTAAAGCAATATATGCTACAATGAAAATAGTATTTTTTCTTTTCATTGTACCCCTACACGATCAAAAATATTCGTATAAGGAGGAAAGGAAGGAAAGCTAAGGAAATAAAATTCAAAGAATCTGACAATAACAAGTCCAAACATTTAAAAAGAAGACTAGATGTCTAAACATTTACAAAGACATCCAAGATAAGAAAAAAAATATTAATTTTTTTAATGTTACTGTGCAGTCAATTTATAGTTGAGGAGGGGGTTGTGTAATGTGCTCTACATTCTAAATGAGCTTTTGGGATTTTTCTCAAGCAACATCCAATTTTCTAAAATGTTGGATATCAGAGCACGCGACTCCTATGATGAGAACATGAGATTTTCGAAACCTCTGGACTATGGACTGATGGGTTGGCTTGTTGACAGCTGCGTCTACGCTGACACTGACCTTCTTTAAACTTTGCACCTTGCTTTGTGCCTCCAACATCTTCTTTTATGCACGTAAGCATGCTTTTATATTTTCTTCCTCGTTCCAAAAGAGGAGAGTGTGGATTGAACTCCGCTTTAAGAAAGACAGGCACAAAGAGTTTTGCATGCAAATTTCCTACTTGAAATGCGAACCCTATGTAGCCCAGATACGTCAATGGAGCAGTAAAGGGAGAAAATACTGGCAGCCCTGTTCACTTCAAACGCAGTTCCGCGAATTCATGCTCTGTGGATAAATTTTGCAAGGTTTCGTACGTGAAACTGCAGGGCGGTACACGTTCTGACTTCTGCTTCTTCATTGGGGTAATCTTTCCTCTTCCAGGGTCGAAATCATTGCATGTTCAATCTTTATTGACTTCCTCGGAGACGTTACCGAATCGATGTCAGACGTACAAATGCGAAGAGTTCCCATTAAAAACAGGGCTATAAATTATTTCTTTATCGACCAGTTCGAGAAACTGGTGTTTGAAGTTATGTGTCATAACCTTATAAATATACGAAGTGTATAAATATTGAGCGTTTAACAGCGGAAAAGAAACCAAGATGAATTTTGTAAAACTGTGAAACATGGAAGCTGGTCATAATAGTTTATTGCATCAATTTAACGTACTAGCACTAATCCACGCGCCAATTGTCACAATGATTCAGTACGCAGGGCAGTGTTTAGATGGCTTATCGTTCTTTGCAGATTTGTAAAGGATTTCAACCAACATTAGCAAGTCTCCGAAATGTAAGTAAGTAAGGTTTTTATTTTAAAAAATTAAAGGATAAATTCTCTTGATCTAAAGTAGCGGAAATAAAGTTTGTAAAAATTAGCTGTTATCGGGCAACATGTAACTTGAACTGCTAATAATCTAACAATTCTGCATTTATTACAGTAGAATTACATTTTTCAACACAACTCTCTCCTAATGCCGCCTCATATCAGCATTAATTCGCCCATATCAGATCTGCAACAGGAAACAATATGACAATGGTGTGTTAAATGCACCACGTCCATTTTCTCGCAAGTAAGCAATTGCGTCATATTTCGATAGTGTTACTGTAACCACACTTTAATATTCAGTTTAGTTTTATAAATATTTGTCTTTGTGTAATAGTCTTTTTATTCCAAATAACATCAAAATTTTTAAAAAATGGTTTTTTTTAAAATAAACAGACAAAATAGGGAAACTAACAAAACATTTAAAATAAATAAAAGAAACACCGATACGTTACGCAAGTTTTCGACCGTCCTTCTCACAGCCAAGGTTACTAAATAAATCACAAGTAACTGCGTTGTTCATGTTTGCTAGGCACATTCCGGTGGATGGTGTCGTCGGTAATTTGAGCAACGTAAGATCCTCATAATCCTTCAGAATACTTTGAGATCTGCAGCAATACAGTTCTTATGAAAATGGACACCAAATAACAAAATAATAATATTAATAATAATAATAATAATAATAATAATATATAATGTAAATAATAATAATAATAATAATAATAATAATAATAATAATAATAAAAAGATACGTAGTATTAATAAATAATAAATATATACACCTAATACATTCAAAGGAATAAACGTAGAATACACGATGTAGTTCAAATTTGTTTTTGCTGCAGAGTTTGTTTGGACGATGTTGGGGTCGCTCCTGCAAGTCATTCACTCTTCAACAAAATACGTCTCACAACACACTTCTCACACGATCTTGAAAAAAACTTAAGCAACATAATCTAATGAATGCGAGTTTTCTAAGGAATACATTCACCGGGAGACATGGCTCAGGATATCAACTGATGACACCGCAGTGCCTCTGACTGGGAGGTCCTGGTGTTTGAGCTCTGACACTGACAGAATTTGCGGCACTATCTAGATAGCTAGGTCGAGTTCAGTCGCTATCTGGAGTAGAATTCTAGCGGCCGGCTGCTCAGATCGATAGCTTCCCGTGGTGTCTCTGATAGATACCAGGCGGATACCGGAACATTTCCCTTGTAAATCGGCCACGGACCGCGCGCGATCTTTCCTTCCTCTTTCCTTGTCCTAACCTCACCCCTTACTTACACTAGCATGCACTACACTGCCACACACGCCGGGAAACCGGTCGGGAGCTAAGAGTGTGTCCCGGCGGTGCCCCGTTGGTGGCAGATTCCTGGTTGGGGAAAAACCCCTGTAGATGGTAGGTCGGCGGTGAATCACATCCTCCAGCGAGGAAATATCACCGCCACTTCAGACGAAAAACGTGCCCTACACTTACGTTTAATGACTGTAAACAATGACCTTAGCAGATCACGAGCCAAAATCGCTAATTAATCATCCAATCAATCTAAGGAAAACTGGCCTCACAGTTTTTCGCCACTCTCGACACATTTTGCGCGCAAAAGTGTTGAGAGGGCGGTTCAAACGTAGCCCGTGCGCTCGACCCAGGGTTAATTGAGAAAAAACACTAAACTCGGGACAAAAGTATAAAAGTTTTATGAGAAAACTACAGACATTACTATATCAATGGGGTGTGACATTTCATGTCTTTCTTATGAAATAAATTTTTAGGCAATTACATTTATGAACCAAAATATCTTCCCCTCCTCCTATCGCGATGTTTGTGATGAAGAGCAATGAGAAGAGGTCTTGTTTTACTCTTCCAATAGAAGATTGGGAAAGATGAATTAGGGGAGTAGTTTGCCATCTGTTTTGTCCCGCGGATCCGCTAAATATCGTAGAAAGATCATATGCATATTAAATTAAGGTAAAATATGTTGTGTTATATACTCCATACTTGTCCATACTTACATATTTCTTTCATTTGATTTTGCTCTACATTGACGCATGCTTAAAATTGCCAAAAATAATTAGTTTCTCGGTTCCGGTAGAATTGTAAATAAAATTTCTCACTACCAACAATTGTTTACGTGCTCTGACGCTTAAATTTTGATGAGACGGAGCTTTTAACCTGAATACTCGTATCCAGAAACATACCCTCGCTCTCTGTTCGGTCCTTCTCACACTTTTGCGGAATGTGGATTCACATTCCGCAAATGCCAGCCTTCCTAGGTGGTTATTCCGTCTTCTTTTACATCAGCTGAACCTATCATAACTAAACAGTTGCGTTCTTCCTGTGTAGATGTCACCAAACTACTCCTATCCTGGCAGAGTTCTAGAATTTGTCTAAGATGCAGAAACAAGCCGTGTCGTAAGAAAAATGAGTCTGTTCGGCCAATTTTTGTAATGAGACGTCACACGTCCCCCGATTGTGCGTGAGCTCGAACGGCGGCGAGGAGGCAAGGAGGCAGGGGGGTGGGTAGTGGGCGGCGAGGGCATGAGGGTGGGCGCGGAGGAGGGGCAGTGGAGGAAGCGAGGGATCGGGCCTAGGCAGTTCAGTTTTAGGAAGTGAAGGAGAGGTGTCCGGCACTGATACACATAAGCCACTTTGAACTAAGAAATTGAGGGTAAAATTAAAAACTTTGAATCGAATGTATCTTCATTTTAAGTTATGCCTTTATTCAAGAGTGAAATAATTGCATTAATTTCAAAGTACTCAGGTTATCCTTGGGGTTTTTATTTCTTGGCGCATAAGAGCTTGTCTTCACGATGGAAATCTCACGGCATTTCCTGTCTTTTCCCGGTCGTGCCGCTAGACACATCGCATTGGTTGATACGTTTGCGATAATGTGACATTAGCGTTAGAAGACAACCCCTGACGCGCCATGTTATAAATATATAAGTGTAAGAGGAAATATGTTTGGTAGCTAAAGGAGCTGTCCAGGCCTAAGAATGATATGCAAAATCTAATACAAAGAATGTTTAGGTATTGAAATAGTCATTTAGCACTTGGTGGGAGAGCACTGACGTGTTCTAAAGAGCAACCAATTATTCTAGCCCCTGAAAATGGAACATTAGGCTGTCAACACATGCCGCCGTTAAAGTCTGTTTGCCAACTCTTTAATATTTCATGAACGATATTATAGGTGATTCCTGTGGTAGCGGACTCAGAATACAGTAAACTGTCGGTTATAGTGAACTTAAGTCACTGGTCTTCCATTCACTTACATTACAAATAAACACAAAAAGAGTCTGTTATTGTGAACTCTAAACCTAGACTAGAGTGAACGTATGTAATACAACATGTTTCTGAAAAAACGTATATCACCTCAGTGTCACAAATTCCAATACTAGACAACTTTAAAAATATATCTATGTTCAGAGGTCACTTTTGAAGTGGAGGTAGTGGACACGCCTTACTGATGGCCTTGTGCGACTGTTTCACTGCGGAAACGAAGGCCGCGTCCTGCAAGGATTACGGCTGCTCACTTGAGATTCCGCGCGCCAAAGCACGTGGTGTTCTGCGTAGACGGCAGGGGGCACACGAAGTCCCACGGACGGGCCACATACACCGACACACTGGCAAATTGGCAAATTGCTTGATTGATTACTTGGTGATTGTGGGCGTATCAACTACTCCGGCCATTGATTCTGCAAGCGAACTCTTTTTTTCCTCGGGAGGTGGCAGTAATCTTCCCCAGTGGATGGCGAGATCCGGCGCCGACCTACCGTCGCCCAGCGGGACACCGCCCCCAGCCGACACAAGCCCTAAGCTCTCTACCGGTCTCCCGGTATGAGTGGAGTGTAGTGCAAGTTAGTGTAAGTGTGTGTAAACGAAGGGTGAGGATAAGACAAGGACGAAGAAGAAAACATCGCGCGCGGTCCGTTGCCCGTTTTTTAGGGTACTGCTCCAGCATTCGTTTGGTGTTGATCAGAGTATAAGAGTCTGGTACCGATCAGAGCAGCCGGTCGCTCGAGTTCTCCTCCAGACACCGACTGAATTCGACCTAGCTTTTTAGATAATGTCGAAATTCCTGCTACCATCGGGACTCGAACTTAGGACCTGTCGGTCCGAGACACCACAGTGACATCAGTTGATGTACCGAGCCACCTCTCCCCGTCGCCCGGGAAATCCATCGGTTCCATTAGCTACTCGCGCCATGGCGCTACCGAAATGATCTCGTGTGCTATTACGGAGAGTAAAAGGGCCTTCGGAGAGTGGGACAGCCAGCGTACATACGAGGTGTATTCTGACAGGAAGAAACATTAGTGGGACTAAGTTACGAATGAACATGGTCATCAACAGTAATGTCGAAGCGAATTGTTTCCGGTATGCTGAGTGACCTCTGGATGCGACGAATTTGAGGAAGGAAACGAAAGTGCCTCTGAGAGAATTGTTTCAATTTGTTAATTGCCATTCTGTCGAGCCAGAATATTTCATCGTCGTGAACTGCAAGATGATAACGTGTGAAATCCAATCTGACAAGGACATAGTGAAAGAATATTCCATAACTGAAGGAAACGAGTGATAATATCGATACAAATGAAGGTGTTGCTACAGAGCTAATGAAAAGTGATCGCAGCAAACAATTGAAGACACGTAATGTTTAATACCAAATATAGATATTGAAATCTTCAGTTTTTGCTTTATCCGCATAATAATCAAGTCAGTAATGGTGGAGAAATTCTATTTATTTTGATATCATTGGCTATAGTGAACCTCTGATATACAAAAGGGGAATGAAAATATAATTTCAGAATTGAATTCATAATTCTAGAACTTATTTGCAGGCTCCTGCTGATTATATTTTAACGGAGTTCTCCTGGACATTCTCCACCTCAAAATTAACCTCTGTTTTTGCTTTATTGGGAGAAAGACGGAATTATTTTGATCAAGACGCAAATGAAAAAATCTCTAGCAACTTCCCACCAGGAGTTTCAATTAAAATAACATTTTAAGCTCCTTAGTCAAAGGACTCTTACTTTAGTATTAATTAATGATGGAATTCCTTTGAGTGCAAAGATTTAGCTGGTTTCTCAGTTGCTTCACTTTAAATTTGAAACAAAAGAGTAAATGAAAGACAAACGAGAAAACTCTCAAAGGAAAGAAGATAATACGCTTCTAACGAAGAAATCGTAATCGAGAGATTTAAGTGCATCAAGGTCTTTTACGAGGGGTCGTGATGTAAAGACGTTGGTGCACCCTACCTCGAAGACAATACTCTGTGTAACTCAGGTATACTTTGTAATGCTCTCATGGACTACTCCCTCGCATTTCTAATCTTCAATAGAATCTCGAACCTTGCAAATACATTTCCTTGAGCAGACTTAAGCTATAGAACTGTACGAAAAACACATAGAACAGATTATTAGAATATTTTGAAACACAAAACGTTTAAAATAAATATGCACTAAATGAACAAAAAAACACCAGTTGAAGAAACTTAGAAAATCAATTTGGGAGAGTACAACATGAAGTTAAAAAGACGACACGTCGATACTCAAACTAGTGATTCTGCAACAGCAGATACTTTCTCGCATTATTTCCAGCGCCACATTCAGGCAAGCAAATATACTTTCACATCTACATTGATCATTCAGAACTAAAGGCCATTGCATTACAAATGCATTCGAAACGTCGATATCATTACCTTATGCATATCTGTAAATAAATATTTTTTCCACTTTAATTAAGTCGAATAACCATTTTATTGAACATAGAGAACATCGCAACACTAACGTTAAATAAATAAGACCACCTTATCTTATATTTCACATTATGTTGCCATTCAACAACGAAATGTCCCAAATATGAATCGTTGCATTGCTGTCCAATGTAACGTATGGTGATAATATAAAATTATCTTAATAAAAGTACGTAAAAAATTATGTTTCTACGTTTTTCAATTTTTCTTTCATAGAGCATTTAAATTCTATATAATTAACTTAATTGGGCTAATTTCAATTAAGGTTTGCGAATTGCTTGAAAGAAAATACGTCAATACATTAAGTCGACTTTTACAGCATAATACAATATGTAATCTCAATGTTGCGAATTTTAATAGTAAATTATAATTAAAATTAAATTATTTATTTTTCCGATCCTTTTGATCCATTTCTGTTCTCCGACGATTTTTTCTTGGTGGAACACCTGCATATGTTTCATTAATTTCAAGCAGAAATTTCACGAATTCATAGTTCTCTCAAACAGGTGTACGTGACATTTTTCAATGAGCTAATGGTTTTAGAACAGATTTTGTTTAAGACAAAAATCTCTATCTTCACCGAAAATGGCACTAGAATATTTTTTTATCGTCCGTTGATGCATACAAGGAGAAAATTTAAAGAAAAACTGTTGTTTCATTTTAGAGAAAAAAGGGTTCTTTGTATTATTTGAGGACAAAGTTTAATAAAAACATAATTCTGTTTTTGAAAAAAATTTGAAGTTGTTTCTGATGCTTCATTTCTTGGTATCAATGACCCACAAAAAATGGATTCTGGCTACACTACGAGTTGCATGAAGTAATTTACTATATACAGCAACATAATTTATTCCCTATGTGACGTAGTGAAATGAGAAATAAATTCCAATAACAAAATAAAAATAGTATATTGAAAAGTTACAGACTAGTTACAATATTGCTAAATTTAAACACTACGGCAACCTTTTCCTTCCAGTACCCTGCTTTACCGCAGAAAAATAAAAGCCACGCGTGATGCGAGCTGTCGGACTTCCGTCCCGTGACAATTACCGTCACATGGCCTGACGCCAAAATTTAAACCGGTCGTGGCGACCGTGTGCCTACAGCACGCGAGATCGTCTGGCCCTTACTCTCCGGACATCGCGCTCACACTCCTACACTCCTCGTACATACACGTACAAGCTCCCCGATGCTAACTAAATGAGAACGCGGGCGCAGATGGCGCCGCGTTAAATAGTTGAGGGCTGACCCCGCCCCCACCACCACTGTTCCATAGATAGGCTCGCTTGCTGTCGGCAAGCGAGGGCTCGCTGGCTAGCATCTTGGGAGGGGGTTACGCCCCCACACGCAAGATTCCCAGGTTGGCTCGCCTGCTGTCGGCAAGCGAGGGCTCGCTGGCTAGCATCCTCGGAGTTTACAGCCTAAGGTTATTTTTGGCTCTGCAGCTCTACCTGAGTCAACCGCCAGAGCGCAAAATCCCGGAAGTTCAGGCTCAACCCCTTCCTCCCCCGCAGCGCACTTTCACCGACCTAACGGTTCTGGCCCTCGTGTTAACGACGCCACACCTATTTCGTTCCCAGGGTTAGAAGAGCTTTTCTATATTGACTTGGCTGTCCGGGTGACGCCGCGTCCATGGCGAAGGTGACGACGTTTCGGTCACCATTCTGCCACCTTCCTCAAGGCGTATTGCAGGAAGGTATCCGGACAGCAAAGAAAATATTGACTCCGGCCGCGGAAACCTGCGCTCTCAAGAGCTTTTCTGCCGACAATTCGCCGTTTTCCGGCGCACGATTACATCACTTCTCTTCTTACGAAGCAAGTGCGTGAAAGAATAAACGTAACGCACCATACATAATAACCAGGTACATTGTAATTTAAACGCAAAATATGGAAGGTGTGCTTCAACGTTTTACTCTTCTAGTGACTGGGGAAAATCATCTCGCGGTGTTGGGCAACAGGAAACCGAAGACATTTCTCTAGTCGTACGTTTTTCGGAGACCATAGAGGCGAACGCTGGCACTTAAGAGTTAGCAGTCTCACTCACGGGAGTCTTTCTTAAAGACATAAGAACGGCCTCATTTCGAGAAAAAGTTTTATGACCAACACCACTTGTGCTACGGTGTAAGACATAAACCGGCCGTACTGGGAAACTAGTGTTCAGTAGTGATATTGAATATTGCTTGTAATGTGTAAATGATAAATGAAAAAAAAAACACCCCACAAGTACTTTTTCTTCTTGCAACATAAGGCACAAGTTTGCAGTATTTGTTTATGCACTTTATTGTTGTTATTACGTTGTTTTTATACAAAGTATTAGAATTTTTTGGTAACAAATGTTGTATTTTTAACAATGAAACCTTTGGAATTAATAAATATATTGCTTTGTTTATTCAAGAAATTCAAATAATTTATTTTAAGATAAGTAATATGTGTATCATTGTTACTCAAGAATGAACGATTTCTTAAAGTTTAAGGCAGTTTAGTACAAGTGTAGTGAAAGTTTATTTTCATTTTCTCCTAGTCTTCCTGTGCCTCAAAACTGAAGAACTGGTTTCTTTTTCTCGCTAAGGTGAGTCCGCCGTGCGAGACATTGCAAATAAAAAATATGGACCCTCCAAATTTATGTACCATTTTCCCGGATTTGTAAGAGAAATTGTGCTGTGAGTTATTGAAAGAGAGACAGAAAAAACAGTATCATGTTCACGACGCGGTAAAAAATACTTTATAAGAAATATTTTTCCTTATTTCTGACTCTGTTTATGGATGTCTTTCTCTTTAATTCTCACTAGACCTGGGATTGTAGAACAAATGCGTATTTAATTCTTTTAGGAGGTTGTAAAAAATAATTTTCAAAAAAATATTTTTAAAAAAATTATAAAAAAATTTAAAAAATTCAGAATTATCAAAAAATGGATCTGCTGAAAGGATTTAATGCCTAAAATGTCCTAAAAGGTGGATGATGTCTATCTTCATGTCTTTTTACCTAAAAGTGACCAATTTCATAATTTTGTAACCTATTTTAGGAGCCTAAATCACCACCTTTTGTGTATGTAACTTTCCGGGGTCTAATCACAACGCGACCGCCCGTGGCTGCCCCCATCCCCCGTGACACATGACGCCGCCGCTGCGCCGTCGAGAGCGCGGGCCGTGAAATGCGCTCTCGCGAATTTGCGCCTTCGTTCGCTGCGGAGGAGGCGGGAGTGGAAATTGGGTATTGGCAAATGCAATAGGGACAACACAGAACACTTTGAACCTTCCTCATTCTACGGATGGGAGACAGATGCTCACTAGCGAATCTGGTGACGTGACTTCGAAAATCAGTGACAAATTCTAATTTCAGTACATACAAAACACCTTTTGAAGGTTTGTAGTTTATTATAAACTTATTACTTACATTATTTTTATTATTATTAACAGTCTATTACCATTAATAATTTTTAGTTTATTTTATATTTATATATTGAATTTTATATTTTTAGATTATAAAAATTAATGAACAATCCTACATCCTTTCATAATTTGTGCAACCAAACACAGCACATCTTTCCAACCGCATAAAAAAGTTGACAAAACGACAAAAAACTACAAAACGAAAATATTTTAATCACTGCGAAAGATAAGTAAAAGTTGTTGTAAGTAAGCTAAAATCTTTCAAACTTATTAACTTCCTATTTGATATGGTTATGACAGGGGTGCTAGCATCAAATATCTCCCGTTACATACCGAGTGTCATGTTTTGTCTCTACAGTATTACAGTACAGTATTTGGTATTGGGACACTAAAATAACATGTTTTACGAGCATAAATCGCATCAAAAATACTAGTGGTGCTTGAGAATGGCACAGCCTTTCCCGTATTGCCTGTGACAACGTTCACAACAAGCCAAGAACTTGGCGTAGATCGTACACATGGAGTTCTCCTCCGTTCAGTCGATAGTGATATACTATAGAATATATTACAGTCTGTAGTCCGTAGGACGTGTCAAGGCACGTGAAGAGAACCGCCAGGTAGCATCTCTGCGTACCTCTTGCGGGCTCGCGTGTTACTACCCAGCAGCCAGAATCCGGTAGGAATTAGGATAGGGTAGGGTTCAGGACACTTCACGGGGGTTGGGCCAGCCCTTGTGAAGCAGCTGGCCTCGGTTTGTTGGAACAAATTGCACATGATATTCTCCATGAATCGAAACCGGACCTCCTTAGTGATAGGCGAGTGACTTTTGCTCTTAGCCACGAGACAGCTCTGTTAGTTTTATATTTCCTTGAGTCACGGCTAGCTATTCGAACTTGCCTCATACTCTTGCCTGCTGCCATCTATCGCCGCCCAAAATATTTTTTTTGAATTAAAAAAAATTCGGTTTACTAATAATGGAACGGGTATATTATTTTAAGGACATTTAAGAACAGTAAAATCGCATCCAAATGTCAATTTTCTTTGAAAAGTTTGGAACCGTTTTTACGTAAATGGTGCTTACACCCTACAGTATGTTCGAAATTTGAAGCACATTTTCCCAGAAAAGTTGAGTTTTCAAAAAACTTAATTAAAAGTCATTTAAAGCACAATAACTCACAAATACAATAGAGTTTACAACTTGTTGGAGATGTGCATATTACCGGCTTGAGAGATATTTAAAAAAATACATTTGTGTAAATTTTTTAAAAACATAAAAATACCCCGAAATGAACTTTACGTCGTATTAAAGAGTGCAATTAGCACTATCCGTTCGAAAAGTTCGGAGAAAATAATTGGAGCCGTTTTTGAGAATATGGTGTATGAGCGTTTGTGAAATTGCAAAATATTTGACAGAAAAGTTGAGTTTTGACAGAAAACGGTTGAGTTTTCGAGAAGATTTATGTTACATTATTTACAGCACATATACTCATAAATATAATATGAACAATTAGCTGCTAATTTAAATATTAACGACGTGAGACAAGTAAAAATTATTTTGTTTGTAATTTTGAAAAACAAAATAGAGCAATATGTCATTTGTATCACCTTATAAGAATGCATATACCACAATCCCAATCAAAAGTTTTAAAAAAATGTTGGAGTAGTTTTTGAGAAAATATAGTGTTTATAATTTTGTAAAATTGCACATTTTGCACGCAATATTTGCGCGAAAACTACTAAAATTCGGACGGACGTTTTGAAATACACTTTTTCGGAATCAGGGGACCCCAAAACGTGTATTTCAGTTGAAATCTCGAAACCGATTTTCCGCAGCATTACACAAGTTGCCGTACACTACGCATATTACTCCGTATACATACGTATACATACGGGACAGTAAAAATGAAGTAATCATGTTTTTAATTTTGTAGCTTTTGCAGCGCTTTCTAGTATGAAATGAATAAGACGACCTGGCAACACTGGCGCCACAGCCAACGGTGAATCGGGATCAAAGCGCAAAGTAGACGCAAATCATTATGCTGCAGTGACGGCAACGAGTGATTGAATGAATCAACGGGTCTTTCCCGCCTTTTCAACCGTTGACAAAGATTACTTTTGTAGTTTGCCTTTCTCCCGTACACAGACTTCAGTTCTAGTGTGTTAATATTTTTGTGAGTCGTCTTCATAAAACATTTATTTATTACTTTAGTGTTTTGCACCGTAATAGTGTCAGTTCTAGTCCGTTTTAAAATACGTTTTGTCTTTGGGAGTTCCCTTTTGAGTTGCCATCGACTTTTCCCGCGTTTTCAATATTGATGTTTAGTACAGTTGTTCTGAATGATTCAGTCGGACGTCCATTTTTCGTTGGTACGTCTGCTCCTCAGTGGCGCTAGTGTAAGTAGTGAATCGATTTTGGGAGAGGGAACCCTCAGCTTCTGCGAAGAAACTTTCAAAGAAGTTTGGTTTTAAGAGGCTTCACACTGCGTACGAGTTATGAAACTTAAGAGGTATCTTGGTCTCACCCATTGTAATGACAGAAAAAAGATACTGATTACATTCTGAAAAACTTTTCTTCAACTGAAATCGTTTCCGTAACTTGTTTATTGGTATATTTTGTTCCTTTTCTTCAAAGATGTTGCCTTCTACCAACATTTTGTTGTGATAAATAACCAAATAAACAAGGGAATTCATTCAAATAATCTTACAGACATGTGTTTTTACTACTGTTAGTTATATTTGAATTATTATACCTTCAATAATCACACGAAACTATTTTCGGGTTTGTGATTTTATGGTATACAATGGGTATTTTTAAATAATAATTTCAATCACCAAACAAACAAAAAACAAGTAAATTTGTCCGCTAAAAATTAACTAAAGGCCCAAAAATACCCCTAAATGTAGAGGTAAAATCCCTGATCTGGCAACTCTGCGACGCTACTGACGACCCGGTGCGGTACGTGTGCTCCCCCTGCTGGCCATAAATTCACCGAACTAACTGCGGCGAGCGCTGCTGCGAAGACACATTCCCGCGCTCTCGGCGGCAAAGAGCTTCTAGAGGCAAATTGCAGCAATCCCTCTACGTAATGAATCGATTCCAACGTCACGAGATCGGCGAACGAAAGCAAAGAACGAGTGATTAGAAAGTAGGACTTCCTGTTTCATAGTTTGAATGAGAATAATCCGAATATAAAAAAGAAATATTTTGCTGCACAATGTGTTGTACATCCATTTTTTAACGTGGCGTCTCAAGGTCACGCACGTAAAAGGGAGGGGGAATGCAGACCATAGAGCGCTGTAACGTCGCTACAGCTCCCTCTTTTACGGCTCCCTATTGGAGTCTGGCTTCCCTCCCTTTTTTCGCACCTGACTTTTAAAAGCCACGAAAAAATTGAATTATAGGAATTTTTCGTTGTAATTAATTAAAAGTTGTTTTACATTAAACTCGAAAAAAGAGGAACCCTATTATGAGCCACTACACGTGTAACAAAGTGTCAAGTCTGGCATAGAACTGTTCGTCAAGAGAGTATTTTTATAATAAAGATTCTCTGAACAGACTCAAAGATGTTAATCCCGAAGGCGGAATTACGGACCGCGTGGCAAAGCGTGAACATAAAAGTTCGAGGCCACAAATTCACCAATCCCCAATCCGCATGCGTGTTGTCGTGCGTCAAGGAACTGTTCCATGTGTGCCTATTCTTTCACGTTTGGTACTGTAACGTTGCCGTCGGTTCATTTAATTCAAAATTTAAGTAGCCCCACGCTTCGGAAACTTTATTTATGACATAGATTGCTGACTGGCTTGGAATTGTGAAGGGATATCATGTTTTGGTTGATGTAAGGAAGTATTGTTAGAATTAGGAAACAAAGATATTCACTACAGTTATAATTAAAATATCCGTTAATCTACTTAATGTAAACTACAAAATTTCTCTACTTTTTGAACTCTCTACTGCAACTAACATCTTATAATAAAATTGTTTTATTACATTTTTAAAAGGCTAAAGCGCGGCCACGCCAAAGCATACAGAAATTATTGTAATAACTGTTCCTGTTCATTTAGGATCATTCAAGAGTCTTTTGTTTCTGTGGTTGGCTCGAAGAGCATTTTGCTTAAACCTTAGCACACACGACGTCACCATATTCTTCGTTGAAGCGCGTCCCATTGATGCGTCTCCAAGCGTCTCTCCCGTCAGGAAATCGAAGGGCGAGTGGATGGCTTGTGCCATTTAGATACCATTTACTGAACAAAGAGGACATGAGAACGAACAACACAACCATCCCTATCTTGATAACGAAATGGTGGTCAAATCATTTGAAGATGTTTTTGAGATGACAAAGATTCACTTCCAAGGAATATCAATAGATCTAAAACCAAAAGCATCAAAAACTGAAATTTAGAGCTAATGGCTGTGAGATTGTTCATTATGCTGCAATTGCTACCTGTCAACACCTAGGTTACAAAATACGGGCGAGAAATGGTGGTTCTCTTCATAAGAAGCCTTAAGAAAGACAAAAGCCACCGGCATGTTTAACAAAAAGCTAAAACAAATTGCCCAAGCTAGGCGAGATACGTCGCATATTGCTGAGTATTTCACAGACAAAGGAGGGATTTCAAAGACGATTCGCGCAACTATTAGCTCAATTTTCAGAAGACTGAAGATAAAAAGAACACAAACAGACCTGGAACGCAGAATGAGTGTTGAAGATGAGAGATTAAGATAAAGAATAGGTCTAGAGGCAAAAATAAGAAGGTTAATGAATCCGCGCGACGAAATAAAGAAAATTCCCTATTCTCTAACAACCGAAAAGACTTTCATAGATATGTAGAGACGACAGGTTTTAATGACAATGACAAATCCCTGAAGTCCCTCTGCCATGACGGACCTTTGTTCTCAGATTTGGTCCACCCCAAAGCAACATTTTGATGATGCCTACTGGATACGACAGGAAGACGAGCATTGTCACAAAATCCTTGTTATTATTGGAGTTGTGATTTCAACAGAGGATATAAAAAGATCTATAAAGATAACCCACAATTAAAAAGTTCCAAGAGTAGATGGAATACATAATTTTTCCTGGAAATATCTATCACTCATAGTCTATAGGCGAGTCAATTTCAAAAAATGTTTTAGGGAACATCTACGTTGGCAGAATTGTGTACCTTGGACATGACATTGTTATCAAATGGTAGAAATGCGTCTTTCCCCGAGAATTATAGATCTATTACATGTCTACATACAACTTGTAAAAATCTCATCTCTATTATTGTCCCCAAACTTGACGAGCATCTGAAAGAAAATATGCTGCTTTTGCCAGAACAGGTTGGCTGTAGGAATGGAAATCGAGGATGCAAAGAATTATTGATAATAGATAATATTGTATCCAAGCATGTAAAAAAGAAAACACAATTTGTCTGTGGACTGGATTGATTTTCGAAAGGCATTTGACTTTATTCCGCATTTTTGGCTGCAGTGAACCCTTCAACTGTACAAAGTTCATCATCCCTCTATCATTAAATTTCTTACAAAAACCATGAACAGCTGGCGAACAACGTTGCATGTTATTAGAGGTAAATTGAGTCACAAGACAGATTCTTTGCAAGTTTGTAGAAGCAATTTCCAGGGAAACATTCTAAGCCCGCTCTAGTTTTGCCTAGAATTGAATCCATTGAGTAGGATGCTGAATGACTCCGACTATGGATATACTTTGAAGAACCCCAGGAAGATTATTTCCCACCAATTATGTCTGCTAGACAAATGCTAGACAAAAACAACATCGCAGCATGCTGACACTTGTTGAAAGCTTCAGCAGCTCTGTTTGCATGTATCTTGGTTTTTCAGAAGGACAGTACTATGAAAATATCGGATGTATCATCCTCGAAGTTTCACCGAAACTCTATACCATTCAAGACTCCATGGAGGACGTGTACTGTTAAGTTTTGAAGTTATGTGCTGCCAGCAAGAAAAACAGCTCAGAAATTATTTCATTAACAACGAATCCATGGCGGCCGTCCGTGCACTAGATTACAGCTATACACCTCTGAAGCTGCTCCAAGATCACAATCTAAGCTTTCCAAAATCTGAGGACCGAATTGAGCGGTGGAGATCAAAGGAACTCCATAGCAGGTTTGCTACAGCTCTTCGAAGTAACTCCATCGACATGAAGTGTCGACCATGGTTGAGAACCGCTGAGCTTTTAGGCAAGACGGAAGGACTTGTGCTGGCCGTTCATGATCGGATAGTAACACAAATAACTACAGTCGATATCATGAAAGAGAGCATCGGTGACAAGTTTCGCCAGTGTAAGAAGTCAATGAGTATATTCAACACATCTGTGGTGGATGTTCTCAGTTGGCACACACGGATTATTTACAACGTCATAATAATGTGGCCAAAATCATCCTCCAAGCTCTTGTCAAAAGATTGAACCTGATGAAGGAAATTATCTTACTACAAATAACTTCCGGGGAAAGTTCTGTCTAATGAGACAACAAAAATCTTGTGGAATACTGCCACTGTGACCGATAAAACAATGGAAGCAAATAAACCTCGCTATATAAACTACTCGCAGGGCAATAACAATAGGTATTGCATTAGATCATAATCTGCTGTCAACAATTGCAGGAAGGAAAAGAAAAGACCCGCAACTCTCAATTGAACTGAAAACCTACATAAACTAATAGAGGTAGATATTGTACCCGTATTTACTGCAACTAATGGGCATGTTTCTGAAGATTGAAGTTTTGTGAAAAAGATTGGAGATTCCTGAAGATTGGAGGATTGAGAAAAAGAGGATTGTGAAAGAGATTGCTATGTAAATGAATGGCACTTCAGGAACATGCAGAAGGCGGTTCTGTTGGCAACCAACAATATTGTGAGTGAGGTTCTCTCTTAGTCATTGACAGCATCCTGAGTGAATTAGAGCAAGAATTTCTCACCATCTGTCTCGCCAAGTATGTTCTGTCCTTGAGTTATATTTGGAAACTCCGGACGAGCGTGAAATTTTGAAAAACGATTTAATAATATTATTAATATTTTTTCCAAAAAAGAGTTGGAATATTACGTTTTTACTTCACCGCTCGTTCCGAAACAGCTGTGTGCATGGGGGCATACGTACATGGATCTAGAAAGTCACTGACACTGTTATTTTTCTCTTTTTTAACATTTCTTGCTTTCTTTGGTTCTTAATAAGTATACATATAAACAAGGACTTTAATAAAACGCACACCTTCACTACTAAGCCTAAGAACTACTTCACTTAACTTTGAAATTACTCGGCAACGGCAACACACTTCTCCATCTTGATATCTGCTCATCTTAATAATAATAATAATAATAATAATAATAATAATAATAATAATAATACAATTAAATTATTATTCGTCTACTTGACGACTTAAGATGTTATAACGCTGTTGAGTATGAAATCTACTTCAGGTTGCAACTCGCTTTCTAAGGCGCAAATCTAGTGACTGTCGCTTCCACTACAATACTCTGGGCTGTTTCAATTAAAGCAAGTACTATCTTGCAATTAAAGGCCTTAAGTGGTTAGGTTTAAGGGTTAAATTCGTGGGCGGGGAAGGGGTGAAGGGTTGGCTGTTGGGAAGGCAGGCCAGAGACCGCGACGTGCGGTGGCGTGTGACGGGGGGGGGGGGGGCAGGGGGCTGTTTTCGCGCCGCTGCTCCGCTTTGCAGCGCGTGGGCGACAGCGCGTCGTCTTTGCCTTCTCTGCGCCCTTCCCCCCCTCCCCCTCCCACCCAGCCGCTCGCACCGCCCTCACCGCACGCCGAAGTCGACGGCGCGGCAAAACAGTTTCTTCGCTGCCTGCGGAATGTTCGCCATCTTGGCTCTTTCACACTTACATCTTCTCGTGGCTTGCAGTAGGCGCACCGCACTGAATTAATCATACTGGCGTTGAATATCATTTGGAGTACCACCTAATACTGGATAAATTTATATATATATATATATATAACTGCACGTCACTTGTCTAAACTGAATTATTATATGAAATTATAATGAATGGGCTTCATTGTTCTTTCGTCTAATATTGCAATAGCCCGTGGGATAACTCACGCATATTATACTCCACCTTCTTCCTTATCCTTCCATTTCCATATTAAGGAGGTGATATTTTAAAGAAAAGTGTTTAATTTTTTAAACTACTGGTACTAACAGAAAACCTACTTTCTCTCCCTTCAGTAACGATTATGTAATAATATTATATCGCATTTCGGTCTATATCAACACATCGCAGTCAATAAGCCCGTCGATGCACAGACGCAAGCAGAATTACTGTAGAGCTAAAACAGCACGTACTTTTACGCAAAATTACGCAAACAGTGCTCAAATTTTTGAAACATTTTAGATCTTATTTTAAAACCTATCTTTGAGAAACATATTTCTTTCAGGTAAAAATCTCTATCTTAAATATTTTAGTTGTAAGAAGTATTTTGAATTTTTGAAATTTTAAAAAAATCCCCAGTCGTTGTAGATAAGTCACATATAAAATTATATTAATGTGCCAAACTAAAGGTTTTACATAGTATTCAACGAAGTATTAGAGTAAAGTATACCGTACAAAAATATATATCACTTGCTTAATTAATATTAGAGAAACTAGTAGTTCATAACTATTTTCCATTGATCTATTTTAAAACCATAAATCATTAGTAACAAAATAATGAAAGTTTGAATATAACTGTTTGCGTCTCATCTCAAACATCAATACGGGATGCGGGTACGGGGTACGGGGTAAACAAGTGCGGGAACAAATGAGCAAAGGATGAAGTAAATAGTGATGTTGACTAAAGCAGAAATGATAACTTATGATATCTCTCATGCATATTATTACGAGAGGACAATTTCCCGCTCACCGCTTCCAGGCGGAAAGAGCAATCGAGTCAGAACTCGGGGGGCGACGGGAGGGGAGGGAGGGGAGGCACGCCGGGGACCTTTAGAGGGAGGAGGGGAAACGCGACAGCTGAACGGCACGTAGATCATTCGGAGGTTTTAATATTTCATTTCAAGACGATTACATGGTTCAGTTTGTCACGTGCATTAGTGGCTTAAAACTATCAAGACATCTGTTTATTCCATTTAGGAGAATAATTTAAGAAGTACATGAAATGGGTACTTGTTCTTCATTCTGTTGTGGATTGGGATCTTAGAAATGGTATTTGTTAGAGGCTTATATAAAAGTTTGAGAACAGATTTGTGATGGATTATGTACCATTCGTATGTTCATGCGAGTAGTTCTGTGAAAACGGAACGCCAAATTATAATTTTATCATTTAATCGTTTAATTTTATCATATTATTAAGAAAAATTGTCATAATTGCATATTTGCAATTGTATGTTCATAAAATTTGCAAAATTCGCATAATAGTGTATTTCTCTAAGCGATACAGAACTCCTCTAGGGAACCATTTTAAATAAAATTCAAAGACCAAGTGTATATTTATCATTAAAGTAACAATTAACTTAGACATTAAGCAATCTCTTGTAAAAATTGTAATTTTGCTATGTTCAACTCGGGGACAAATTTTAGCCAGTCACCAGCAGAAATAGTACACATTGGCAATTATTTATAAAAATGTTAATTTTTGCAAAATTATTAATTCGCAATTTTCGGTTGTACGTCATCAGAGAACCCTTCTCACTTAAGCATTGCCAAAATTGGAAATTGTTTAAAATATAACAAATTTTGCAATTATTTTTTTTTGTCTCAACACGATTACTTTTCAACAAATTGCGAAATTCCGCAATCGTCCGGCGTTATCGCCTTTTGTTTTCGAGATGCGCAATTGTTCATAGGAAATTAGCATCTGATGCCAACCCTCATTCGTTTTACAGACAATCCATTCCCTCTTTGCAGTTAAGTATACTGTACAGATCGTTTTGCAGTGTCTCGCTTTTCACCGATTATATTCAATGGACGATTTCTGACTTATGGTAAATCTTCGACGTTTCGATATTTTAATTTGCCTGTGTTATCAATAAATAAACAAAATGTCAAAACAGCTATCCTGTAAATGTGAACATAATATTTCGTGTTCGTCTCCAGTCTATTCAGTAGAGCAAACGGCATTCCGATATCCTTAAAGTCTAGCGAGGAAATCGATTATTTTGCAAAATGCATGCTGACGGAATGGTGGCACGGAGCGTATTATTGTTAATTAAAAATGGAGGTGGTTTGTGAGGCCCCGCCTGCGACGTTTCGTCATGAAAAGTGCTGCCAAGCCGTGTAAAAACTTAACTAAGCCGCAGACGGGCGCGATCACGTTTTGTTTCCAGAACTGTACATTCAGGAGAATATAAAATCTCGAATGCATTTTGCAAATATGTGTACATTGTAATGCGTACTGAAAAATATAATTTCGATTTTGTTTTATGTAAAAGTCTGTGAAATTACTAAAATTCATAGAGTTCATAACATTAATGAAATAAGTCTCACTATTTACCCTTGATGAAAAACTGAATATTAAAAGTAATCGATCACTGACCTCTGCCATAAATTCACTTCAGAGCAATAAATGTAAACACAGAGAAATGTTTACGAGTGAGTTTAACGTATCTGAGGACTATGACTGAGTTTCATGGAAGTGACAAATCGTTTATAGCTTTTCTCCTCACTAGTATATTCTGGCTTACTCTTCGCTGCTGAAAAATGAACATGCACTAATACAGGATACAATTATTTAGGATATCTGGACCGGGTATAGTCCGAACAGAATATTCCAGCATGTAGATGAATGTGGCATAGGAGTTAGTCTTGGGGAAACATCATATTGAGCGACAACGAGGTAGTAGTGTAAACATTTTTGCTGCTATGAGTAACTAATTGAATCGTTTGCGGCCGATTGATCCGCACATGACGAAACGATTTAATCGTAGACTCTTTCAGATTGATTGATATTACGAACCGATTACATTCATCTTTAAAATATTATCTTAACCTGGTTACAGTTTTTAGTGAAATACTGAAAGAAATTGAAAATAATACATCGCAATACATATGAAGTAGGTAAAAAAGTAATCAAAAGTTCAGACCAATTGTCACCAATCTACAGTCTTGTCAGCGGCACACGTGCATAACGAGCATAACATTAAACCGAGGAACATTTTGTTACGAGTTGATTTTTAGATTTAATACTAATTCTGCAATTATGTATCGCAAATTGGTGGCAGAATATCTTCACTTCGCAAGAATTATTCTTACATTGACTAACAATAAATTACAAGAGAGTAGTTAATTAAGAAAAAGAATAATTAATAATAAACAGTACAAAATTTCCCTAGGCAAGTGCTACATTACTTCACTGCACTGCAGTGAACTTAACTGAGATGAATTTCTTCCGCATTCCTTTCTCAACATTGGTCGTCTCGATGGAGCACGACCAATGGCCAGAGCTACCGGAGTACCCAACGTCACGCGGGTTGGATTCGCAGGGCTGACTACTGCTTTAAACAATCCCAATTAAGTTTTTCAGAAACTACGAGTGTGCGTGTGGGCAAGTGTGTGTGTGTGTGTGTTTCCATCAATCATCTCTCTCTCTCTCTCTCTCTCTCTCTCTCTCTCTCTCTTTCTCTCTCTCTTCCTTTCTCTCTCTCTTTCTTTCTCTCTCTTCCTTTCTCTCTCGCTCTCTCTCTTTCTCTCTCGCTCTCTCTCTTTCTCTCTCGCTCTCTCTCTTTCTCTCTCGCTCTCGCTCTTTCTCTCTCTCGCTCTCTCTTTCTCTCTCTCGCCTCTCTCTTTCTCTCTCTCGCTCTCTCTTTCTCTCTCTCGCTCTCTCTCTTTCTCTCGCTCTCTTTCTTTCTCTCGCTCTCTTTCTTTCTTTCTCTCTCGCGCTCTCTTTCCTTCTCTCTCTCTCTCGCTCTCTTTCTTTCTCTCTCTCGTGCTCTTTCTTTCTCTCTCTCGCTCTCTTTCTTTCTCTCTCTCACTCTCTTTCTTTCTTTCTTTCTCGCTCTCTTTCTTTCTCTATCTCTCGCTCTCTTTCTTTTTCTCTCTCGCTCTTTTTCTTTCTCTATCTCTCGCTCTCTTTCTTTCTTTCTCTCCCGCTCTCTTTCTTTCTTTCTCTCGCTCTCTTTCTTTTTCTCTCTCGCTCTCTTTCTTTCGTTTTTTCCTCTCTCGCTCTCTTTTTTCTTTCTCTATTTCTCTCTCGCTCTCTTTCTTTCTTTCTCTCGCTCTCTTTCTCTCTCTCTCGCTCTCTTTCTCTCTCGCTGTCTTTCTCTCTCTCGCTCTGTTTCTTTCTCGCTGTCTTACTCTCTCTCTCGCTCTCTTTCTTTCTCGCTCTCTTTCTCTCTCTCTCTCTTTTTCTTTTTTTCTCTCTTTCTGTGTGCGTCTTTTAATGCATACTAACAAAAGCAAGAGTCGAGTTTTTTCTGTAAAAAAATCTTTTAGAATGTTACATTTAATATCAGGTCAACTCTTCTGATTTGGTTTAACTTTTGGTTTAAACCTTTGTCGATAATGATATTAATACTCTTCTAACCTACATTACAGACACACTCACAACAGAAATATATTTCACACTGTATGACAATATACCCTTTTGACACTTTGCTAAAAAATGGCATACAAGTAGAAACACTTTATACAAAAAAGGAAAAAATCAAATAAATATGAAGTCAACAAAATGAACTTAAACGAAAGAGAATGTTGTCACAATTATTGGTTCAATGGAAGTTTCCTTAAGGTGCATTTACCATGCCAATGTTTAAAGTAGACAGTTTCAAATAAATATCAACCTGGTTAATGATTCATTTTATCATCATAACTTGATTTCACGATACAATAACTTTCCGGTTAAAAAATATCAAATAAAATCATTTACTATTCTCTTTGCGGTCGAACATTATCATAACACATTGAAATAATTTAAACAAGATATGGTCATAAAAATGAACTTCAATCCACACACAATTACATCTAAAAGGATTTTACAATTACTAATCTTGTACTAAAATCTGCATTCGTTTTGCGACTGATACCAAACTTCCAAAATTTAGTGTAGAAATTTAATAGTTTCGAACTACATAATTTGAATGTACACAGAAGAAATCTCTTAGTTTTGAAATGATAGCTGCTTTCTACGCAAGTTCATCTAAGAATGAAGTTGAAATGAAAGTTGGAACGACTCACGACGCTTGTCCCTCGAAGGAACCGTTGACCGCTGCAGACGCCCGCCTCCCAATCCCCGTCCCTGTACGGGGAGGAGTCGCAACTTATCAAACACACCAGCGAAAGAAGAGGAAAATGGACGAAGAGTCTCATTAGAGACATGCGTACCAGGAATAAACTCTCTAGATCCTGTCCTCTCCTGCAGACGCCGACCGTTTCGCGGCGCAGGGTCGCGCTCTTGCTGCGCGATGTGAAAGTTGACCCTAACTGCCAGGGCCTCCCCGATGCCTCGAAAAGATATCCAGTTCTCTAATCCTTGATTAGAATACCTTACTCCGTTTGGGGTTGGATTGCCAAGAAATTCGATTTCACTTCTTATTTCATCCAAAGTATAAAATTACCAAGTAACGAGCGAGTAAAATGAAAATCCAAAAATAAAGTAAATTAATGGTATCAATGAGTAAAAATTAAAAAAGTTGAAATAGAAAGAAACATTATTCAATTACATTTTATCCTATTTCATACCCCAAACACTCGCAGACATACTAGACTTCCGTAGCAAATATCCTATAGTTTCTGGCTTTTATTAGTAGCATCGTTTAATCAAATATCGTAGTGTATTAAAATTTCTGTATATTCCACTTGTTAATTGATTTTATATTGTTTAAAAGCATTACCTTTAATAAGTTTCTTCATTTTTTTCGTTACTCAAACAATCTTGCGGCAGCGATGGTGTAACGGTTAGCGTACTGGGCTGTTGTACCCAAGTTGGCAGGTTCAAACCCGATCGAAACCATGCCTTTTTAAGGGCGAAAATATTCTTCGTACGCCTTCCTTTGGAGGGGAAGTAAAGCCAGCTGTCCCATGTTCGTAGATTTACTTGCATGTAAAAGATCCTCAAGCCTAAATGACGCCTCTGAGTTAAATTCAAATCGCCTGTTTCTCGCCCAAGAAATACCTCCTTTCTCTCCTAGTTGGTGAAAGGAACGTAGCGAAATTTGCGTGGTCAGACGGAAGTGCGGGCGTGATGGCCCGAGTCTCGCCACGTAAAATAAGGCAAATTCAATCTTCTTTCTCTGTAGATCTGCGTGGTAACAAAAGTTCTATTTCCAAACACTTCAGCAAAAATGGCAGAGTTTTTGTTACTCTCTACACAAATTCTTGCCGTATTTCATGCTAAATGTCATTAGTCGTTATACTTTTACTTGAGCAAGTGTTTTCACATATCCATTCTTTACTCGTGGTGCTATCTACAATAATTGTAAACTACTATTGTATTTCTACTAATATATACTATCTACAAGAATCCCTTACAACCCCCCTCTTGTGGATCTAAGATGAAGATTTTCCAACATTTCGTCTAAGTAACTCAAATTTAGCAGTACCACTACATAGATAAAGAATTAAACCAACGCCACCTAAATAGATCTATATTGCTTGATTGATTAAGTTCCTGTACCCAGTGGCAATTTCGTCGCTCCATGATGCCAAAATTTTCTTTCATGACGATGGAAACACCTGCTGATAACATTTCTAAGTTAAACAAAATAATGCTCGGCATATTTTATTTCATTTTCATTTCTATTATCGTATTTATAAAAATAAATTATCAAAAAATCCTACGAACAGTATTGGCTTGAAACGTATTACATTTGATAAACCTCAAGTGAATACGGAGAAAATCAAGTAGTGAATAATTATTAGAGAATGAAAGGACATTTATGTTCTTACGTTTGACTTCCCACATTGATGTTCTTGCGAGCAAATATCGATTTTCAAATTAATGTGACTAACAACTTATTAGTATTAAATTTAACTAACTTATTCACATAAAGATAAAAATCAGTACCTTTTAACGTTTATATAGATTCGCCTACAAACCGATTAATAGAGCAATTGCGGACGTAGAAATGAACAAAAATTAGACTAAGTCTGTGGAGGTTTAATCTCTTCAAAAATTAGGGTACAAACATTATCATTGACGTTGTAGAAGAAAAACAAAATTTTCGGAACTAATTGAGAACTAATTGATCCTACTAAAAAATAACAATTAAGAACAGCTTTTACGTGATCTTTTTTGTGCATATTACCAAAAAACGTACAAAATGTAGCTGTAAATTACAAGTATTTGCAATCATTCATAACTGCAAGTATTCCTTACTGTGATTACAATTTACAATATTACCAGTTCATATTGTATGGAGGTATCATACGACACCATTCATTGGCTGGTGGGAATTTTTAAACGGAAGTATAACATTATTAGCCACTACAATTCATTAGTATGAGCCAGTGACTGTAGAACTTATTTGAACAAATCTGTGAATAATATTTAGAAATTTTCATCACATGAAAATACTTTTTAAACAGTCAAAACGGCGTCGGCGATGTCACATTCAACTAGTTTAAATTATTTAAATTCAGACGGTGTTGCTACAATAACAAATGAAACTGCATAACTCTTCGGATGTGTGTATGAGAGGGAATGCATTTGAGTGTGAGAAAGAGAGAGAAGGGGAGAGAGAGAGGGAGATTGTATATGAGTATAAAATGTATTTACATGTGTATGAGAATATATGTGAGTGTGTGTGAGTGTGTAAGAGAGAAAATGAGAGAAGGGGAATAAGAGAAATAGAATGAGAGAGAGAGAGAGAGAGAAAGAGAGATAGAATGAAGCAGGGAATGGGAGAGGGAGAGAGAGTAGGGATAAGGAGAAAAAAATATTTCGAGTCAAGTCGCCCACCCCACAGGAAAGACCTCGCGACGGCCCTGCTTACCATCGCTCATAAAACTTCAACATCCCAAGAGACGTACCATTAACTCACAAACAATTTCCCTGGGAGGATCAAACTCGGAGTTATTTCTGCCCCGGGAGCCGCCGCGGCGCGCGCGCCAAGTATTCGATAACCAGCGCTCGCAATTTCTTACACATGAGCGATTTTCGTATATTCTCGAATCGTTCCATTCGACTCTCCTGCGCTTTGTGCTCCAAATGGAAAGATTCGTTCCTCGCTCTTGGGAGTCGGAGCGCAAGTCTACGGGAGGGGGAGAGGAGCTTTCGCCGCTGGACGCAGGGCGCGCTGCTCCAACTGTGGAGGTCTCCCGGCGCCGAGAAGAGCACGAGAGCGGCTCCGCTCCGGGAGTTGCCGGTGAATCTGAAAACTGACATAAAAGCAATACATGATATCTAGCACTTATTTATAATTTCAATTTTGCATGACATAGCAGATTGATTGTCATGCATACCCAATTCTGAGTCGAAAGGCTGTATGTGAAATTATTTTAACTTTCCCGTATACATACGTATATACGGGGTAATATACGTAGTATAGGGAAAGTTATGTAACACTGCGGAAAATAAATTTTAACTGAAATATTTGATTTGAGGTTCCCATATATCAAAAAAGTTGTTTAGACGTCTGTCTATCCGTCCGTTTGCCCGTTCGTCCATCCATATGTCTGTACGTCCGTCTGTTCGTCTGTCGTTTGCCTATCTCGATCTGACCGTCTGTCCGTCTGGTGTATGTAAATAACACTAGTTTCTAAACCATGCATACGATTTTTTCCAAATTGAAGAAACCCTGTCCACTTGCTCTGAGACGAAGCTATGCGATTTTACTTTACATGAAGCCCTTGGGACATTTTCTAAATTTTCTCAAAAATGGCTTCAAAAGTATTTCTTTAAATTTCTAATTTTTAAAAGTTAGTATTTTTCTCGGGCTTCCTACTACTACAGAATTAAAGAGATATTTTTCATTGAAATAAAATTTGTTCTCCATAGTGAGTTTTTCCCATTTTCATGCATATTTTTTTAAAATTTCAATAGTTATTGCTTAATATTGCGAGCAATATGTGCAATTAAAAAAAATACAAAAACAAGATGTTCTAAAAAGAGGCTTCAAATTTTTTCTTTAAATTTTTGGTACAGATTGCGCTAAAGGTAATCTATAAGATGACATAATCGCCAGATTGATCTATTATTTTGTTTTTCGAAACATTACAAAAATGTATTTTTTAACTTGTCTTTCACGTCGTTAATATTTACATTAGCGACAATTTGTTCACGTTATTATATTTTTGAGTACATGTGCTTTAAATAGTGTCAGATAAAGATTTTCTAAAACTAACCGTTTACTGTCAAAACCAGCTCAAAATTCCGCATTTCCAGAAACGCTCAAACACTAATTGCACATATGACGTAAAGTCCATTTCGGGTATTTTTTTTTGTTTTTTCAATAATTACTCAAATTTAATTTTTTGGCATATCTCTCAAGCCTTTAATACGCACAATTCCAGCATGGTATGTGTAAAAGTTAAAATGCCTCAAATGGCTTTAAATGAAGGAAACTAAAACATTTTCTGTAAAAAGAGCTTTTAATTACGAATTTACAAATGTTCAAATGTTGCTGTGTATATAAGTATAATATACAGGGATAGTATTACAACATATATTGTATAGTCCGATAATTTTCGGGGTTACTGAAACTTTGTTTGGTTCGTTTCTCATAGTTATGTCTGCTTTTTTCAGCATCTTGGAAAATAGCTAATGTTGATAGGGGCGTGCATGGTTGTAGCTAATGTATGTATTGAACTACCTGGTAGATTTTTAAGCGTTTTTCCTTTTTCGCGATCAGTCCACAAGCTGTGTTGGTGTTTAATAATTCTATTTGTTCACGCATTTGGTCGCTTGTGATTTCGAGGAATTCATTTTCCGAAGTTCGTTGTTAGAGTAAGATATACATTCTTCGTTGGAGGGTGGTAAGATTCCCAGGATCGGAATGTAATAACCGCCTTTTAAGTGGTATAAGTTGATTGTAGTCGGCGAGAATCTGTTTTTAAAACGATTTGCAAAAAATTCCGCTTCTCTAAATGGATCATACGTTGCGTTGTTGACGGTATCTTTTTGGGCCGGTTTCACCAACTGCCGAGTAAAGTTGAGAGTAGTTACCTGAGAGACAGCATTTACTGTAAGATAGTAACTCTCGAGTACAATACAAGCGTTTCACTATGCTTCTGGAGGGTTATTTTACTCTACAGTACATACTCTCCGGTTTACTTCGCGAATCAGCTGAACGCTCAATATTTGAGAGCGATTCAAGATGCTGTGCGCGAGAGTGATGCTAGGAACCGCTGCGGACCAGCGCGAACCTTTGATTAATTCCTCATATTCTATCATTCATTTCAGTTTTGAAGTTCTTGGCGGTGTCTTGGCGTTTTTTTCTTGTGGTGTAATGGTGGTTTGAGTTAGCATAGTTTATTTCTTAGTTTTGTGTCTTTATTTCTTAATAAATGTTCATTATTCTTCTCTGGAGATGAGTTACTATTTTGTTAGCAATGCAGAAAAATCAAATTTGCAGTTCCTTTAACGACGGCGGTACAAATTAATTTTCTATAACTCGGGAACGAAAAGTTTTAGATTTTCAAATGTTGCTGAACTCACATTTTTCTAAACTTTATTATCATTATTATTATTATTATTATTATTATTATTATTATTATTATTATTATTATTATTGTTTGTTTTATTTTTTACTTTTATTCACGTTTCAACTATTTGTAGTTAAAATGTTGGAAAGGGATTCTGGAACTTAAGAAAATGTGCTCAAATGATCTCCCCCATACGTTACATACAGATTTTACTAAATGAATAGTTCTTTGTACTTATAGCACCTTTAATTCATATCCATATGTGTGGAAAAGAAACTTACAAGTTTTATACAGTTTACAATATATCAGATGAAGTTAACTGCTGATTTGGTCAAACATAACCTCGTGACAAAATTTCGATCGTAATAAATAAAACCAGTTCATTCTTCCCGCACCCTTTGCCTTCGCACTTGTGGATATGCAAGGGATGAATTTAATTCCAAATATTGATGAAGAGCATTTCCGCCCGCTGACTTAATACTGAAACCCCATTCAATTATTTTCCCGTTAAAGTCTCTTCCTATAACTAGATTTAAAAGCGAATTTTCCGTAAAAAAAAGTGTACAATTTAATAAATGTCTATGAATTCCTTACGCATTTCTTTAGTCCGATTCTCCGTTTTGTCGTGCAGTTTGCTCACCCTCTCTTCCGCCCGTGAGAGCTTCATGGAATCGCAGAGCACGTGCCCGACGCCGTGCCCCAAAAACCCACTCGAGTACGATCGCGTTCTCCACTTCACATTTGAATCGCTAACTGCAGTAAGGCAACTATTATACATTTCCTAGTTTTAAAGAAGACATAAAACTCTGTATAAAACCAGTTAAATGTATAAAGAAAGCTAGCCAAGCGAATGCAGAATGGATATCAGAATTCAACAATTTATCGCAAGAGTACACATTCAAATGTCAAGCATAGAGCTGTGAAAAGTCAAATGCAGAGTCATTAATTAGAGAAAGACCGGCAGAGAAGATTCGGTTTGATGCATTCAAGAAGAGTAATCCGCCCCTTGAAGAAGTGCAAAAGATAGCGGTGACGTATGAGGCCACCCGGGACGCGCCACAGCAAATTCCCAGTGATGAGCAAGTGCCCGAGGCAGAGTAGGAAAAGGGGCGGAGAACGGCGCGCCAGACACGAGGCGATAAGAGGAGGACGATAAAAGTACGAGTTGCCGCGAGAGCGGGCTCGTGGATTCGGTTAGTTTCCGCAAGGAATATCGCAAGCGGGGCAGAGCTAGCAGCAGCGAAAGTGGCGTTGTCAGGAATAAGAGTAGAACCAAGAAAAATCAAGAAGTCGTGCAAATACTGTGTGCAGAGGAAGGTGTAAATTTACGAATGTGGAATGCTATCAGTATGCAAAGTTAGGATGTTTAAGGGAAGTTCGTTGGCTAAAACACAGAGCTAAGACTGAAAGGAGGGAATAGGAAAAGAAAGAAACGCAAGTTGATACAGGGTTGCGGCAAAAAGACGAAAATGAGATATAAGGAACAATAGCATTTTCGATATCTGTTCACGTCATTGAATAGAAATCATCAAAAGTATTCCCAGGTATAGTAATTCACAATATTTCTCTACAATAATTAAATTTACAATATATTTCTGCTCCGCGTTGCGCATGCTATTATAGTAACTCGTAATTTCTTCCTTATAATTCAATCACTCTATCGTTTTGCCCTAATTTATTTCAAATTTAATTTAATGGAGTGGTTAGCTCTAATTTTTATTAAAGTTTACGGCGTCAGCATACTTTCATTTTCTCAGGGTACTGTTTTTTTATCGTGGGCTAGAAAATATCGCTCATTCGAGTATTCGGATGATGATTAATTTAATATTTGTTAGAAAGTATTCTTTAACTAATCTTACTTAAAAAATCTATCAACTTGTAATTTTGTTACTTAATTGCCAGTGACATTAAGTGTTGGCTACAATATTAATTTATAATAATATTTTCTATTAGTTTTAAAGTTAAACAATATTTCTTTTTTATAGTTAAACATTTGATGTCCATCAAATCTCTATTAAAAATATTAACAATTATATTCAAACTTAATATTATCTTAAAACTAAACATATCGAGGCCTTGCTAAATATTTATGTCAAAGTCTTTCCACCACTTATTTTTCTGATCTTTCCTTTGCGAAGATTATTGCAGCACTCTTGGCGTTAGACTGTTCCAGAATTCCATGCTGGAGCTCTTTTCATTTCCACACTGAATTGAACTTTTACGTTTCGCTGCCATTTGCGACCTGAATATTCCACGAAAGTTAGTTTCCTGGCTAATAAATTATATTTCATTTACTTCCCTATTCTCTAATACACGTGAACCACATATCCATGTTCTATCTCCACGAACTAATTACAAAATCTGTCTACTCAGCGCCCTGGTAACCATCGATCATCTCTCTACAAAATCCGGGATAGTTCTGTTTTTAAAAAATGTTCATTTTCATCTACGCTCTGTCCTGACCGGTTCACTTGTTTGATTGTTATCACAGTTCGTCGATGCGCTCTTGTCGCATTGCAACCACGCATCTAGTCTCTCTTGTTTCCTATCAACAATGTCTCATATTATGTATATGCTCGGTTTTTCAAAAATATTCTTAATTTGTTCAAACTGAATTTAATGTTTATATTTGCATTTTCTAACACCTTACATTCTCAATGACTCATTTCATTAACATCAATTGTCATTGCGCAATTCCTTATATATCGCTTGCAATGCGACATTAATGTTTTGCTGTACAGATTCAAAAATCCCATAAGGTTTTTTGCCTTGTCTTACAGATAGAGATATTTAGGCAATAGTTTTTGGTGTCAAAAACTTTAATAACTGTGTATGGAATGAAGTTACACGTCTTGCCAGACCATAACCCCCTGTGCTAATTTTTCGCAAATTAAAAAATAACTGTTGCAAGTGACAGTAAAAAAGTTGTAGAGATCAACACATTTTTTATCGTACTGTAACTATCAAATAGTCTTCCGACCATCAGCACAGTACTCAAATGCATACGCGCTTTTCTGACAAGTGGGTGGAAAGATACGATTTGGATTTTGGTTATTGTAAACGCATACTAAATCTTATTTTCCTGTATATTTCTGAATATAACGTTTATGAAAACATTATAAATATTATAACAATTTCCTCATCGTGGCAAATATTTGATTCCAGACTCGTTCTGTATTATCAATGTAATTCTCTTACCTAAAAAAGCAAGTACCCTTGCTTCAATTAGAGGAAATCCAAGTGAATTTGATGAAAGAACCTTCTTACTTCAAACTTAGTGAACATTCTTAAGATGAATTGGAGTTTCTGTTGCATTCTATAGCTATAGGTTAAGTAACTCAGAAGCTTTATAACTTTTTGTAATAACTTCAGAAAATTTAGAAACAGATCTCTGCTTACTGAAGCAGAACAAATTTCCTTTAACTCACTGGGGTTAGAACTTACGGGAAAATTGTTCGGAATTAGTAAACGATGTAATCGCAAAGAGACAGCATAAGACTATGCTGGGTGCAATTAGTTTCTTGGATGGCGTCTACAAAATCAACTGTAATGAGGCTCTACTGACGTTTGACCCATTTATAATATATCAAACATATCTTTCTCATTATGTCAAATACACACCTGTTATCAAAGAAAATCCTCCGTTATATGTTCCACACACGAAATACGAGTAATTTTGGTAAGGATGTAGAATGCGGTGTCTTCACATCGGTGACGGGCTGCAAAAGGAGAGCCATGGACCCTTTCACATCTAATGTAGTATTTTCATTACGAATAAACATGGACACTTCTTTTATTTCAAGCAAATAATTTTTCTTTTCTTTCTTAGGTCACAAGAGTCCTTAAGTGAACTTGAGCCTCCTTCAGAAGTTCGTTCCATGTATCTCTTTTCCGTACCTTCCTCTTCCAATTTCTAACTTCTATGCGTTTCAGGTCTTCCTCAATACCATCCAGCTATCATAGGGGTGGTCTTGAGGCACTGCGGGCGCCGACAGGTCGCGTAAAATCAATTCTTTACACACAGTTGATTCCGGCAACCGACACATATGTCCAAGCTACCTTAGTCTAGCCAGTTTGATTTCTTTAATAATATTGTTGCTATTGTATCTCTCTCTTGTGTTGGATTCTACATTTGCCGCTGTCCTGCACTAGCACAAATATTCTTCTCAAGATTTTTCTCAAATACACCTACTAGATTTATGTCATTTTTTATTTAAGGGTAGACATTCAGTTCCACACATCACTATTGGTTTTAGCAAAGTCTTGTATAATTGTAGCTTATATTTATGTCGTAGGGACCGCGAGTCAACAAGTTGTTTTAGTCTCAAGTAGCTTCTGTTTATCCTTGCTTTATTTTCAGCAATCGAAATGTTATCATGCGTCTGAAGTGTTTCATGTTTTTAAAGCAGTTTACCCTTTCAAAGGGATATTCCTCCTATTTCGAGTGATTTCATCTTAGTTTTCTTCTTGATTAATTCCATATATTTGTTTTTTCAAGTATTAACACTTAATTCAATCTCTTTTGTGGCATAAATGAAGCTTGATGCCGTTTCCCGTAACGCCTATACAGTTCTCCCTACTATCACCATACCATCCGCCGAGGCAAGACTTGTACCGATTTTTTCATTATCGTCTCTGTAACTACGATACCTGAAACACATATAGCTTTTTCTAAAACTACGTTAAAGAGTAAGCATATCAATGCACCCCCTGTCTCAATCCCTGTGCGCTGTCAAAAGTAACAAGATATGTATTTACCTACTTTCACTCTGCACTGTACTTCTCGTATAGTTGCCTTTGCCAGACTGATTAGTTTCTTTGCGATGCCCAACCCATGGCCTCAATTAGTCTTTCCCTGTTAATAGTATCATATGCTGCATTGAAATCAATAGATTTCCAAAAGGTGCGCAAACTATATTCCCTGATCTTTTCGATTAGTTGTCTCATCGTATGAATACGATGATCGGTTGAAGTCGTAGGCTCAGTCATACCAGCCCTGAGGAAGACCACGACAGGATGGTCGAAACGTCGGCAACTCAGCCTTCAACGCGGCGTCATCCGGACAGCCCAGATCACCCACGATGATCGGTTGTTTATTTCTGCTCCCTGAAATCACGTTGGTAATTTGCGATACGTGGTTCAGTGATGTGTTTCAGGCATATTGGAAGGCATATGGCATATGACAATATTGGAGAAAATCTCACATCCTGTGTTCAACAAACTGATTCCTCTATAATTCTTTGGTTTAAATCTATCCCCTTTTTTGTATATTGGGTAGAAGTGCTTCTTCCCATAGTTTTGGCAGCAATTTTTGGCCCCATATTTTACATATGATGTGGTGTAATTTATTCCGTAGACTAGATTTCCCTTCAAAGATCATGTTAAGAATTACAAATTGCGTATTTCAAAAATATGTCGAGCGGGGTCTGATTTGATGTACGTTGTGGGCCTGCAAGGGTTGGGCGCCGTTGGGCCGTGCGCTGCCCCGCCGCGTCCTTGAGCCGGCGCCCTGGGAAGGGGAGGGTTCGCCGGGGCGAGGCGGGGGCAGGGGCGGGGGCCGGGGCGGGGGCCGCCCGCCCGCCCGCAGCGAAACCTCGTCAGCGCGGCGGCCGCGGGGGGCGCGAGATGAGGTCCTCCATTTCTGCGCGCCGCCTCCGCCCACGCGTCGCCGCGCACGGCGCCCTTTAATAAATCCGGGGCCTCAAGGACCCCCAATGCACGGGAATTTATTTCTCTCAATTAAGTTTTTGGCACGAAAATAAGGTTACCATCAGGGGCGGCACGTGCCTACGGCGGCAAACATATTTTGCGAAAACTGTCTTAAAGAGCTTCTTCTTGGCGAGCGAATTTTCTTTTTTTCTTTTTCAATTTCTATTCTATTAGAGAGTTTGAACACAATGATTGTATACTCGCATATTAATTTATTAACGGGCTGATACTACCTTCTGATATGACCTGTGATAGGTCAAAATGAGCCACGTTTACATTTTCAGAAGTCATATAATTAAGATTTCATTACAATTACCGAAAAGAAGATTTCATGTTACATCCATTCCAGTTACCTTCATCAGAATTCTTAGAACTTATAATTCTGATGTTTGCGAATCAGTCAAATTCCAGAAAGCCTTGACAATTTTTCAATGTAGGCAGCGGAAAAAAAAATTATTTTTGCAGTTGGGAGGATATTTAACTGAAATTTAACTTTTCGTTCCGGATTCTAGTATGATTTTTATTTATAAATATATTTTTGTGAAATTTTATTATCTAGCTCATTGTTAGTTATTAAATTTTGTAAAAAGACTTTAAGAAATCGAGAATGTCAGAGTTCGAGTTATAAATAAATTATTCATATTATAAATTTTATAAATTATTTATCGATCTGTTTTAATATATCATATTTCGTTATTTTCTTGTGTCAACTGCAATCATGTAATTTTAAGTATTAGAGGTACAATAATAGTCTAAAACACAAAAAACATGAATTTGTTAGCCCTATACATCAAAATATGATTTAGAAATTAATTGATTTCCCGTAGAAAAAAAGGATACGCATAAATTTTTAATTAAATCATATTTAATTGTTGTCATAAATATGTGTTGACATAAGTGACAAAAGTGTTGGTATTACGTTCTCTTTTCCCAAGACATGTCCTCCTTTTGAAGTAAGAAAAACTCTCTGGGTTGATTTTATCGCCCCTTTTTCATTGGAAAGAAGTTTTTACTTTTAAATACAACCTAGGCGTATGATATAAGAAGTAAGCTGCTCTTATTTTAACTTTTTGGAGTCCCCGACATCTAAACGCTTCATTGTTGTATAATTAAATGACATTTTACTTCAACTTTCTCACTTCACAAACACCAAAATCCGTACATGAACTACATCTACATTTCCGCCATGTAATGAAACAGTGTTGCCATCAGCTGTTTCAACATATACAACGTATTGCTTGATAGATTCTGGCTAATTATAGATTCTGGCATGATAGATTCTGGGTATTGCTAATTATAGATTCTGGCTCCATGTTAATAGTATTCAGCTGGCCTGTAGATTTAATACCGCCCTGGATTATTTATGTTTCGAGTATGATGCAATAAAGAGCAGCATTGTTTAATGAAACACTTCAAAAAATTCAAAGCGTTTGTTGCAAGGTTCAAAGCAAAGAAAAGCAAAGTTTTAATTCTTGAGGAAGATTTCATCATCCGGCAAATTCTTTCGGTATAAAAGTGGGAAAGATTAATGAAAGTGAAGTAGACCTATCGTGTGATTGTGAAAGTGAGGGAAATGATTGAAGTATCTATTTTGTCGCCAGTAAGTATTTTGTCTTTAATAAAAATAAATTATGTTAAACCATTTTACATCAAGCGTCCCCTGTTTTATAAGAAACAATCGGAATCCAGCAGACGTCCTTCCCTTCATATCTCTCTTTCCTCTTCTCACTCACTTTCTCTATCCGTCTCTTCCTTTGTCTTATCCTCTTTCTCTCTCTTCCTCTCTCCAGCTCTCTCTCCCTTTCTCTCAATCTCCCATTTCCTCTTTCCTTCTCCGTATCTCTTCTCTTCATCTTTCTCTCTCCGTATTTTTTCTCCATCTCTCTGTGCCTTCTTTCAGTCTGTTTGTCTGTCTGTGTGTCTCCCCGTGACTTGTCTTTCACATTCTGCCCGCCTCTGATTAGGTGGGGTAATCTCGAGAAGTGCCGGACCAGCAAAACCCTAATAGAATTTTCAAGACGATCATCCTGTAAATTATAGTGTGAGAAACATTCCTTTGAGTCAGTCGGCCTCAAAATTTGGGTTTTTAATGCTCTAAAACGCTTCTTTAATGAGTTATTTAGCAATATAGATAAAAAACACTACACTGTTGCGGGTTGCATTTGACATTTGACTAGTAGAGTTACCACCACATTAACAACACATAAAATATGGTAACCCTGCACGAAAAGGAATGAGTTCTCCGTAGAGCGTATCACTGCTCTGCGTTGTCCGTCACCTCCCCTACCCGGCTAGGGGCGGATCCAGACGATATTTTTGGAGGGAGAGGACATCGTACATTGGTATAAAATAAAAACATGTTATTAAATTTAAATAATTTTTGTACCGTATATATGGCACTATACAACATTATTGTTTATATAATTACGTAAATCTAACATAAGTAAATATTTAAATCAATTGTGCCAAACAAAAGAAGTTAACAAACGAAAACTCTAGGCCTTTTGGGAGGAGGGCATGGTCCTCAGCCTACCCGGGCGCGCCTTGGCCTGCCTCTCTGAATGCGTCCGTTCTGCCTAGCCAGCTCGCTAAGATCAGTAAAATTAGTTGCGTTATCTGGCAAATTTCTAGCAATAGAAATGATTACATATAGACGTACGTTGATCCATTTGAAGCTATGAGATTCCATTTTTTTAAATCTGCTTATTTCTCGAAACTTACAGATTGGTAGCAATTATGGCGATTTTGACGGTTCACAGTTCGAACAGTCAGTCTCCCTTTCTTCGTCCTGGTTCGTGATGATCGCTAAACTCTTCTGTGACATTCTTTGTTTCTACGTTAAGTGAGCGAGGACTTCACTGATACTTAGCCAATAGCGACGAATTTATTATATATTTTCTAACGCATGCTTACTGGTCGTGGCGACGTCAGACCGAATGCCCAAGTTGAGCTCAGAAATCTTAGGTGGCAGTATCTTTTGGGGTATGAGAAAGATTTACGCCAAGAGACAAAATCAGGTAAAACAGTGCGTATATTCTGTCCGGAATATGACCACATATAACATCACTGAACGAAATACAAAGACCAGATAGCAAATAACACACAAATAAAACACGAAATCAAATTACCCTTTTAAACACTGAAAATTTACATCGTTTGCCAACTTTGACACGAGTGACACCTAATCAAATACCTTTACAAACGCCCGTGCAACTACTGGTTGTCCATCACCATTTGAAATAAACAAAACATTAAACTCTATTTGATTATTACTACCCGTAAAAGTAAATCCCTTACTTTTACACAAATCTTTGATTCTAATAGTCGCAACAAATGATCAAATGACGTATCCAACTACAACTATCCACAGTTAATTTCCTCGACAATATTACATAGAAATGATAAACAAATAATTTACACTGCTATTTACAATACTTTTTCTTGCAAAAATAACACATGAATGAACTGTATTATTGGCTTACAAGGGTCTCTTTCCGTTATTTGCCGTGATCTAGTTCGTACGACAATATACGTGATTATGCAAATTTAGAACTGTAGCCATTCTGCTGCTGCTCTAGCACTCGTGTCTCTGCCTGCCCTCAACTCCCGCTACAAAATGTATTACCTGCGGTAACGCGCACAGTCCGCGGCACAAACCTTGTTTCTTCGCCGCCGCGACTGACATTGTCGCAGATTCTGCCGCCGTCGCTCCGCTCTCCCGTCCAGATGTCCTTGACCTTGCCCCAATGCTGTCGTCCCGGCCTTCCTTCCCTCGGAATCGGCGTCCACGTTTCTCTTGCTTGGCCCCCGGCTCCTTACGCCCTCGTCTTCTTCGGCTCAACGCTAAGCTTACCAGTTGCACGCCGACGCGTACTATTCAGTCCTGACGCGTGTTACTAGCGGCGTAATTTTGTCGTTCTTCAACACCTTAGACTGGTGTTGCCAAATTAAAAGTCTTACGACGCCTAGTGATGATCAAGCTCTTCTTTCTCTTGACAACTATTATTTTCCGCCCCAAAATCTCCTACAACTGCACCCGGTTCAAATAACTGCTGCACCACTGTCGAATTCTGCGTAACTGCCTAAATCTCTTCCACTTCGCTAAGTTCAAATAAACTGAGTATTACAACTTCCTGACTTTTCTACAGCGCACTTCTGCTCACTCCTGCTCTGTCTATGCCCTATCGGCCTTCTCGCCCTACTCGCCTGCTTTCCTCTGCGTCTCGTACAGAAAGAAGGGGCTGAGCGGTCGTCTTCTCCGCTATTTAAAGGGATGGCGTGTCGTCAACCCTTCCGCCTTTTCCATAAGTTGGAAGTCTGGTGCCGTCGCGCCGCGGGCCGCAAAAAACAGATGGCTCTGTTTTTTGTGGTAAATTTTTAGGCGCGTCTGCGGCACGGTGGCCTTTGCCGACGCATTGTGGGTGTTGTGGGGTTTCTGAGCTTACCTCAAACGCCACAATGTGTGTGTGTATATACATATATTACCTCTGATAAGTTTTGAACGGTTGAAGTTATTGTAATGCAGATTTCATATAAATGCATGATGGAATGGGATTAATTGATAAATATATACATTTTTATTTTATCGCTTATATTTTACGAGATATTTGAGGTAACATTGTTTTTTCAAATTTTTTAGTCTATTATGGTGAACTTAAAAATACAAACTGATAATATAAATATTATGTGGTAGATAAGCATAGTTTTGAGCAATTTTGATTTATTACGACTAGTGTTTCACGGGTATTTTGAATGTAGCAGACCGCCACACAAGGCCACGCAGCGCTCCCCCTACTCGCGTGTGCACGGGGAAGGGACGGGGTCTTAGAGCGAGTATTTGAAGATACGAAACAAACATATTACAAATATTCACAAAACTGTTGCAGTGTGTTTAGTTCCAAGAAAATCAAAATTAATAAAAAAATGCTCACGTAACCTATAACAATATGTATATCATTAGATTTTGTTTTTACGCTGGTCACTATGGACCGAAAAATATCGTTCTATTTGAAAAAAAAAGTTACCTCAAAAATCTCGGAAAATATAAGTAATAAAATATAAATGAAAACTCGTAACAATTAGCCTCGTTGCTTCATGCACTTTCGTGAAAACTGCATTGCAATAACTTCAACCGTTCAAAAGTTACAGCAGGTGCTAAAGTTATCTAACTTAGGCGGTTTATAAGAGCATTCAAAGCGACGCACTGCACGACGTCCGAGGCGAATCGACCCTCTTTTTTAAGGGACCAAAAATGGCAAAATTACAAGGAGAGAGGGCTGGGATGGGTGGAGGGTGACTCAGAACCTTCCACTTAACTATCTGCAAGAGTGCGGTGATTGTGTTGTGTTGGCCATATGAAGCCTTGCATTGTCGTGGATCAGAATGACCCCACGGGCCTAATACGGCCTACTCAAACATGGCACTTTTACAGAAATTCAAGTGGGAGCACCACCGTTACCCTCCATGCAGTTCAGGCCTCTCTGCCAGCGATTGTGCCATTGTTGGTCCCTTAAAAAGGGTGACGATTCACCTCGGACGACGGCGTCAAGCAGTGCGTGCTGAACTTGTTCTCGACGCAGTCCCGGGAACTTTTCGTGACATGCAATCACCGCCTTGTCGCAGAGGGAAAAGTGCCTCAACAACCAGGGCCAATACTTCTCTCCTACAGGTACTGGTTTCTGTTCCTAGGCGTCGGTTGTGTTCTTTTTTAATGATCTTTATACACACGAACGATGTAGTAGACAATACGAAAGAATGACAGCCCAGTTTCCCCTCCTTCACAATGCGATTTCTTTTAAACTTAAACTACCTATTGCCATCCATTCAAAGCAATTGCACTTTGCAGTGATGATTAAACATAATTAGCAGCTATTGCAACAGAGATCATGCACATTGCGATGTGTTTTAACTTATTTTGTGTGTGTGGTGTAATTTTAATATAGATTGTGTCTTATAGTTTTATAAGTATTCAATTACCGATTACATGTAGTTTCTTTTAAACCAGAGCAAAATGGCTGGTGGGTGTTCATACTGTAAATTAGCGGCATGGATTCCGGGTAAGCAAGGTATGTTGCGCTTACCCTGAAGAAAAGACAGTGTAATATTATATTGTGAAATCGCGACTTTCACTAGTTATGAGAACTCAGCTAGGAGTTTAAATTTATGTTAAGGCTGGATACACTGTTTTGCAAAGGCGTGCGGCCAGAGCAGCGAGCATACAACGCTGATGCAGTCGGAGAAAGAAATTGAATTGAATTGATGCCTTATTTTACGTGGCGAGACTCAGGCCATGAGGCCTGCTCTTCCGTCTGACCACGCAAATTTCACTACGCTCCTTTCACCAACTAGCAGAGAAAAGTGGTATTTCTTGGGCGAGAAACAGGCGATTTCAATTTAGTTCAGATGCGTCATTTAGGCTTGATCTTTTACATGCAAGTAATTCTACTAGCATGGGACAGCCGGCTTTACTTCCCCTCCGAAGGAAGGCGTACGAAGGATTTTTTCGCCCTTAAAAATCCACGGCTTTGATCGGGTTTGAACCCGCCAACTTGGGTACAACAGCCCGATACGCTAACCGTTACACCATTCGCGCGCAAAGCGGGTGAAAGAGACGTTGAGAGGTCGTAGGCGCCGCCACCCGGCCCGAAATGAGCATTGCGATGTTCTCTGCCTAAATGCATTGGAGTGTTCCCGCATGCGCTCTTGACATTTTGGAAGCTTCATTTAGGTTTATGTAGGCCTCTGTAAGCGTAGCAGCCCGGGTACACCGCCCAGGTTGGCCCTGAAATGACCTTGCAGACGTGTTCGCATACGACACTGTGGCAAGCGCCGCCTAGTAAGTCTGGATTTGAAAGTGATAATACAAACTTGTGGATTGTTTTTCATTTGTATATATTTATTGCATGTGTTGCGTATTATATCTGCGCGTGTTCCCGTGTGTTCCTTTTTGTACTACATAATGGTGAGATATTGAGCCATGGCGGGAAAAACATGTATAATAGAAGAGTCGGTTAACAAAGGCAATTACGTTGAGCTTCTAAATTTGTTAAGTGTGTATGATACTACCTTGCAACAACATCTAGAATGTTCCATTTCACTTAAAGGCATTTCCAACAGAATTCAAAACTATTTTTGCTATTAGTAATGTCGTGAACAAATCTATTAAAGATGACATTTCCTCAGGCTAGTATGTTGCAATTATTTTAGATAAAACATCCGACGTAAGCAACAAATCACAATTACCTACTTCGTAGATATGTTCAGCAAAATACTGTAGAAGTTCAGGGGACATTTTTTTGTCTTTTTTTTTTATCTTTTGTGGACGTAAGCGCGGATAAATCCGCCAATGGCTTATTTAATATTGTGAAAGAAATAGTAAAATTGTATGACATCGGTGATAAATCTGTTGCTCAGATATATGTCAGAGCAGTAGTGATGGCTGGAGAATCAAATGGCCTTAAAGATACGGTGCAAGAAAGTATACAAGAGCTCTTTTGTTCATTGTTCAGTCATGTGCTAAATCTTATATTAACTCAGTCAGCTATGAATAAATAAGAGTGTCGCATGTACTTTCAAACTTTGAATAGATTACGTTCTTTCTTTTCAAAATCTACGAAACGTACCAATGCTCTTAATGACTACTGCAAGACGAAGATTTCTAGAAATGTACGAACACGTTGGAATTTCACTTCCCGAATTGAAAATGTTGTAAAAGAAAATTGTGGTGTGTTAATCTACGTTTTTCAAAATATTCATCACAACTCATAAGAAAGTGAAACTGTAGTTCTTGCCAGAATATACTTTCATTTCCTTAAGTGAATTTCAAAAATATTCTTTTCACAAGTATTATCGCAGATTTACGTCTACACCGATGTTCTTTACAATCCTTCAAATGAAGCATTTGTATATCCTGCTGTGCAGGAAAAGTGAGAGACGGAACACCGAATTTAAAATGTTTTTATTTTTTATTTCTTCTCGTTCGACCAAAGGTCTTTCGTGAGGTTTCAGTTTTACATGCTGCCTTTTTGGGGGGATTTAGGCATTCCTTGACAAATTGACTGGTTCATTCGTTTTATTCTAGAAGCTACTGGAATTTAATCTTGATTTTTTGGGGGAAGGGGGATAAACTGTTAGGATTGTCCTGTCAAGCAATAGGATGGGAAAGGAGAAAAATTCTACAGAGGTACGGGATGATATTATTAGTTTAGGGACGTTTAAGCATATCTTTTGGAAATTTAGATTTGCTTCAACTTGGGATGTTTGCTGTTCGGCATAGGTGGAATTTCAGAGCGGGATGAGATGAGGGAAGGGAAGAATATAAATTATTTGCTACTCTTTTATGTGAAGCACAGTTTATTTGTGTTATTCAAGCACAGTTTCCTTTTGGAGTTCTCTGTGAATTTGATGGTTAGGTAAAAACCATAGAGCTTTAATTGACTTCCTGAGGACTTTATTTTGGACTATTGCCATTTTTTGTATGGTGGCGGAAGCAGCGTTTCCCCACACTGGGCAAACATAAGTTAGTGTGGGTAGGATAATAGATGTAAGTAATAGAATCTGGCATTTGGTATTGAGTGTTGAATGTTGATTTATAAAAGGGTATACTTTTAATATTTTGGCATTGGATTTGTTGATAGCTGCGTGAATATGGGGTTCCCAGGGAAGTTTCTTGTCTAACAATACTCCAAGATACTTTATTGGTTCACTTTTCCAAGGTTTTTCACTGTCATCGATTTTCAGATAGGGAGGGTTTTGAGGTCTACTAAGAGTAAATATCTGAGTCTGGCATTTTTGAGAATTTATTGCGATTCTCCATTTGTATGTCCATTGCATTAGGATGTAAAGATTATTCTGGACTCTATTATATGCCAGGTTAATATCTGAACTTGCTTAAAACAGTGCCGTATCGTCAGCAAAAAGCGCAGTTTCCACGTTGGAATATTTGGGTACGTCACTCACGAAGATATTAAATAAAATAGGAGAGAGAACTGAGCTCTGAAGAACTCCAGCTGTGATATTAAGAAGAGTAGAAAATGAGTGATTAATTTTGACCTTAAATTTTCTATCGGAGATAAAGACTGTAATAATATTCTGAATATACCCAGGGACATCGAGTTGTCTATTTTAAATAACATAACGGTACGCCAAACTCTGTCGTATGCTTGTTCAATATCTAGGTAGGCGGCTAGAGTATGTTTTTTCTCTTGTGAACATGCAATGTTCTCAGTAAGCCTTAGAAGCTGGTGTGTGCAGGAGTGATTTGCTCTGAAACCAAATTGAATATCTGGTATTGCTTCCGTGTCTGCCAGGTATTTCTTAAGTCTCTTTAGTAGAATCCTCTCAAAAGTTGTAGAAATTGAGGGTAAGAGGCACTTATGGGTCTGTAATGTTCGCGGCGTCGAGGATCTTTTCCTGGCTTGCGAAAAAGAAGGCAATTGCAGTAGGAAAATAGTTAAATCGTAAGATGGCATTAGATATTGCTGTTAGTCCTGCTATAGAGTTATTACTGAGATTTTTGAGCATCTTATTGCTGATGCCATCAATACCGGGTGATTTTTGTTGTTTTAAATGATTTGTGATATTGTCCGTTTCAGGAGGTGAAATAAACTTTATTTTGGTTCCAGTTGTAATTAGAGGTTGTATCATAAAATTTACAATTTCGTTGTTATGTTGTGTTCTGATGAGAGGGTGTGATCTCAATACATTTTGCAAATGATCTGCAATAGCTTTGGCCGCATCAACATCTGAATGCACTAGCTTATTCACTTTTAATTGGGATATATCTTTTTTATATCTAGTGATTCTTTTTGTTGTTGTCCAGAGATGTGCTGAGTTAGGATCAATTTGATTTATAAACTGGCGAAATAAAGTATAGTGTTAATAATCAAATCTATTTTTGACTACTCTTGACAATTTATTTAGTTTTGCTTCTATATCTGGTCATCGAATTATTTGCCAAAATATTTTTAAATTATGTTTCAATTTAATTAAATTAATAATTTTTCATGGAATAGGGAAATAGAATAATTTACTTTTAGTGTTATTGTTATTATTACTATTAACGCTACTCTTTACTTCTATTTCTATTTATTCTAAGTTCGTTTATAAAGACGAGGATACGTGGCTGCACTCGATTTTTTAGCTACTATTAATTCTACGCCACCTGATTCTTTGTTGGAAATTCGTAAGTGTCTGAAAATTCTAAATCCTGGAATGTGATGGGTTTCGGTTATGCAAGGTATTTCAATTTCATGTTTCTTTAAAATATATCTTAATTCATTTTCTTGGCGTTTCATTCCATTTGCATTCCAGTTTAAAAAATTGATATTAGTTATTTTATTTGCCATAGTTCAAATTTGTCAGACCATACTTTCCTGTATTTTCGATAATGGGAGTGAGCGCTAACATGACTGAAACGATGTTTGAAATTAGATTTGATTTATTCTGTTTGAATAATGATGAATATGAGCTCGGTTGGCTATTCAGGATTTGATTAGGATGAAGGGTGCGATGGTACTCGTCTATCGGGTGCATTGTTAGAATAAGTATTGGTTTGGTGGGACATGTTAAAAGGCGGGTTTAGGTTTTTTAACTGTTTCATTGGGTCTGCTGCCTTATATATATATATATATA
>BOPP01000028.1:2191679-2221141 GCA_017312745.1 Gryllus bimaculatus
TATATATAAGGCAGCCTATATAGTTAGCAGCATATTCGTCACCACAATTTACGAATTTAGGGGGAGCAGATTTACTTTTGGTACACTCGGAGTATTTATGCTGACCGCTATATTTGACACACCTAGACTGAAGGCCACAATTTGCCTGGGAATGTCCAAATCTCTGACAACGTTTACATGAGACTTGATTCTTTTCTAAATCCTGATAACACTGTACAAAAACCGGTTAAGTTTGAAAATTTCTCTACTTTGATAAGTATTTTCTAAATCAATTGCACAAACAGGTATAGGGCATTTGTGTTTATTACAAATTCTCGCTATTTTATTTACTGGAATTTTAATCTTGTCAGTTCCTGGAGTATTTCACTTTCCGAGTACGTAGTGGGAATGTCCTTCGTTACAACGTCTTTACAGAAGGATCTTTAAAAGAATGGAACTAAATTTTCTCAGTTTCAACAAATTTTCTAAAATTTTTATAACCACTTATGGAAGTAAATTGGAAATTGTAATAGCGTTTTTCTCCTGTTTGGTTGTAAAGTCGTCCTTTACGGTTTTTTTAAATATCATCTATCAAGAGTTGGAAGTTACCTGCATTATGCACTATAATGGGAGTATTTTTTAGATAATTGGATAGTTAACAGGTTCCTCATCAGTCTCTAATGTCCTCAGAAGTTTATATATTCTTGAAACAGGAATATTGTACCTGGGAATTTCCTCTTCTGTCAAGAGCGAGGCACACGATATTGAGACAGAAGTTGAGAGAGTTGCATTTCTACCATTTGTTGGTGATATTGAAGATGTTGTAGTTGCTATTGAAGATATTCATGTTATTGGGTTGTTGCTTGAACTGCGATGGGCTGCAGAAGTTTGCCGTTAAACGCGATTTCGCCACCACTTTCATTATAGTAGCGTCCATTGCGCTTCGAATTAGGTGCACTGTAACAGAGCAACCTGTGGCTGTTTCCTAGTGTAATTTGATAACTGTAACTATCTAATCTGTAACTAAAATATTATATATTTTCTAAATGCGGTACTGTTCACAGGGCTCACACGAACGACGCTGGCGCTGAGCGTTATCGCACTGATCGCTGCGGGTTGACCACCGATGAATTCTGCTCTGTCACTATTCACCTGAATGACAGCTATGGAAATGTACTGTGCAAAAGGAGGTGCCTTTGCCCTGAAGATAATGTAATGGAATACAGAAGGCTATTTTTGGAAATAATAGACAGTGTGACTTTTCAAATAAAGTATAGGTTTGTAAATATCCCACAATTGGATTTCATTTCGTTACTAGATCCAACTAAATTTGAGTCTTGCAAATCAACGTTCACTTCCGCCTTGAAGGCTCTTAAAGCTTCTTCTTCTTGCGAGTGTACAGCTCTTGTGGCTGTTTCTCGCATCCCAATCTCCATTCCACTCTATCGTTCCAGTCATTCTCTTCTAGTCCCCTTCTTTGCGTATCGTTAAAAATCTGATTCTGTCATTCCTCTCTGGGTTTACCTCTTTTTCTTCTGTCTAAAGGAAACCACTCTCATACCTTTCAGGGCTATCTCCCACAATTGAGCCTTTTCACGTGACCGAACCATTTCAGCCTTTGTGCTTCCAATTAATCTATTATTGATTTTTGACCCTGCATTCGCTTAATAATTTCTTCGTTTCTAATATGTTCCATTTTAGATACTCCACAACTTCTTCTCAAAAAATTCATTTGTAGGCTCATTAATTTCTCTCTTTCTCTTTTCCTTAGTTCCCATGTTTATGCACCATACAATGTTATAATTTGTATTATTAGAGTCGCTCTTAAAGCAAATCGTGAAAATTATTTAAAAAATAAATTGATAGTACTTTACTCAATGAAGGAATTCTATGAAAAAGTTCTCCACGATTTACTGAAACATCCGAAGTCAAATCAACTCCACTTAGCATTGGCAGAGTTGAACAAATTTGCCTTACTTGTTTTAACTACTTCCGGTGCATCAGCATCGGCTGAAAGGTCGTTTTTTGCCCTCAAATGCATTAAATATTTCCAAAGATTAACACAAAAACAAGAGAGATTCAGTAATTTGACACTTGTAAAGTGAGAAAGAAAAACTTAAAGAAATACGAAGTTTTGCCAGATGTTTTTCAAATATATCAGGTACAATTACTGTTTTACTTTCAACATCATTTATCCAGTAAATCTGGAGTAATAACTAATATTTATTGTTCCTTATGCTTTACTGCAAATGTTGTTATAACAACGTATGTACATCTTCATTGCCAGTACATTTCAATTGTCATTTTATTGCGACGCAATTGCGAGTGATACACAGGAAATCGTAGTACAGTACCATCTTGGTTCTCGGTTGTTGCACCTGTGATACTTTTCGTTTGTCACCTGACAGAATAGGCTTAACTTAGGGGGAAGAGAGGGACCTTGTCTTTAAACGTTATTGAATTTTTACAATAATGTAAAATGTTAAAAAGTTCTGTATTAATATAAAATATTAAACAAGTTGTACAACTTTTATATTACTATGTAATCATTTCAAATAAGGGAAAATGTGTGAAAATAGAATTTTGTAATGAATAATTTAAAAGAGTTCCCCTAGTGATTCCACGAAATATATTCTCCCAAAACTTCTTACACAAATCAGACGCTATGTCGTGGGCACAGCCGTTGCGGCGGCCGCTTCCTCGAACCAATTTCGACTCATGAGCGTTAACGTGTCAGCACAAATGATAGTGTTTCTATACAGCGATTGTCACGTTCCGACCGAGAACTTCTTGTCAACTTGTTGACCGTTCAAATGCCAGGGATTGTTGGCGACTGGTAGTTCTTAGAAAATTGTGTGCACACATGCTGGGGTTTCGCATTCTTCCAGAATAAGCAATAATAATATATAATATAATATAATAATATAATGTAAAATAATATAATAATAATGTAATATAATAATAATATAATATTAAATAATAATAATAATAATAATAATAATAATAATAATAATAATAATGTGGAGGCTGGGAAATATTGCTTTGATGAATTGGGAGAGCATTAGCAGAAACTGCAATGAGCATAGCCTTCTGTGTTCTCACCAGACGAGAGAGCTCTCTGTCTGGACGAAAATAAACGTTTATCTTACAATTTTCAAGCTTGGCGCTTCTGCACGCCTCTTTCCTGCCGCGTTTGGGAGTCTCCGTGGACTCAAACTCCAGAAATGTGCTGGGAATTGCTTGCCAACGTACCGAATCAAACTTCCCATGCGTCCAATACACGTTTCACTTAGCTCCTCTGCAAGATCGCTACGAAACTGCTAGCGGCTCCCCTAATTTTCAAACAATGCGATCTCTTCGGATCTGATGTGGAAAAAGTTGGATTCCGGGAAAACTGATAATTAGTAAATCTTTCGTCGCGGCCGCCCAAAAGGTGGTGCGATCTATTGGTGACATTTCGAACCAGTAGAAGCAGTTGACAAAGGACTAAACGAATGATCTTATCTTCTAAAACGCCTTCAAAGAGCAGCAAAACTGAGCTGTTCAAAGCGTGGCGCCAAATTTGAATTAATTTATGGCCCTTGTACCTACAAATTACAATGTCATTTTTTGATATAACGATATAATTAAATATTTATGTACAGTAACTGAATGGATTTTTGTTTTGTCTCCCCTAACACATCGTGTCGTATCCTTGCTATTAACAGACCTTACCCACACGAATCGGTCACCACACACTCCTGCTATAAATTAAAGGTATTTTACATAGATGCACACGACTATCTTGGAAAATTTGCAATGTTTTTGTATCAGACAAGAGATAAGTTAGTTTAGAAATGAAAATAGGAAAAAATGTTTTAGAAAATATTCAAATTTTAAGTTTTATATGAATGTTCTCAGTTGTCGGTATGTTTCACATAAATCTTTTGAGAGCGATCAGTTGAGATGGCTCCGAGTTGTTGCTGCTGGCGTCTCCAGTCGGGAGGAGGAGGCGGATTTAAACGGATGGTATCTCTAATCGCCAGCCTTCCGCGGTTACTCCTGTCAATACCAGGTGAATACCATGTCCGAACGCACACGTTTTCTGTCTCATTTGCCTATCCTCTCCTACTCTCATTCACACTTACACTTGCTTGCCTACAGTACCATTCATGGTGGGGCACTATTCCGAAGCATAGAGCTTGCGTCTGCTCGAGCGGTGTACTTCTGAAAGAGATTCTGGGGGAGGGGGAAAGCAGATCTTGTGCCCGACGTCTGATCTGACTTTCCATTAGGAGTGGAACACCGCCAGCTCCTGGAATGAAATTTTCGCTACATTCACGGGACTTCTAAACCAGGTAGCTGACACGCCCGGAATACTAAAAAATTAAGTGAAGTAGGATTCTGCGGCGAGAGTCGAGATCTTGGTGCCCGGGTGACGTCGCGTAGAAGGCTGTCTTGCGGACTCTAAATACTTACTCACTGACTCACTTTGAGAACAATTACAAGGATATTCAATTTTGCAATTAAATGTTTTTAGAAAAGCAACCATAGTCCAAAAACACAATTCTTTGGGAAGAAAATAACGAGTATAGCCAATGGTATTTTTTGTTGTTGTTTTTTTTTTTTTTCAAAAATTGAGGACTATGGTTCTTGTAGTAAAAGAGACTTCTGGATTATAGTTCTTTTATCAAAACCACTAAAATTTTAGAGTTAATAACTAAGCATAAAGGCTGATTTTGTTCATAACAACACAAGTCAGCAAGAAGCCAGTATGAAGTTCTAGCAACAGTTGTATTATATCAAAATCTCACTATTTGCAATATGGTTGTTTTTTTATTAAAAACTTCAATTGGTATGTTGTATATTTTCTTCGCAATAAAACGTAAGACATATTTTGATACATATTTTACACTTCAGTTTACCTTTTGATGAAAGGCCTTGAATCGTGTTCACTCCACAAGCCCAATTGCCCCTCAGGAAACTAATTATAATTACTTGCTGCATCAACTTGAAGTACAAACGCACCGCAGTGCTCCTCTTGGGGATTCCGGGAGCAACAAAGGCCTGAGCGAGGAATGCGGATTGGCCCCGCCCCCTCCCCCCTTCCCCCCTCCCCCCTTGCTTCATTCTTGCGCTCGCTCCGCTGCACCTTGTGTTCGCAGTCTGTTGTTTCTGGATCGGGTAACTCGCGGCAGTACTACTTTGTTTCCGCACAATTTTCCCGCAAAGTAGACCGCAAGAAAGGCGTCCGCCGGCTCCCAAATGAAAGCGCTTTGCGACCGCCCATCCATCCGACCGACCGTGCGCATCTTCCGTGCGATGAACACGCCCAAATAGTAGTTTAACGCCTCTGCTTGGGAGCTGCGGTGTGCAGAAAAGTGCGCATGGAAAGCTGTAACTGGTGCGTCAACAGGCACTTCTTTTTCAAAGTATTATTTTAAAAGTAGCGTGACGAGCTATATTACACCCTAGGGTGTCTCTCGCATGCCAGCCTCCGTGTTTCTCTATCGGTAGAGTCTTCATTACTCAGTCATCTTCATCATTGCCTCTTCTACTTCTTCTCCCCGTATTCTAGGTCTTCCTCTTCTTCGATGGGTAGCTGGTTGCCCGTTCCACAACGTTTTGGGCAAAATTCTTCTTTTATTATTTCCGTGTGCCCATGCAATTTTAGTCGTTTCACTTCTATGATATCAGTTATATTAAAATTGAATCTGCTTTACGTGTCATTTCTTCGTTTTTAACTTTCTCCATTAAAGTCAGTCCGCAAATTCGTCACCAGAAGTCCATTTACACTGCTGTCAATTTTTGTTCGCTCGTTTTTTTCTTCCCATGCCTCACACCCATCATAATATTCTCTACAACAGTCTTATACGATTTTCTCTTTACATTCTTACTTAACTTCTCTTCCCATATCAGTGGATGTAATTATCTTATAGTCACTCTGCCTTTTCCAATTCTGTCTCTAATATCTTGCGTACTGCCTCCATTTGCATGTATTTCAGTACCTAGGTATGTGAATTTTTGGCAGGGTTTTACTTCCAAACCATCATCCAATTCCAGACCTTTCGCACTTCTTTCTACAACCATATACTCATCTTATTTTATAAGGGTAACTAATTTTCAAACATCCAGTCGTTTACCAGTGGAGAGAAGAGTCAGTGACGGACCTCAACTAAGTTTTGTACTGATAATTTGCTTTGATAAAGGGTTTTTATTTCATTATTTAGGAATTTTATGCCGACCTGGATAGCCGAGTAGGTTAAGAGCGTGTAGCAACTCACGGGAAGGGTCGCGGGTTTGAGTCCGGCCGTGGGCATGGTGGTTTGTCTCTTGACTTTCACGATTGTGTTGTCTTGGGGGGGCCTCGCGTTCTGCTGCTGCCAGATCATAGTGGTGTCATACGGGTGTAATCAAACACAGCCGAGAGTGGTTTGTAAAACAGTAAATTTATTACTAATCTAGACCGTAGTCTCAATTTAACAACTACCCTGCTCACAATAAACTAAATAAATAGACTCACAACAAGGAGAGATAATTTAAGAACGGCTACCACCGCAACATAACACCGATGTTCCTTGTATGAAGCCGCTCTACTTTGAGACCATCTACGCGTCACGCAAGTCACGTCAATGAATTGCCGGCCCCTCGCTCTTGTGCACCTACACGTACAGACACCTACACGCTTTACCTGTCACTTCACCTGTCCCGACGCCGCTAGAACAAGAAGATTGAGGCATTGTTCTCCTGGCCTTGTATAGACCCTTTTGGCTCCACCCGCTGTCCCCATTGCCTCCTCCCCAAAGCCGCTCTTGGCCCGCTAAGTCCCAGTGCGTCATCACTCCGCCCTTTGTTTAACATCCGGCGATGCTTCGTGGTTGTCTGATTTGAGCGTGGCACGATGCTACAATAGGAGCCTGCAGGTGTGTTGGTGTCTAGTGTATTGTCGAAAACGCCAGAAGCGTAACTGGCTATCGGCTGGATGCAAGCCATAGGGGGAAAACGAAGGAATGTTATTCCGCGCTCTACCGCCGTACAGAAGACTTCGCTGAGCTCAGCTTCGCTCTTATCAGTCGCGATAAGCTCGTCGGGGTACTACATGGCTGTGCTTCCGCGCGACAATATTAAGTGTCAAGGTTTATGCTTCCAGTTCCGCAGTGCAAATATCAACATATTTAATAGCTTAATACATTACGAAATGCGTGGTTCATGCTACCCAGTCAGTGCTCTGTGATCTGTGTGAGCAACCACGACCTCACCGATGGACCTTCAGCATTCAGCGCTCTCTGAGGCGCTAAGCACCATCATCGAGAGCCTTCAACAGTGGCTCCCTGGAACACCTGACCAACATCTCGCCTTCCAGCAAGCGCTATCTTTGTCCCCCCACCAGGTACCAAGTATAAACCAACATCAATGGCAAGGAGAACCACAACAAGCATTCGTCTCAGTCGCAAGTAACTTCTCGCGCAGCAAAACCAGCTTATAATTATACCATGAATATATTTTTACCAAGTCAGCACTTGAAACAGTCCAAACGCATTCAAACGCAGTGCCTGCGGCCCTTATCCATAATTATGTTTTATAAAGCACTCCCTTTTTACTACTAAAAAATAATCAAACATAAATCTCAATTATTATAACTGACCTTATACTATATTTTGCAGCACATGCAAGCAAGTAAATCTTCATGTATAAGCTAAATATCCAGAACTGAAGGCCAACCAAGCTTTATCGCATTGTAAATGAATAAATATAAGGTCACACACACACTCTTATATTGGTTTCATATATATTTATCAAAGTACATTGGCCATACAATTACCGATCAGAGCAGCCGATCGTTAGAACGTCACCAGTCAGCTGTGAATTCGACCTCGCTATGTATCCTTGGATTTATTTCGAGCTGCCTCTTACGTAAATCAACTGTTACCGTGTCTTTCAATCGGAAGGTTGAACGTCATCATAGTGACGTCACTATTGCGACGTGTAAGCTCCCGATTGGATGACACCGTAACACGTGGATGACCTGGCAGAGGCAGCTGTAAATAAATCGTATAGGTAGTGTTGAAAATCCTGGCACCGTCGCGACTCGAACTTGGATCTCTCAGCCAGGTTCTCTCAGCCAGGATCTCTCAGCTGGATAGCGGCGCGCGGCGATGGTGTAACGTTTAGCGTACCGGACTGTTGTACCCAAGTTAGCGGGTTCAAAGTGGATTTTTAAGGGTGAAAAAATCCTTTGGAGGGGAAGTAAAGCCGACTGTCCCATGTCAGTAGATTTACTTGCATGTAAAAGATCCTCAAGCCTAAATGACGCCTCTGAGCTAAATTCAAAAGTCGCCTGTTTCGTCGCCCAAGAAATACCTCCTTTCTCTGCAAGTTGTTGAAAGGAGCGTAGCGAAATTTGTGTGGTCAGACGGAAGAGCAGGCCGCATGATCTGAGTCTCGCCACGTAAAATAAGGCATTAATTCAATTCAATTTCTATTCAACTCAGTGACATCGACTGACGCCCTGTCCCGTACCGCCTACGTCGGTTGTGTGGGTTCGTCGGGCGTCGGGCCGTGGCCTTCGCGAGGGCGCGCGCTCGCCGGGACCCGCCGCCCCCGCCTCTGCCGCGCCGCGAGACAAATGCCGGCCCTTAGCGCCGACGCGCGGAATTTGTGTCTGCGCTCTTCGCCCTGATGGCGGCGCCGCCCACTTTGTCCCACACAGCGATGCTGTCCTTGCAATCGCGCCGCGCGAGCACTCTCCTGCATTTCATCGCTAGGGGGCGGAGTTTGATGACCTGAAATGTTGCCAAAAATGATCAATAAAAAACTCTTAAATTGTTTTTAAAATGCTCTAAAAACAAATAAAAATGGAGTAAAAATGTGATCAAAACATTGTAGATCAACAACTCAAGCTGGGTACGTTACTGACCGAAAGTTCTACAAAAGTTCAATTGCACTAAGATGGCAAACTATCGGTTTGGACTGTTCTTCACCAGGAAGTCTCCCTATTTAGTTATCCCAAAGTCGACCGATCCGGCAATGGCGCTGTGTCGTCCCAGGAACCTTATATTACATACAAAAGCTGACATTATAATTTCTGAGCGAAGAAAACGGATTAGCTACTCAGGAATTCTTTGGAGCGCATTTGTTGCCTCTCGTAAATATTATTGGAAGCTAGTAGCATTAAATTGATATTAAAATAAATTAAATAAGTAAAAATGCATTACAATTAAGGGAAAAGAAAAAAATAAATTACTTAGTAGATGTTGTCGACAAATGCATAAAAAACACATACAAATGGATCATTTCCTTTTGTCACATCATAATATTGATTTATGTTCTAAAAGGCATTGTTCTAAAGTGAAATAATGTTGTTTTTTTAATCTGCCCCCTGTTTATTAGTTCATAACATTCTCTCTGAACGCCTGAACATTTTGAACGTTTCATTGCATCATTCTTTGAGTTGTCGTACTTATAAAATGCTATGTATGTATGTAAGTGATGTTTGTGTTCACCGCAGAATACAGATTACAATGTTTGTTTAACTACAAGTAACGATTGTTATTGCTTGGTAGTAGTAAAGAAAATTCCGAACCCTATGAGGGAAGGAAATAAAAATAGAATCTATAATTTTTTATAACCGAGGCACTATAAAGACTATCAGACTCACAAATAAATTTATCATGACGGGGCATCTTCGCAGCACTGATCGCGAGCGAACTTTCCTTCCTTTCTTCCTTCTTTCCTTTTTCATCTTCCTTGTCGTATTCTCACCCCTTACACACACTTTCACTAACATACACCTCACTACCATACAAGCCGGAAGACCGATCGGGAACATGTTTATCCAGGCAGGGGCTGTGCCCCGCTGGTGGGAGATGCCTGGTTGAGGAAAACCCCGCTAGCCGACGGTAGGTCTGCACCGTATCTTGCCGTGCCGCGGGGCAGACCACAACCACCTCTAGAAAATATTTTCTAGATTTATGGTACTAATGACCGTAGTAGTTGACGCGCTCGCAATCACTAACAATCAATCATTTCATCTTAGGGCAGGTTAGATCTTGGGAGGTCGCAGATCCGAGGTTGGATGTTGGAGGTGGGAGGTATGTGACGTAGTGGCGATGGCGAGAAGTTCGTCGGTGAAGTAATCTGTCTTTCGTCTGCCTATCTAGAACACGTGGTGTTCCCGTTTTGTTCTTCTAGTCTGGCTGTGTTTGGAGATGTCTTTGGTAAACGACCGCCTAATTGATGATTTTCCCCGTGCCGGGGTTCGATCCGCTAGTCTCTAAAGCCCACCTCTGGATCCGGCCACTCGCCCCGCGCCGCCAGTCGCCTCCACCGCTACGGGGCTACGGCACGAGAGCACAGTGTGGACCCTGGGTGGGCCACAACCCCACACGAATACGTGTTCCTCTGGGGCACTAGCCCGGGTGGGCACCGTTGTTTGTCTCTTCTTCTGACTTCTTCCCTGCGCGAGATCGTGCACAAACTCGTTTCTTCTTCTTCTTCTTCTTCTTCTTCTTCTTCTACTTCTTCTCAGTTCATAGGCTATCCCCCTTCTCGCACATATTCTAATTTTTGATTGGTCGCCATTCTAGCACAATACGTATTTATTATTTGCTTATCGATTCCGAATTACTTTCGTAATTTACTTCTTCACTCACGGAAATTGATCACGTATCCATACACAGTTTTAATCATACGTGACGTAGAAACACGTGGAGGAAGTTCTACTCGTCTTCTTGATCACGTAACTAGAAGTAGACATAGATTTGTGGATGAATCCCAGAAGTTTTTGAATGACTTGCGTGTAGATCAATTATTACAGAACGACTTCCAGAAAAGTACTCATATGCACGTCAACTTAAACCAAACTAGAACACTTCAGATATTACATTAAATGTAATGTGGATTAATGTACGACTGTACATGGTTTTTAATGTACTTTGTACATTAAATTTAATGCTTAAATTAAAATTAATGTATATTTCATGTACTACTGTAAATGAAACTTAATGTAGCTTATACATTACAACAAAATGAATGTAGCTTATACATTACAACAAAATTAATGTGCTTGTACATTAAATTTAATGTTGAAATTAAAATCAATGTAGATTTAATGAACATCAGTACATGAAACTTAATACATTTTTTACATTAAAGAGAGATTAATATAATTCGATATTAAATTCAAAGTTAAAATTAAAATTCACGCAGAATGTATTTATAATTGCGAAACACATGGTTTATAGATACCTTTTTAAAAACAAATATTTCCCCTATTAGAACTAACGTATAAAAAATTTAAAATATTATCTCAACATGTATATTAATTTTTTTAAATTTGGATTTACATTCAAATTAATAACAAATAGATAATTAAATCCTAGCGGCCAACATAACATGTAAATTCTGTAGTTTTTAATTCTTTCAGATTCTGCGGAAATACTCGGGCTCATAACTTATAACACCATGCCGTTAATTAAACTTTAATATATTTACTGTCTAGTATATATGTGCTTTCCGGACTATGGGGAGATGTGTTCGTTGGATTTCGTGGAAGCGTCGCAATCAGACTAGAGTATCATAGTGGCTGTGCCTCTGCCATTGAAACTGCCTGATCGCAAATTAGTGTCGAAAATGTTTGCACTGCCGGGGCTCGAAACTAGGACCTACCGGTCAGAGGGACTGCAGTGGCAACAGTTCGTGCACTGAACCACCTCTCCCGGTACTTAAAGTCAAAGTTAAATAAGATTTTGCATTTACATTTCAATTTTTTTATTGAATAACGAGTTGGGAGTCGTCATTTCTGTTCTGAAAAAGTATTCTGCTCGTTAATAGAAAGATGGAAATAGGAAATATAATCACAAATATACTCGTTATTTCACTGTAGTGAGAATAAAGAATTATTGTTCTCTTTAGTGTAACGAGTCGCAATTAGAGATGTATTTCGTCCATGTTTGGTATCAATATATTATGTGTATGCACGGCCTACTGTGCTAAAAAAAGGTTAGCAAAGTTTGCGATGTCATGAAGACGGTCGACTCAAGAAAATGGTCGGAATCAACGACCAGAGAGAAAGTAAACTTTCTGGAATAAAAACGTAAATGATAGGATTTTCAGTCAGAATGGCGAATACCGATGGCAAATTTTGATGTAAGTATACCAATGGGTGTAAGTACCAACATACTGGTGGTATATTTGATTGAGGACAATATTACGAAAAGTCAATGGACTAAAATATTTGCGACAGTCGACAGTGAAGCGTTCTATAAACGATCCATTGACTGGCCATGACAAAAAGGGGGGCGGTACGGACACACACAATGTGCCGGTAAGTATCAAATTATAGCCCACACATGCTAACTCTATTTTTAACGCGTGCCAAGCGTATTACCAACCTTCTATCCAGCTCCGGCATTGAGAATCTCAAGGGTGGACTGCTCTTGTTTGAAGAAACGCAGTTCACTAACAACATTAAATAATACACCATGTTATTGAAGTGTAATTCATTTAAATGGCGGGAATACGTTTAAAAAATCAAAAGAGCTGAGAATATAATTGTAATATTGTCACTTCTATTTAAACCATGTCCAGTCCAGGAATGCTACTAAGTTTATGAAGATGGAAAATGCACGTGTTGATGACGATTTGCGTTTCCTCACGTCGTGGTATGGCACGCACGCGGGCCTTTGCCGGAGCAGTTCCGGTTGTGAGCATACGGCGAAGCTCTGCTGAAGGGGGGCCGCAACCATTCTCGTGGCGAAGAGTACTGGATGTTGATGAACTGGGCGGGACCGTCTCACGCCATCTCCACGCGCCTATGCAGCCGATACATCGGGCTGCGCACCCTTTTGGATATTGTTTGGGTGGCTGTCAGACTGGTCCGTCAAACGGAATTAATTCAGATTAAAACGAGTGATGGACGGTCGGATTGTTCAGGTCGACAGGTACTGACCAGTCTCTCGTCGGCGAATAGTTGAGTCCGTCATTGCTTGAGGTTTCGATGACCAATCGAGCCTGCGCCTTAGATGCCAAGTTCTGACGCCAGTCAGTTCTGATACAAAGTAAGTCTGCACGTTTCAAAGTTCCGACACGAAGAACTTTTCTCCTCTAAGTTCTGGCATGAAGAAAGTGTTTCCCTCGAAGTTTTCTCTTCCCTGCCTGTCGCTATCTTATCCCCACCCCTTTGCTCCGTCACGTGCGTGATATTTTGAATCTTACTGGTTATTTAATCTGATTTCTCGAACATTCTACTGGGACTTTCGTGGATTGGACCCATTCAATTCCTCCCCTAATGACCTCTTTGTAATGCTTTTAATTGGTCGCGTTTTGCGAGCGGTGGGGCGAGGGCGAGCGTGGCGAGCGGCTCGTGACGAGCTCGAGGTTGCGGGCTATCTGCTGCGTCCCACTGATCCCTTTATGGCGCGTCCTCGGGAACTATCGGGCTGTGTGTCACGGAATGTGGTCCGGTGATAAACCTTACAATCACAGGGGTAAGGTTGATGAATTGATTGTTAATGATTGCCGAGGCGTCAACTACTAACAAGGGAAGTAACTGATTCTTCATGTCGAAACACCCCTCGAAAGGTTTGACATGACACGCATGCACTGTCAGAATGCCATATTCAAAATATGTTCTGCCAGTTTCCACTGCAAGGCCTCCGAATAAAGCATTGAAAAACACACACACACTAACTAGGAAAAGGATCAGCGGCGTCTACCGCTCCGTTTGGCCAGCCCTTACTGGGCGAGCTGTCGCGAGGGACCCGAAGGTCACGGATGAGTCGGCCGGCGCCGACGGCGGCCCTGCAATGAACAGAAGGGCTGCGTAGGTTGGCGCCCAGTTCATCTTTCCTTGCTACGGAAGAAAACATCCACGATGGCCGCAGAGCAAGTTGGTTTAAGTCCCGTTAAGATTGTCGAGTTCGTCTTGAGTTACTTTCGAGACATGGGTTTATCTCGGACGGGAAGAGGAAATGAAAAAGAACGAGTAATGGGTCAATGCATCATTGAATTGATTGAAAAAAATAGCACAGGAGTGGAACGTTATGAGGAATCAACTCTCGATGTATGTGAAGAGAGAGTTGTTGAATCAAGTGATAGTCAGTGATACAGACTGCACTAAGCACTGGGGGGTGATGACATGGGCAAGTGTTTATTAGAATCAGACAGCGAAGAGAGAAGTCGCTCCTGGCTTTCGCCTGCCCACCCGATGGCCTGTTCGGCCTTCTGCCCGCCCGCTCGACGCTAGTAGGGATGTCAAGGGGCGCTGCAAGACCCCGTTGCTAGGTAAGATTTTAGCTTAAATTTTGAAGCCGTGCAGTGGAAACTGGCAGCTAATATTTTGGATATGGGATTCTGATAGTGCATTGCGTGTGTCATAAAACAAGGTCATTAGTCCGGTAAGTATAGTGCATGGATTTGATGGGAAGTGGCGGTGGTCATCCCCTTGGATGGCGAGATTCGGCGCCGACCTACCGTAAGCTAGTGGGGTTTTCCTCATCCAGGTATCTACCACCATCGGGATATCGCTGTACCCAGGACAAGCTCTGAAGCTCCCGATCGGCCTCCCGGCATGTGTGGTAGTGTGGTGCATGTGTGGCAGTGTAAGCGCGTGTAAGTATGGGTAAGGAAAGGACGAGGAAGAGGTAGGAAAGATGTGTGCGGTCCGTGGCCCGTTTGTTAGGGTTCTGCTCCGGCATTCGCCTGGTGTTGATCGGAGGAACCACGGAAAACTACCGATCAGAGCAGCGAATTGTCCTCCAGCAAGTGACTGAATTCGATCTAGCTGACAAGCTAGTGACAAACTCCGGCCACTGCCGCAACTCGAACCTAGGACCTCGCGATCAGAGACACTGCAGTGACATCAGTTGATGCACTGATCCAACTCTCCCGGGGCGGGACAAGGGAGGAAGTGGGTGGGGATGGGGGGGGGGGCTAAGAGCGGCGGCTCGCGGTTGGGGCCCATGGGGATACGTCATTGTGAGTCTGATGTTCTTCGTGTCGGCGAAGGGCGGTGAAGGACGGGCGCCCGTAGACGGGTGTGCTCGTGCGCGTAGAGTGGCTAGCACAAGGTCAGCGTCAGAGTGTTGCGTGTTCGTCCCCCACCTCTACTAAGGAATTTCCCCAAATAATATCTCCGATGAAAAAAAATTCCCCCACTTTCGAATGAAAAATATACTCGAAATTATTGACAAGACACATGAGCTCTCCCTGACGAATCCATTAGCTGCCCTCTTAAATTTAAAAACTTCAGATCAACCAATCATCGTCCTTTGAGCTGCTCAAAGCCCCGCTTCACTGTTTTCTTTTTCTCACGTTTTTCTTACTCTATGCCTGACATTTACTTACTTTTGATACATAAAAATGAGAAAGAATAATGTCTGTATTTTCTTTTTTATTCATAATAATTGAGAACATAATATTCATATATCGACTCCGGATGAAAAGATAATTCCCAAACATTTGCCCGTCCTTTAAATTCCCGAACTTTTCCCCACAATGATACAAAATTCCCATTTTGAGGACAAAATTCCTCAATCTTGCAATCCTGGACGATGGTCGCCAGACACGACGCAGTTCACAAGGATTTGGAAGAAAGAACTTTAGTTATTTGAAAGATGAATAACCTAAGTACTGTTCTTGAAAATTGTTAAATGTTGTATTGTTCTTTTACATTTGCAAACAATATTGTGAAAAGTGTTTTATTATTGCGAATACATGTTCTCTTTTATTTTGAACATAATTTTTCAGAAAGTTACCGTATTAAAGTCTATAGTGTATGCCACAGAATAATAAGCCCGAAACAAATAATTAAATTGTTATTTTAATTTTCCCAATTGAGTACATTTATTAACAGAAAAATAAAAATAATCTTCATAGCTTATTTTCTTTTACTTAATTTGCTTACATCTGAATCGTTCGGCCCTTCATTAGTGTATTTCTGATATACAAGTATCGCCTTATAAGCATAATTGACGGATGTTGAAGAAGTCATCTGTTTCCTTAGTGAAGTGAAATTCCTAACCCGGATGGTAGCGGAATTCTTCTCCTACTGTAATTTTCGGCCCCAATTTAAAATTTGTTTTGCAGGAGAATTCTCTCTTCAGATACCTCTCGCATCGTGCCACCTCCCTCCCCCCATACGAGACTCATCTGCAAACTGAAAATGTATTCGGCAGTGGGCCATAGTGATTGCATATTCGGAGAATAACAGGAAAAGTTTATGGTGGGCTGTAATGTATGAAGCTGTGGCGTCTTTACCGGGCAGTAAATCAAAGACGTGAACGGTTTGTAATATATTGAGTATTTATTTGAAATATGCTCTAACACCTGAATACTATTTACAATAATTACAGTAAACAATATTGACCCGTTACCAGAAGGAATGTTTCTGGTCACCACCACCGCTGGCCTGATAATTTAATATCTTGTTCGGTGTGATGTACCAGTCGCCGTACGTGAGCATATCAGCGAGTATGCCGCACCTCTCGTCTCGACGTAGCACGCCGGCTTCAATGCCCTGCCTCAGTAGCCTATGCATTGAAATGCAGCGCCGCGCACAACCCACACGACTTCCTACCGACGCGCCCAAGAATCAGAAGGAGGAGTTTAGGTCCGGGGACCGTTTATATTACTTTAAGTTACATTCTAATTCTTAATTTGTTGTTTTTAGTGTACATAAGAGTGAAGACTAAGCTCGCAGGTGATTGCTATAGGTAGTGTCGTTTATACACATCTATTTAGTATTTAATATATACGAGTCCCACGTTCAGCACCATTGCGATGTTTATATAAACTTAATTAGTAATTGATATAAACTGCCCCTCTTTGAGCACGCCATCTGTCACGTTTCGCAGTATTTAATTATTTTTAAAATTCTGACAAAACGCGTAACAAATATATAATAAAAAATTACTTCGATTCGAAATTTTCGTAAAAGAAAATACATTTTTTTGCTCTGCTATTATTGCCCTTTTTTGCTCATTTGAACTTATAGTATAATAATAGTATATCCTTCCTCATTGTAAACGTTATTGTATTGGCGCCTAGCATTCATTTATATTTAATGTTCTTCCTGTCCTTATTCATGGGTATCGATAATCGGTTGATGAATACTTGTGTAGCCGTATGCTGATGAACCGTTCATACGAATCGGCGATTTCTGGAAATAAAATAAAATAAAAATAAAAATGTTTCGATTGATTGTAATTTTTACTAATTAATGACTATTAATTAATCAATACTGATTAATTAATTAAATATTAGGGACGCGGGAGACTAGTCAAAACAATTACGTTTGTATATTTTTTTAAAACAAAAGAATTGAGCAATGTGATGTTAATGTCATCTCATAGAGTACATTTGTCACTCTCCCTACCAAAAGTCTAAAGAAAAAATTCTCCGTATTTGAGAAAATCTTTTTATTTTTTTAAATTGCACAAATTGCGCGCTATATTGCACACTAAAAGTTATGTTAAGTAGTCCCACATTTTAAAAAATGGTTTTTCAAAATCTTAACGCTTCGACTCGAGCCAGATGGACGAGTGTTTCTTCAAATTTATAAAAAAATCGTACGTATGATTTAGACGGTAGTGGTGTTCATAGATGGACTGCCATCATTTGATTTCTCGGTAACAAGCACCCACAAAATAGGGATTTTGGCTGAACCACGTGTAAGAAGAATTTTTTTCTTAATTAGCAACTAGATTTATGCACCTTTTCATTTCCAGGGCACTGTGATAAGTTTCTGCCGAATATCCGCCGTGTTTCCGCACGCATTGTATAACGTTCCCTCTTGTACATATATTACACCATATATACGAATGTATACGGGAAAGTAATAACAAGTGGGCGTCGAACGAGTATTTGGCGGCGTTCGGAGCCCTCGTCTTTAAGCGCCGCCTCCGCGCCAGGGAAGCACGTCGGGGCCGTGCACTCGTCCCCCCCCCCGCCGTTGTGCTTATCTCTCGCTCGCTGCGCCGATTAGCGTTTGTCCCGAGTTTCGATTGCGCGGCGCCGCCGCCCACGCAGCGCTGCTATCGCTGCCACGAATAAATTGGGCTCTTTGAAGGCGCCCCTCAGCGCGCTTTCTTCGCGAACAGCCCTGTTCTCTTTGCACAGAAAAAACTACTTGATTTCTCGTTCTCAGGGTTCTTTTGTTTGGCGTTGCCCGTCGTCTACTTTGATCGATGGATCCTGGAGTGCATGCCTTGTATTTAGTGTGAGGGTGGGGTTCTACTCTGCTGGGTGATGATTGATTTTTAGTAATCAATCAAGTCACTAAAGTCATTAGTCCCATAAGTGTAGTGCATGATTTTTGCTCAGGGTGTGTCTGCTTCCCCAACCAGGTACTTTCCACCAGCGGGGTACCTCCGCCCCCCCCCCCCGGCCAGGACAAGCTCGAGGCTTCGGACCGGTCTCCCGGCATGTGTGGTAGAGTAGTGTGTGTGTGTGTGTGTGTGTGTGTGTGTGTGTGTAAGGGGTGAGGCTAGTGAAAGGAAAGATTGCAGGAGTTCGTGGCCCGTTTCGTAGGATTCTGCCCCGGCATTCTCTTGGTATTGATGGTAGAATTCACGGAAAACTACAGAACAGAGAAACCGGGAATTCTTCTCAAAGCAGCGACTAAATTCGACCTACATGTGTCGAAAATCCTGCCACCGTCGGCACTTCAACCTACGACCTCCCGGTCAGAAGGAGTACAGTGCCATCAATTGACTGATTCGAGCTGGGCCGTGAGATCTGGCGCTGCCCAACAATTGGACGGATCTTTCCTTAGCAAGGCACCGCTCTAGCTCAGAGGAGCTCCAACATCCCATCCCGCCTGCACTCCCCACACGAGGCGGAGTGAATGTGTCAGGCGTGAGGAGGGCCGAGAAAGGGAAAATCGCAGCCCTGTCTGTGACCCTGTTGTTAAGGTACTGCTTCACTGCATTCACTTGGTATTGGACACTAGATTTTGAAGGAATATTATTATTAATTTAGCGTAGAGCTTGAGGTTACATATTTACATGTTTCTTACATAATCTGTGTCACACTACCTATTCCGTTGAGCATCTCAACAGCAGTAGTAGTAGTAGTAGTAGTAGTAGTAGTAGTAGTAGTAGTAGTAGTAGAGCTTCGAGAAACAAGTTACGTATGACGCATATAGCGCCGCTAGGAGACTAGTGTTTATACAACAATGGCCAACAAAGGAAGACTGACGACGCATCAGCACGAAATGAGTCCCCATTTCGTTGAAGAATCAAACATTTATTGTTAATAGAAAGTCAAAGGAATATACTCGTATACTACAATGAAAACCATTATTTGTAGAATTGTACTAACGCAGCATATGCTTAGTACGTCCACCATTTCGATTCATAACGTCCTGCAAATAAACACTGACGTTAGCAATAATCCTACAACACACGTCTTTTGTCTTTTCACTGAAAGCTTGAAAATAAGTATTCTGCGCTCCATTAAATAATGTGGGCATTTTGGGAATTGGTATCCCTGTAGGTGACTCCAAAGAAATGTCACGCTGAATTATTGGGGGGTCAAAATTGCCGTCAATGAAACGACTTGGAAACCTGTGTGAAATTATCCGCATGTCGAAACGCTCGTGTAAGTAATACGAGATAGTGTTTGCAGTGTGTGTCCTTCCTCAGTCTTGCATGAACCACTGCGTGTTGATTGGTAACGCGGAAGCAAGAAGCTGTGGAACGAAGCTTTTGCAGGACATGTTCAAATAACACTTCGCAGTTTCTTCAAAGAAGACGGCTTTAATAAGTTCATGGCTAGAAATTGCGGCCCGCACTCTAATCCTCAGTGTGTTATCTCAAATGTATCTGCCATTATTTCATTGGCTGCGTACACGAGCATATAAAGCATTCCGTAATAGAAGTTTGTTCATTATTTTATGTTCATTTTCTTTTTAAACTCAGCCTAAACTTTCTTTTAAAACTCGATATTTCTGCCAAGCAGTAAGAATATGTTTGAAAGGCGAAATCTTTCTGTTTTTGTTCTGTGTTATATTTTATTAAATCATTCAGTTATTGGTGAATATAACAATGTAACATATTATATAATGAATAAATATCTTTAACTTAACAATTCACGAAGTTCTTTTAACAAACAACAATCTTTTTTAAAGATCCAAACCTGAACGTAGGAAAACAATGCAATCACTGCGCAATGAAGTAAAGATATTACAAAATGAACATCGATTCAATATATTTAATTTCGCCTTCCATTGACAATTTAAAACCAAATTGAAGTAATACTACATTTTAAAGCATAATTTGTTTGCTTTAGTAGATAAAATGGGATAACTGCCACGTGACTTCTTGGAAAGACTGTCATGGGCCATGTACCGACATCCCGGAGCGATTTGTTCAACCCTCACTTTTAAATGTCGCGCCAGTAACTCGGGACGCAGTGCTCCAGTTGGTCACACCCCCGCGGCCTTGATACGCGTGCTTCAAGCGCACTGTTTGGATGTTCTCGGTTGCACTGCTGCCTTTCGACAAGATTTACCGGAGCTTCTCTGCAAAGCAAATCGTACAGCTCCAATATTCGCAAACAAACAGATTTCGGTCCAGGTCGCTTCGGTTCCAATATTGATCCTTCGCGTACAAATTGATCATACCGCCTGGATGAATGGTTCTCTTGCAAAGGGCCCATCGTATGTTTAACTGTTGACTAAAGCGCCTTTAAGTCGCTACTGCATCGTCAATCTTCTTTTGTAGGTCATTGTTGTATAAACACTAGTCTGCAGCGGCGGTATCGTGAATTACGTGTTATTTCGTGACTCATTTGTTTCTCCTAGCTCTTCTGCTTCTGCCGTTGAGGTTCTCAAGGGGATATCTAGTGCTAAGCATAAGTTATGTAAGAAGCTTTTGGTGACTCACTTCGATCTCCACCCTGAAGACTAAACCACAATTTAAAAATGTCGATGCCTGTAGCAGAACTGCTTAACGACGACCTTACAGTCACAGGGGTTAGCCGTTGGAAATACCGCAGGTAACAGAATGGGTGAGAAGTGAATATATGCAAAAATATGAAAAATACCGAGTACGAACGGTTCCGCGCCCCAAGGCCATATGAATAGAAGGGAATGACATGTCAGTGACATTGACAATGACATGACAACAAACTACATATAAAAGAGAACTACTGTGCGTTCACCGTTAAAGACTTAAACTTGCGATAGAAATAACATTTTAAACAGTATTTTTCAATTTTTAAAAAAGGTCGAATGAATTTAATACTTATGGCTTTAATATTTCCATCTTTACTGTATATTTAAAACAGATAATTAATTTTACTTTACGTTCCTTTCTCGACTTCCATTTTGTAGTAATGTCTTTTGTTCATTCCTTAATTTCGATCTCTCCACACCCCTCTTCCCATTTCCCATCTGTTCGTTTACTCGTTTAATCTACCCCTCATTCATTGCTCAACCGGCGCCTCAGGTTGCCTCGTGAACAGCTCGCCTCGAAACGCATTCACTTCCGCAGTCTTCGCCCCACTTCGCTGGCGACGCTCCGCGAGGGCTGCTGAGGCTGCCCTCGAACTGACCTTCGCCCGCACTCGCCCTCGCCTTAGGCCCCGCCTCGCCCTCCATGTCCTCTCCCTCGCCTTTGCCCACTCACTCGCTCTCGCATCAGCCCTCGCGCTCGCCCTCTCCCTTGCCTTCGCATTTGTCTTACGCCTGTCCACACCCACACACACCCCCTTCGTACTCGCTATGGATCTCACACTCGCCCTCTCCCTTGCCCTCCCACTCTCACGCCTGGCCTCGCTCTCACCCCCTCCGCGCACTCGCTTTCACCCACACACTCGCCCTCGCATCAGCACGCGCACTCGCCCACCCCCTTCGTTTCGCACCCGCCTTATGCTTCGCCCCAACGACTCTCTAAACTTCGAACTCAATTTTGCCCAGTTACTTGCCCTCGCTCTCGCATCACCACTCGCACACTCCCTCGTCTTTGCCCTCGCCCTCGCCTTATGCCTGGCCTCACTGTCACTCTCACCATCGCACTCGTTTTCGCCCACTCACTTGACCTCTCTCTCCCTTTTGCTTTCGTATTAGCGGTTCCCCTCCTCTTCGCCATCACCTTCGCCCTCGCTTGGGTTTTCGTCACCCTCGCCCTCACATCCACGCGCGATTCGCCGTCGCTCTCGCACTCGACCACAGCTCGCTAACGGCCTCGCAACCCCGCTCGCTGCTGCACCCCTGGCCTCCCCTTCGTATCAGCACTCGACCTCGCAAATTGAAAACGCACCTGGGAATTGTTATGAAACGTTATGGAGTACTCCGCTACACTCAATTTTCAAAGCTATACGAATCTATTGTAGTACAAGCAATACAACATTGTTGCAACTCATGCTTATCGAAAGTTTGTTTTCTACTCTCGCCCTCCTGCCATCCTCCACGCCGAAGCTCTGCCCCATGCGAAGGCGCCTCGTAAACCGGGGCCTGGCGCATTTGCTTACAGCACGCGCGCCCCGGGGGAGACCATGCTCTGGCGTAAATATTTCACGGCCCCGTGACGTCACGTACGGTCGTGTTCTTCCGCCGATTGCGCACCGCCCCTTGGCTCTGCCCTCGCCCCCTCCCCCGCACTTCCACAATGGCATGGGGTTGGTTGCTTGGTAGTAATACCGTGGTCCCCTGAGGTCTTTAGTCTCGTAAGTGCAGTACATGTTTTCGATCGGAAGATGGCGGTGGTCTGCTACCGCTGAATGGCGAGATCCGGCGCCGACCAACCATCGACTAGCAGGGTTTCCCTCATCCAGGTATCTCCATCAACGGAGAACCGCCCCAGTCGGGACAAGCTCTAAGCTCCCAGACGGTCTCACGGCGTGTGCGGTAGTGAATGGCATGTGCGATTAAGTGTGTGTAAGGGGACAGAATAGGACCAGGAAGAGGTAGGAAACATTGCGCGCGGTTCGTAGACGATTTGTCTCCTTCGTTTTCCTTGAAATTTCTTTTCCGTTGTTCTTCGCGCTTCGTCATTCCTTCAATGTCATTGATTTTAATTTCAGTAACGAGCTGTGGAACTCTACCCACACCCCGCCTCTCACAACCGCATTCTGAAATTTGGACCGACTGGGAGAGGTAGTGGGTCGATAATTTTTGCTTTAAATGAAAACTAGTTGGCCCTAGATCTGTTATTAAGTATTGTTGAGGCTGCGAAATATTGCTTAGACGATTTGGAGAGCATTAGCAGAAACGGCGAAGATCTAGATATCGCCTTTCTGTGTTCTCGTCAAACGAGAAGGTTCTGAAATGACAACACGTATTTGACAACATTAACCTTTGATGTATGAATCATTATGTGTTGAAGATATTGTCATGGTTACCTTCGTCTGCACGAAAATGAACGTTTTCCATACGAATTATAATGCTGAAACAGGACGGGCGACCCGTGTCAAAGACGCACGGTCCGCAAAAAGCGCGGGTGGATCCAGATGCCGGCGTGGCCCGAGTCTTCTTCTTATGAATTGTCTCGTCTATGAATTGAATTGAATTGAATTGATGCCTTATTTTACGTGGTGTGACTCAGGCCATGAGGCCTGCTCTTCTGTCTGACCACGCAAATTTCGCTACGCTCCTTTCACCAACTAGCAGAGAAATTGGGCGAGAAATAGGCGATTTATATTTGGCTCAGAGGCGTCATTTAGGCTTGAGGATCTTTTACATGCAATTAAATCTACTAACATGGGACAGCCGGCTTTACGTTCTCTTCAAAGCAAGGCGTACGAAGTACTTTTCCCCCTTAAAAATCCGCGGTTTCGATCGGGTTTGAACATGCCAACTTTGGATACAACAGTCCGATACGCTAACCGTTACACCATTGCCGCGCGCAATCTTCGCCTCGATGCAAAACACCCAGTCAACAGGCACGACTTCAGAGTCTAAATCAGACTGGAATTGGTTGAAAACCCCAAGGACTTCTTGCAAGCTTGCGAGCAACGCGTCCAGATGGTTGTTCGTAGCTTCCGGAGTCGGAGGCGGCACATTGCGCTTTGTCAGGGAAGCGCCCAGCCGTGACAGAGCGGCCAACGCCTGCGTCTGTGATGCGTCGCTCCGGCGGCCGTGTGCGCTGGCGTAAGGGGCGGCGTGCTGCGGGCGCGTCACAGTCGGAGGTGTTCGCCGCCGACACGCGCCAGCTGCGCCTCACAGCGATTAGCAGAAGGCGGACGAAACATTGCTCGTCCGGGGCCATCTGGTGAAAGAAGGGTCGCGTCCACCTGGTCCCGCCTCCGCACGCTCCGCCTGAAACCCAATCCCAAGCCCGCTGTGAGTGGAGTTTGGGATGCCCGGGCGGTGGCAAGAGGCTTACAGCAATGTACGCAGGACGTCTGCGAGAGCAATGCCAGATGCCGGTGTGTCGAGCTGTGAAGCGTACGCTGTGATGAGTCGGTCATGGTGCCCCTGGATCACGGAGCGTCGTCCATGAGACTGCTATCAAATAGACAGAGGGAGAGGGAGAGAGACAGAGACAGACAAAGACATAGAGAGAGACAAAGTTGCAGAGAGATAGAGTATTTGATGGTTAGCAAGGTTTTCACTCTTCCTCTTAGATTCCCGTTTCACTTTCATTCATACTCCCTCTCGGATGCCATTTACTACGGACGTGTTAGTTTTAGGAGATATACTAATTGAATATGGCGTTGCCGAAGCTGTAAACTGTCACTTCTATTTCCGCTCCTACCCTAATAATTGTATTGTGAGCGAATCTATATAAATATTGAAAGGCGACTGTATTTTATCTTTATTTCAATTTTAAGGGTGTAATATTAGGAAATCACGTTTACCCCATTTCACATTCTGAGATTCCGGAGTAAGCAGGAAATCGCGCTTTGGTGCTTCCTTGCCCTTCCAAGCAGCCGCCTCGACCGCCGCGAACTCTGTTTCCGGCTCTCTTCGCAGCAGCCGCTGCCACAAATTGGTTTTGCATCAAATTGCGCGTCGCTTCACGCCCGCTCACCCCACGCCCTCCGAGTTTGCTCTCCAGACCCTCATCCCTATCTTCCTCCCGCTCGCCCTCCACTCGCCCTCCCGTTTGCCCTCCCCCTCGCCCTCCCCCTCGCCCTCCCGCTCGCCCTCCTGCTCGCCCTCCCGCTCGCCCTCCCGCTCGCCCTCCCGCTCGCCATCCCGCTCGCCCTCTCGCTCGCCCTCTCGCTCGCCCTCGCCCTCCCGTTCTCAATCCCATTCACCCCCTTCGCCTTCCCGCTCGGCCTCACTTTCTCACTTGTCCGCGTGTCCTCATAGACCTAACGGCTGACAACAGGCGACGCGAGGAGCGGGGCCGCCTGTATTGATTGATTGTTACTGAAGTGTAGTGCATGTTTTCCCTCGAGAATCGGTGGGCATCTTCCTCCGCCTGATGGCAAGATCCGTCGCCAACCTAGCGTGTGCAAGCGTGCTTTCACAAACAGGTATCTTCCACCAGTGGTGAACCACTCCAGCTTGGTCAAGCCCTAATTTCCAGTCTCCCGGCATATATGGTAGAGTAGTACACGTAAGGGTAAGTGTGTGTGAGAGAGTCAAGGGTCGACAAGCCACAGTCCATTGCCCGTATGTGTGGGTACTACTCCGGAATTCACCAGGTATTGATCCTGGAAACCATGAAAAAGTACCGATGGGGGCGGCCGGTCGCTAGAATTCTCCTCCCGACAGCGGCTGAAAGCGACCTAGCTATCTAGGTGCATTTGGAAGTCCTGCCACCGTTGGGAGCGGAGCTCGAGGACGTCTCGGTCAGAGGCACTGGAGTAGAATCAGTTGAAGCCCTGACGCATTAGAGACATTGAGCGGCGTTTACAAGGCACGAGAGATGGCGCGGAAGAGAAACGCTCGAAGGCGGTGGCAGCCAGTGGGGCGACGGCTGAAGACAAACGCTCAGACGGAGTATTGTCTGCCATGTTAAAGAGATGCATCTGCGCTTTGCGACACACGTCTTCGTACTTTATTGGGCCTGCCAGGGCTAAGTGCTTTGTTGTTGAGGGTGAGCAGATGACGGACTGCGCCTTGCAATTGATCCGTGTCCCATCTAAATCATTCTTTCCCCACTAAGAAGACGTAATGGATTTCTAAACATCATTTCTTTGTCATTCTACTATCTAGTCAAAATAGTCCACTGCCCAGCAATGTAGAGCTTCCAATACTATAATCTGTTTGGAAAGACACAAAAAAGAAAAAACTGTCTGAGTTGTCTTACACGAGTGAAAATAACATAGCATGGAAAATGTGTAAAAGAATAAAGTGATTAAGGTGGCGTCGGAGTGCCCAGAGGCTACAACGTCTACGTTAGGTTGCGAGTCTGGATCAGCAGCCACGAGTCTGTGTAAGGCCACGAAGGGGGGCCAGCGGAGAGTCCGAGAGGGGCGCGCTGATCGGCCGAGGGGCTGTCTCGCCAAAGCCGTGACTGCAAAGCAGCACCAATTCAGGGGTCGGACGGCACCCGCCAGTTTCCGATGGCGGTGGACCAGAGCGGGGGAACACCACTCCGCCGACTCGACTGCGCTCCTTCCTGCCAGCCCCCACCCCCACCCCGACCTCTGCCGACTTTTGCCGATAGAGAGTAAGTGCAATTTGCAAGTGCAATTTGCAAAATTCCTAAAATTGGGCTCTGCACGCTGAAACACACAGCGGGGGGGGGGGCAACTAATGTGTCGACAAAGCCTTGGCCTGGGAGACAGCGTGCCAGAGCAATTTTTGGTGTTGGAGCTAGCGATTGGATGACAGTGTCTCCTCCCCTTCCAGCTCGTGACCTCGAGGCGCCGCGCTACGCAAATCAGCGAATAGGAAGGATGAGGCAGCACCCGCCTCCGCCCCGGGCGAGCCGCCGAGTGCACTCATCGGAGTTCGCCAAACCCTCCTGGCCGCCCTCTCCGTAGCAGTCTAGCTCGACGGGGAGTCAAGGTCGTTGGACAAAGCGGTCCGTCGCCATCCCTGTGGACGCGCCGACACCTCCGCAAATTAGCATTGGCGCCCTCGAAGGGGGAGGGGGAGGGAGAGGGAGGAGAGAGGGGGAGTCTGCTTGTAGATGTCGACCAATTGCGCTCATTGCGTTCATTCACAGAGGAGGAGATTCCAGGCTTCTTGCTCACCTCAGACGTGGCGGGGCAGCAGGCAGGCCCAGCTTAGAAAACCTCTCTCTTCACGGGCATCACCTGCGTGAGTTGTGGCCCAGAACGAAAATGAATGTGTATGCGAAAGCACTGTACATTTTGAGAGAAAAAGCTTTATAGTCTCCGCCCGAGACGAAGAGTCCCAGCGCGCCTGCCCCCGCCAGCGGAGCAGATCGACCCTTTGCCATTTGGAACAACTCGTCAATTCAATTTTCAATTCGACGTCACCTTTTCTAAGTTTATATCTTCCTGCTGCTCTGGCAGCCATGAGATCAAGGGACATGTGGCCTGTAATAACTTGGAGGCCAACTGTAGCTGCTGTTCGGTACGTCCTGGTAATGCATACCTGCGCGGCTCTTTGAGCCTTTTGCAGTTCTTTGGGTGTATGTGGTATGGGCCCTCCAGCTCACACCCATGCACAAGTAAATGATAATATGTGTGTAGTACGAAAAAGCCTTTGAATATTGTATGAAGGATCACCGGGTGACGAGGCAGGGCACCCATAGTACATGGCCCTGGCTCTGGTGCACGACGCTTTTGCACGCTGTGAAAGGGTCAGTCCAGGGTCACTTCAGTACGTATGTGTCTTGGCAATCCGAATAGTCCGCCCTTGGTATCTTATCGTGGGGTTCCTTTCTTTGCATGAGGCAAGGGGAGGTGGGGAGGAAAGGAGAGTGAGGGGTGGGCAATGGGAAGGGCTAGGGCTGGGCGTGGAGAGGGCGAGGGGAGGATAAAGAGTGGCGTGGGGATGGAGGAGGGCAAGTGATGGGAAGGGGGAGGAAAGGGTGATGGGAAAGCACGGGGAGGGCGAGGGTATTGCCAGGGGGTGAGGGGAAGGGCGAAGGGAGGGCGAGTGGGTGACGCGGGGTGGGCGAAGGCGAAGGGTTTGCGAGTCTGCAGCGCCCCCTCCCGACGCCCGCGCGGCGAACGGGTCCCGCGAGTAAGTCGCGGCGTCACAACCGATTCAATTACTATCGACTTCTCCTCCCCCCCCCCGCGCCGAAAGGCAGAAATTGATACGGCGTTGCCTCGCGCCGGCGGCGGCGCGGCTTCCGACGGCAGAAATTCGGTTTGTGGGGCGGAAACGGCCCCTTCCCTGCGCCCCTCTCCCGCGCCGCGGGTGTGCGGCGGAGAGAGAGCGAAGAGCTTGTGTTGACATTAGTTGATAGTGTTTACTTGCAGATACAGCTGGTGGGGTTAAAGCAGACACCTCCACTATGGGATGTCGACGACTAAATCAGGACCATTCAGCTAGAAAATGACGTACAGGAGACAGATTCGCGTTTGTCGGTTCACCTGTCATGACGTTGCACCTGTTCAACATCGTTGTTCGACGCTATTAGTTGTCAAACTATATACGAGGGTCACTTCAAAAGCAATGCACAAGAATTTTTAAACATGCAATATATTTTCCATACATTTGCTACTTTTACATTATGTTGATTCATCCTTGACGAACAAAACGACATTTCTCCACATAATCTCCATCTCTTTCTACTGCTTTGCGACAGCTTTGAAGAAGAGAATGAATACCTGCATGGTAGAAAACTGGAGCAGTACGACAGAGCCACTGTTTAGAAGCTTTCGCAATGGAGTCATCCTCTCCTAGAAACTACCTGACAGAAACCGTTTTCACTTACTGTTTTTTCAATATTCAACCATACTCGCTTACCCTATGCCAACCTTTATTGATAATTCTTTCACGGTTACCCTTCAGTTAGCCAAAAAGAGGGTTATGATGAGCAGTACATAGTCAGGCGAATGTGAAGATTGCAGTCTCACTCTGCGCGGGATATCCCGCTTGCCCTAATTCACCAGACAATCTGGAATCCCACCTCCTAACTGTACTGTGATCAACAGCATCATCTCCAACACTTCCACATTTCAACCTCTAATGAAAGTTCGTCACTGACTCATTTTCACAGCACAGGAATTATATTACAGCACCATGCGACCAGCGAACATCTAACGCAGCAGCCATCTTTAACGAGAGTTACACTTTCAATAACAGGTTGAACTAAATTTAGAATTCAAGCGAAAATAATGATTGTACGAACTGTATAATAGGCAAAGGCGTAGGAAAGAAAATGAAATTAAAATAAATCACGTGCTTTACTTTCAGAGTGCCCTTTCTACAAATGTGCAATAGGACGTATTATTGCAAAAGAATGATATGCAAGGTCACTTAGGCGTATAAATGAGAGCGTGGGTGCAGCGCAGCCTTTGTCTCTGGCAGCGGAGGGCCCCGGCTGCGAGCGAGAGAAAGAATTCGGGAGTTTCCCTCAGTTGCGCTTAATTGAGTGGTGACAGCGCCGTTCTCTCGTGAAGAAGCCGCTAATTCGTGCGGACGGAGCGAGCACCCTTTCGGCGGGGCTGGCGGATTTCGG
>BOPP01000028.1:2230505-2257551 GCA_017312745.1 Gryllus bimaculatus
TCCGCTCCCCTCCCCTCCCCTGCCCTGCCCCCTCTCACCCTCCCAGAAAGAGAAACTGAACACCCATCCCATAATTCTATCGCGCTGAGGAAAATATAGTTGGCGCTGAATGAAATGCAGATTTTTCATGCGGTGTGGAGATGAATTCCCTCTGTGCTTATTTTGTTTGATTTACAGTCGCGTAGCGGAGCGGTAGAGAATATGCTCAAACACAGGTCTCTCCACCGCTGCTATCTTGATGCGTCGTCTGTGAGTGATGATCTTCCACATTCAAGCTCTGCTAATTGAGCTGTTTAATTCCATCTGCTTTTAGGATTATAAAATGGCCCCCAGGGCGCTCACGTGCGGAGATCTCCGAGCCGATAACTCCACTTCCGCCGAGTGGCGGAAATTAAGATAAATTAATCTGCAGTCAACAGCAAAATGAAACATTTCTCACAAAACTGGCAGGGAAAAGTGTTAAGTTTGATTTATTCACTATACGCCCATGTGAGTAAATATGAAACACTTAAATACGATTAAATTCAACTCTCTGAATCTTATAGCTATCTGAATTTGAAGTACAATGTGAAAAGCATTCACGATTGACTTACGTGTACCTGTAATCACCTCTTATATTATTTCAGTAGTTCACCTATTCTGGCTCTCACACGAAACCTATCTTTACAAATGAAGCCCCTAAAGAAAGTAAATTTCACGGAGACGTGACGCATTCCACCTTGATTTTAAAAATATTAATCATTTGTGCAACCCGCAACGCATCTAAATATTAATGTCAAATGCAACCCGCTACACTGTCAGCTATATCGTTAAATAACTCATAAACGAAGCGTTCTAGAGCCTAAAAATAAATAAAAAAAAATATGAGGCCAAACGAGTCAAAGATACAATTCTCACAACGTAATCTATAGGATGAGATATTCTTGGACATTCTATTTAATTTTTGCTTGTTCCGCACTTATTGTTACTACCAATGCCACTTATATTTCAATCCTTGGTGATGGAGGCCATTTTTGTGACGTCACGCTTAAAACGCTTAAATTCCTCTATCTTATACTATTTACCCTATCTGGTACACCGTGGTTTGTGCAGACTGATGAGGTTATTTGCATCATTATTAGTGTAAGATTCGCTCTCGCAGCAAGAACTTGAAGTACTATTAACAAGTCCTTGATACCGATGAAGATTGTTTCTTATGGGTGTAGGGAAAACAATCTTACAACGTTTTTCCGCGGTGTACAAGTGCTATATACCTAATAGCAGAGGGATGGGGTGTACAGTGAAGAGTGAAGACGTGTCATATTAGGTTTGGTTTTTTTCCCTGTATTGGTATTGCGGTGAGTTTTCGTTGGCATTTCCAATGAAATAATTATATGCGTCATTGCCAACAATATTATTTATTAAAATAGCAGCTTTCGATGGCTTAGCCATCATCATCAGTTTTCTGTTGTATGGAAGCCAGGTAATATTGATGGCAATGACGACGCATATAATTATTTCAGTGTTTTACCTGTACCAGTATTTTCGTTGTCAGCAGTGATTCAGTGAAACGTTCGTCAGCGTGTTCAGCCACGTAACGTTTTCTCAAGAGTAAAAAGCTTATTAAATATTTTTGTGACTAGCACGAAAATAAAATGCTGTCAAAGAATATTGAATAATTACTTAAAATATTTTCAAGGAATTTTTCAAAGAAATCTCTAGATAATATTCAATACATATTTATTGAAAATTTCTCTTCAACATCAATTGCATTGTTTTAATTTTGTATATTGTGTTAGTACATTGGAAGCTTCCTTTATATGTTTTTAAACAAATAAATACTCTTCGTTAACAACTTTCCCGCTTAAAATAGACGGATAGGGAAGAGAGTGGGGTTTAACATGGGATCAGAGTTATCGCTCGGGTACGGGCAGGCATTAGGGGAAACCTTGTGGTATGGTAAAACACAAAGAACAAGCTTTGTAAATTAACTAAAGTAAAATAGCTTGAAATAAATGAACAAAAAATCAAAACGCGCTAGCCTACAATACTTCGTGAATTAATTTAAAAAAGCAACCAAATTTAAAATTATAGAAAGAATAACTCAAGTTATTCGTCAACTGCCAACGTTCACAATCCAGACGCACGATTTATATGTTCGCAGTATCTGAAAGTCTGTACATCAATGTGCAGTTATAAATTCATATAGTAAATAATACAGTTTGATATTAAACGTAAGGTGTCGGTTGGGTTAATAATCAATACGTAACCATCGTTTGGGCAATATTCCCATGTGCCGAAGTGAAGTCTAAGCGTATTGAATTGTTTCTAATGGTAACAAATGGCATTTATTACTCAAAGATGAAAATATTAGTTTCATTATTTTTGTCGTTTAAATTGCTTTTCTTGACGTACGTATGAATTCGGAAAGTAATCAAATACGTTTTAGTACAGAAATGGAGTAATTTTCAATTTTCTCACCCCAGCAAGTTGGAAGTTGGCACTCTATCCCTGACCCCCTCTTCCTTATAACAAATCCAGAGGATTTAAACAATATTGCAAAGAGTAGGGTTGTACTTGCGCGATCCTGTATTTTCGCAAGGAATACTTTTCTTAGCTTTCTCAAGAGTTAAAACCTTTTCTGATGTTTTTATGGCTATCAAGAAAAGCGGAAAGCTAACTGTTAAGGAAGATTGAATAATGACTTAAAATGTTGTTTTTAAGGAAGTGTCATTTGTTCGAAGAACATGTCTACTATATAATACTGAATACACTTTCATTGAAAATTTGTTTCCAACATCAATTGCATTGTTGTCATTTTTGTTTGATATTCTGTAAGAACATTATGTGTTACATTTATACATATTAAACAAATAAATATGTTTCATTAACAACTTTACTTGTTAATTGAAAGGATAAAGAAAGGGTGCGCATTAACATGCGAGAGTCCTGTCCCAGATAGGTGCGCTAGTTTAATTTTATTTGAGGAAGAACCTCGTCCATGCTAGGTAATATTTAAAATTTTAAAACATTTCAACGCCTTCCTAGTGGATTATTTCTAGGTGATGGACGACTAAAACGTCGCCAAAAATGGTCAATAAAATTATCTTAAATATTTTAAAACCTCTAAAATCGAAGAAAAATGACATGAAAAAGTTTAGGGGAACCTTAATCTGTTGGATATGTTACTGATGTAATCCAGGTTTCTTCCTTTCGTTCAAGTGAACACAAACTGCGAACTTTTGGTTCGGACAAAAGTCCAGAAAACATCTGTCTTAAGTTACAACGGACAACCGCGTAACTGACAACCTTCACACTTCTACGTGCTTCATAAGCTTCTGTCTCCATAATGCTGCATATCCACGTATCAAATCCATAATTTTCAAACAGCGATTGAAACCACCATAATTCCCAAAACCTGTGAATTGAATTAAAACTGAAACTACCTTCGACCTCGCTTTGTTTAACGTAAATCAATGTATATTACTTTTTTGATGGGTAATAAAAATCATTGCTTAAGAATTGCCATTCCCAAAACGCTACAACGTGTGTATTATATTACTGACCACCTCGGAAAGCGTGTGGAAGAACGTAATGTACTTTGTTTTACATATCTCACACAATTGCTAAGACAACGAGCTATTGTCACCTTCTCGACGTCTGGCCACCCCACGGATGTTAGTCCTAGGACCCAGAGTCGACAGTACCTCGAAGCCATCGTCAGAGATGGTCACGGGATAAATTGAAGGTGGTGTGGTGCTTTTACTTCGCAAAAGCGAAAAATTGGGGCTCATAAACTAACGTTTTCAATATATGGAGAGAGCGGAACCCAGATATGTGACCTGCCCTACATTAAAAGAAGCTTTACCAGTCAACGACGATACATACTCAGCAGTGGAAATTCACGGTAGAACAACTTGCTGATATTCAGGGAAATGTGGAGTATGTTCTTCGGTCAAACATTAAGAACCATCTAATATCACTGAAAACGATGGTCCTCTTGAAGGTTCTTCTCTTTCCAATGAAACATCGGTCAGTGCTGAAAATTCATTCATGCGGAACCTAGACGCGAGGTAGAAAAAGTTCGTCTACATATATTCAAAACTCGTGCACCGTTGAGGAAAATATTTGAAAATGCTAAAGCTAAGAGAGTTATAGATACTGCGAACTCTATCTTACATGAGGTGGTACAGAACCCAGATAGAGATCTAGATACTACTCAAATTAATCACATCGTGTATATAACTAGATGGTGGAGCCGATAAGTTATTTTACCTCGCAAAAGGTGAGGTAAAAGATATTTTACATGTTACTTTTTACCCTGTTTTATATTATTTATAGTAAGATAGTCCTCAGTTTTCCACTTACAAACACTTTGGGACTAGTTTTCGTAGCTGAAAAAACACAAAAGTGCAAGGATTTTTTGTGTGTTTTGCGTAATAACGTTTAATGGTTGATCTTAGTGTAAAAATAGTACGGTGCAATTTTAAAGATCTTAACATTCTACAAATTTTCTTTATAAATTGTTTCTCACAAGGAAACAGTAAATGAGCTATGAGAATTTAAAACTCCAAGAAGTTTTCCTTTTACTCTCAAGTTTCCCAAAATTACTAATGGTGTCTCTAATATAGTATTTTAAATTCCTAAGGTCATTATGAATAAAAAGCGATTAATACTAATGTTTTTAATACTTACTGAGGTTAAACCCGCGTTTGCAAGTTCTGGTAAGAGTCGCAGTAGTCCTATACCTTCTGGCAACTAACACGATTTACTTACATCAAAAGCATTTCACTAGAATAAAACAATGTCTGTTTCTTCTTTTTTATAACAATAATAATAATAATAATTATTATTATTATTATTATTATTATTATTATTATTATTATTATTATTATTATTATTACTTATGTATCGTACATTTCTGTCTAAGCTACACGTTCCCTGCCAAATCGAGCATAATCATATTCTATACCGGATAGAGATTAACTTGTTCCATTATGGGAATCAGCTTTTCAGCTGTACCTCTTGGTAAGACAAGCTTGTTAAGCTTTGAACTATGAATAATGAGGTGGTAAGATAATGATGATGATGATGATGATGATGATGATGATGATGATGATAATGACAATAATTCTTAATTCAAGGCTTTACATATAACACGCTGGCGTATAATAATATTATTAATAATAATAGTCTTTGTTGTTATTATTAGTGATATTATTATTGTTGTTACTCTTATTCACAATCACAAGACAGACTGGCTTATCAACACACACATTTTGGGCACAAGGTTGTGAAGTTTTTCTTCACACCATAAAGGCGGATGAAAACCGTCAGTATGAACGGTGTCGGAATATCATACATCCTTAAATTCCAAGGGCATTTGTTACTTCTCTGAATATCTACGAGGGTGACTCCAAATGTAATGCAACAATTTTTTAAACATTCGATTTATTTTGCACACCTTTTTAATTTTTACAGTGTGTTTATACATCTACACGGAACACGCGGAACAAAAGCTGCGGCGGCGGCGATGGTGTAACGGTTAGCGTACAGGACTGTTGTACCCAAGTTCGGGTTCAAACCCGATTGAAGCCGTGGATTTTTAAGGGCGAAAAAATCCTTCTGACGCCTTCCTTCGGAGGGGAAGTAAAGCCGGCTGTCCCATGTTAGTAGATTTACTTGCATGTAAAAGATCCTCAAGCCTAAATGACGCCTCTGAGCCAAATTCAAATCGCCTGTTTCTCGCCCAAGAAATACCTCCTTTCTCTGCTAGTAGGTGAGACGGAAGAGCAGGCCTAATGGCTGGACTTTCTCTGCGTGGTCAGACGGAAGAGCAGGCCTAATGGCCTGAGTCTTGCCACGTTAAAATAAGGCATTAATTCAATTCAAAAGCTCACTTCTCCGCTTTCTCTCCATCTCTTTCTAGTGCCTTACCACACTTATGAAGAAGGTCTATTATGAAGAGCTCTTACGACACTTATGAAGAACACTCGCTCCATGGAAGTCCGGGGCGGCACGTCTAAGCCACTGTTTGGCAGCCTTCACAATGGAGTTATCATCACCTAGGAACCGTATAACAGAAACCTTTTTCAATTGCATTTTTTTCAACATTCTATCCATACTTGCTTCCCTTATACCCACTTTCATTGACAACCCTTTCACGGTTAAACGTTTGTCAGCCAAAATGAGGTTGTGATTGCACTGCACATTGTCAGAAGAATGCGAAGAGAGCAGTCTACCGCTGTGAGGGAAATGTGAGTCTTCGCTTGCATTAATTCACCTGATAACTGGAATCCCTCTGTACTGCGATCATCAGCATCATCTCCATACACATTTTCCCCTATTGTGAATATTCCTCACTGCCTTGTTCTCACACTAGGTTGCTTCCGACGAACATGTAATGCAGCAGCCATCTTGAACGTGTGCTTCGAGAGCAACACTTGTGGAAACAGGTTGAACTAAATTTGAATTCAAGCGAGAAGAATGATATTCGAAATCTGTTAACAGCACAGAAGTTAGAAGGATTTTTTTTAAATTGATGTGCATTACTTCTGAAGGGACCTTCGTACAAGACAGAATATCTTAAAATGCCATCTAAAATTTGTCCTATTGGCAAATTAGATATCAACTAATCCATAAAATTTAGAGGCTTACAAGCTCTAACGCTAAATCCTTCCCAAAGACGAATGCGCATCAGGCACCGTGCGTGGATGTACATACATCGGGAAATGGCGTGGTAATTCAAATTGCAGCGCTTGAGTTAAAGAAGTGCTGTTCATTCGAAATTAATGATAGCGCTGGGCCTGCTGCCGCCATGCGGGCGACCATAAATCCTGTGGGCATTTGCATGTATGGAGATGAGTGCGCCCACTAAACGGATGCACGTGTTGTGCATTTTGGGGGTTCTTCTTTACACAGTAAAATGTTAACCTAGGAACCTGAGATAAATCAACATCACGAGGCCGGCAGACCACTGGCAGTGTTCCGCGTTCCGACACTCTTTGAGCTTCACGTTACTGAACGCACTTGCTAATTGTAATTGCGTTTTGGAATTCGATCAAGTGCTACATTTCCAAGTAGTAGTTAGTATGTAAATAGTCCATTGTATTGAGTTTTTTCTGCATTACGGAACTGGAAACAGTAATTTAAAGAATATCTTTTAAAAGGATATTTTAACCCTCCATGCACGAAACGCTGTTTCTTGTGACTGTTTTTCATGTGCGAAATAACTATTTATTCTACAGTGCACTAAACATCGCGAGGTGTGTGCGTACTATCTTCGCAATTGTCTTTCGTCGTGACGAGTTATGTGATGATTTACAAACTATAGTGTTACGACACTCACTGTAATCTATTAACTTTTGTGCAAGTAAGGTATTTCTTGTTATTTTAAGTTACCTTTATATTCCTTTACTCGACGCATTGCGTTTCGCTCGCGGCGTGTTAAATAATTGTCACTCAACTCGGGCGCGAGGTGATTCCCGCAATTGCCCCTTTCTCGACCCCGCCACTCTCGGGCGGCAAACTCGACTCGAGCGCGAATCACCAATATGTTCCAGGTTGTTGTGGTTTCATCGGGCATCTTAATTGCGTACGAGACATTTTAATGCGAAAAGGTTTCTTCTTCTTTAAAGTGTGTGTTAAATGTAAAAGAACCGTTTGATGAATTGTTTAATTATTAAGCCGTTTACTTTATAATCCTAGTAAGAGATACAGTGTTTTCACTTACATATTCAGAAATTTACTCCCTACACTGCTACTTTTCAAAACGCGCAGAGATTGGAACATACATAGATAGGTTGATAGATAGATAGGTTGATAGATAGATAGGTTGATAGATAGATAGGTTGATAGATAGATAGGTTGATTGATAGATAGATAGATAGATAGATAGATAGATAAACCTTTTTTATTAGTGTAACCATGTTTTCTGGTGATACATTACATCCCACCTAACATATCATGCGATGCCTTGCCGTGTCTCATCTCGGGCAGTGGAACAGCGTATGTCTGACGTCTTCTACTTCACCGCTGCTGTAGAAGCATACTGCGTCTTCTGTCTTTCTGAATCTCGTAAGGTATGCCTTTATCCATGCCCTGTGAATGCCTGAGTTAAATAGTATGTGACGGACCCGATTTTGCGGCTTATCCATTTGTATATATTCGGGATGAGCCTATGAGTCCATCTGCCGGTCTCCTCTCTGTCCTGACGTTTCTGCCAGCGGTGCATCACGGTTTCTTCAGTTTTTTTATTGCGCTATCCCTACCTTAGTGCGTTCGCCGTCCGTTGCCTTCTTGCTGATGGGAGTAGTCGGAAACTTCTTTCCTTTCTAGAGCAAGCAGGTCAACAGGAGGAACGTTCGCCAGCAGAAGAAAAGTACTTCCGGATACAGTTCTATACGCCTGCATTTTCCTGCATTTTCCTTCTGACAGACTGCATTTTCCTTCTCAAATTATTGTTTCGAAGATATTCTGCTCAGATCGGGCTGCATAGAGCACTTTCGAGTGCATCACACTAAGAAGAAGTCGTCTCTTCTTGTCGCTGGGGCCCCTGGTGTTCGGCATAAAATCTTGAAAGGGATGCTGCTATTCCTAGTGCTTTTTCCGACGTCTCGGTAACGTGTGGTCCCAAACTTAGCTTCCTGTCAATTTTCATTCTTAGGTAGCTCTTGCGACATAATATTTTTTCATTGCCAATTAGGAATGTTGGGTTGGGGTAGGGTCGTTAGTCCATACTTCCGTTTTATGGGCTGTCGCTTCCAGCCTTTGGACGTCAGTAACCTCATCACTATTCTCAGAGTTCACGATGACCTCTAGTAAGGCCGATGTTTCCGCCGTTGCTACTATTATTGCAACGTCTGCAAAACCTACTATTGAGACATTTTGCGGGAGTTTTATGTGCAGTACACTGCCGTACATAATATTCCACAAGACAGGACCAAGTTCCGAAGCTTGTGGGATACCACATGTCATAACGATTTCAATAGGTTCTCCTTCGCCTTCGTAAATTGTCTTTCGGTCGCTTAGGTAGCTCCGTACTGGTGAGGTGGATCATACTGGTGAGGTACTCTGGGGTGTTCTTCTTTATCAGAGCCTTGATAATATCCTCCCATTTTTCAGAGTTACAGGCGTTCCTGATATCGAGCGGTACGAGGGCATAGAATTCTTGTTTTGCTCCCTCTTTGGCTTCTATGTTATTTTCTACGACTGATAGGAGTCGACTGCCTATCTACCTTTTCGGAAGCTATATTGCGTTTCCGACAGATCACGTGTTTTCTCTAGCCATCTCTGTAGTCTCTCCACTATCAGGCCCTCGAATATCAGGTCGAATGGGCTCGTGTTGGGTTTTGCTGCCTTTTAAGAAGAGAGCAAGTTTCTGCTTTTTCGAGACCCTCGGAAAAACGCTTTCCTTCAAGCTATTATATGCATTCAGCACAATTTGGGGGTGGACCTGTCTGAGGGTCTGCCACTGTCTTCAGAATTTCGTTGTGGGGCCTTTATTTATTTATTTATTTATTTATTTATTTATTTATTTATTTATTTATTTATTTATTTATTTATTTTCATTTGGATAGGACAATACAAAGATCAGTGTTTAATACACTCTACATTTTCTATAATTTCTTACATATACTTATAATTAACTAAAAATAATCTTACTAATAATCTTAAAATACAACTTACCTTACTACTAGAGTGGTAGAGATATCTTTATATAATATTTCTACTTGGGTTCGAGATCTGAGAATTTATTCAGGAATGTATAAAAAAGAAATTTATTCTTGATGCATGTTCTGTGTATTGGATTCTGGCAGAGTCTTAGGAGGATAGGTTGGGTATATTTGGGATGTTCTTGAAGAAGTGCGTGTATACAAAAATGATATGGTTAGTTATCGGTTCTAGCTGGAATTCTTTATGGTGTTGAGCATTGGAAATGTACCATGGAGCATTCGTGATGGTGTGGAGGACTTGATTTTGGATTACTTGGAGTTTATTTGTATTAGATTTGGCTGCGCTGATCCAAACTGAGCATGCATAAAATCGTAATGGTCGTATCATAGTTTTATGCAGCAATGAGGCAGTACTGTATGGTAGTTTAGCTGATGTATTTATTATTTGTTTTTGTTGGTGTAGTTTCATTTTTGCTTGAATAACTTTATTGTCGATATGTTTTTTCCAATTGAGTCAGATATCTAAGAAAAGTCCTAGATATTTTATGGGTTTATTATGAGGATGCCATTGTACAGGTTCTTGATTCAACTGTAAGAGGAATGCGAGGACTTAAGGTCTCAGGGAAAATATTTTTGCTTCTGTTTTTGACGGGTTTATTTTAATTTTATTTTTGTCTGCCCAGCTGCCAATTTGGTGTAGATTGAAGATCGATTTTTGTTGAGTTTCTGGTGGGACCTGATAAATATATAGTCGTGTCATCATCAAATTGGGTGGTTTTTATTGTACTATGTTTCGGTAGGTCAGCTACATAGAAGTTGTAATATGCGTTAGATAACGGGGAGCCTTGGGAAAGGCCTGCTTCAATTGCTTTTGGGTTGTAGTGATGATTATCAACTGTAACGGCAAAAGTTCTGTTATCAAGGAAGTTGGAAATGATTTGTGTAAGATAATCTGGAGTGCCTATTTTAGGAGTACGAGTTTCTGGAGTGCGAGTTTCATTAGTTTTATATAGTTTATAGTTTGGTGCCATGTTCTATCGAAGGCTTGAGAAATATGAAGAAAAATTGCTATTGTATGATAGTGTTTTTGAAATGCCATATATATGTTTTCAGTGATTCTGAATAGTTGATGATGTGTGGACACTTTTTCTGTGAATCACATTTGTTCCATAGGTATGATTTTTGTGTTGTGCGGATGTTTTTTTTAATATTCTTAATATTATTTTAGTAATAACTTAGCGTGAGAAGCCGACTGATTGATCGGTAACTGTTGGTTAGAGATGCATTCGTGTTTGGTTTTTGTATTGGAAGAATTACTACATGTTGTCATACATCGTGAAAGTAACCTAGTGTGAGGCATAAATAGAATATATTGGTCAAATATGCAATGGCTGTTTGGGGAAGATTTTTCAATGTTAAATTGTTAATTTTATCATGTCCAGGGGCTTTCTTGACAGGTAGTGATTTGATGATTTTATTTCTTTCTTTAGGTGATGTGTAGTGTATTTTATTATGCCGACCATACGTCTGTTCGTTTATTGTGTTGTTGATTGTGAGATGACTAGAATGAGATTTAGTATTGTTCAGGGTGAATGTGGATGCAAAGTGATAGATAGCTCTTCGGCTTTCCGAGAAGGTGTGTTCATTTTTCCTGTGGGGTGTCTAGTGGGGGGGTGGTATTCTTTTTTCTTAATATTTTGTTAGTACATTGCCAAATGGATTTGTTGTTAGTGTTTAGTGATTGCATTTGTGTTTGAAAATGCTGATTATTGAAGTTTTTGATTGATTTGCGTTCTATAGTTATTAGTATGTTAAGTTCTAGTTTTAGCCCTGGTGTTCTTAGTTGTGACCATAGTCTGCGGGTTTTGTTTTTGATTTGTATTCGATTTACTACTTCTGGCGGAAGTTTATATTGTTTATCTTTATTTGTACTCTTTGATTTTAATGTCGTCTCTTTAATTGTGGTGTGTATTGTGGTGGTTAGTTAGTTGATTGATTGCTCTATTTCTAATGGTTTGGCGTGAATTTCAAATTTAGGTGTTGTTGAGTTCCTTAAATTTTGGAAGTTTTTCCAATCAACTTTTAACATATTTGGTTTTGTACTCGTCGTACGATGGTGGTATTTGATGTGTAGTTATTAAGACCGATATGTAATCAGAGTCTAGATCGAATAATGTAGTAGCGTAATTTTAGCGTTAGTAATTCCGATATCGAGAATATTGGGATTTCTTAAGCGATCATGTGGGTAATATGTGGGGGCTGGAGGTGAAATTAACTTGAGAGTAGTGCGATTTAGTATTTAAGCTAATATTTCCCCATTAACATTGGTGTTCGAACAACCTCAGTTTGTATTTTTGGCATTTAGGTCCCCTAGAAGTATGATGTTATTTAGTTGAAACAGTTTACTAAATAGTTTATGATTCGGATGATTGCAATTATAGTCTGTATTTCATTTTTCATTTCTAATTTAATGGCAACGGTTTCCATATTACGAGTACCAGGGAGAATTATTGGGTAATGTTATATATTTTTATGGATGGCTATTATCACACCTCCTCATTTATTTAAGTTTCTGTCGATTGTGTAAAAAATTGGTTTGGGAGATTTTTTTCACTTTAAGTGAGTCTCTGTGATACAAATTATATAGGCACGGTGTGAATTTAAGAAGTTTATTAGTTCTGTTTTCTTGTTTGTTGAGCAGTTAGCATTCTAATTGGCGAGAGAAAAACATTTAAGGTGTTGAGTTGCCTTTATTTTCGTTAATGTAGGTGTAAAATGAATTTTGAATTGAGTTGAGTGGAAATAAGGGTGTTTATGACATTGTTCATATAGGAAGTAATTGTATTAATTATTGTATTTAAAATGGGTTAGTTGTGCTGTGATTCTCGGGGAAGGTTGGTTGAACTAGAATTGTTGATATGATTTGGATGTGGTACTACTAATATGGGTGAAGTTGTTGAGTGTTGGTGTTTGGGGAAGATGAGGGAATTGGGTGTTAGATTGTAGTGGAGTGGGTTGGTGGGAAGATCTTTTATTGTTTTGGAGGTTGTTTTGGTTACCAGTTTTCTTTTTTCTTTTTGTATTCTTTTAGGTAAGGACAGATGGAGTCTCGACTATTGGCCTCGTGACTGCCTTCGCAGTTGCGACACTTTGGTACTTGATTACGATTAGGACAAGTTACCGAGTAGCGGTTACCCGAACAAAAAGCGCAGCTAGTTGAGTGGTTGCAATTATTATTTGTATGACCATAATCTAGACACCGCTGGCATTGTATGGGGCCTTGGAATTTTTTCCTTGCTTCCGCGTTTACTCTATGATTACAAATTGCTTAATGGTTAGAATATTGTCTATTGGATCTTGTCCAGAAAAAACAGGTGCAACTACTAGGATAGGTCTGTTTTCTTTGTGAAGTCTGGTAATTTTTATCAGCGGAGGACAGCGTATATCTGCATATATTTGTTGGTCAGTAATGGATTGATTGACGTTCTTGAACACTACAGATATTTTTTTATTTAGTGTATCTCTAAAGGAATGAAAACTTCAAAGAGTGTTATTTAAATACTTGATTAATTTTCGAAAGTCCGTAGGTGAGCTTGCACTTATTTTTATTTTATTGTTTTTTTGATCTGCAATGAAGTTTCAGGTGACTTTAGATTTGAGTTCTTTGATGAATGCATTAATATTTGTGATGTCTGCTACTACACAGTCCGTCCCACAGAAAAGGTGACTGATGTGAAATAAAATACAATAAGTTGTTTGTTCTTAGTGAACATGATTTTTTATTCAAAATAGTCTCTTTTTGAGTCAAGACACAACTGGAAGCGTTGGAAAAATTGTTCAAACCATTTCTGATCGTCAACATTTGCAATTGCCTGCAGGATCGTTGTCGTAGCCTTCTGGATATCAGAAATCGTGTCAACGCCGTCCTTTCATGGCCATTTTCAGTTTGGGAAATAGCCAGAAGTTGCACGGAGCTAAATCCGGCGAATAAGGATGATGTTCAAGCGCAACAATACGTTTTTCAGCCAAGAATTGGCGAACGATCTTGCTTTTGTGCGCTGGAGCATTGTCGTGCAACAAACGCCAAGTTCCTTGGTTGCGGTATTCAGGCCTCACCCGAACAATCCTCGACCATAAACGAGTTCGAACACCCAAGTAGTAATGTTCACCATTTGACCTTTCTTTATGGATAATTCCTTTGGAATCAAAGAAAACTGTTAGCAGTGTCTTGACACGACTTTTCTGCATTCGCGCTTTTTTCGGTTTCGGAGATTCTGGACCTTTCCATTCCGAGCTCTGGCGCTTTCTAACTGGCTCGTATTGAAAACACCATGTTTCATCACCGGTTACGATACATGACAGGAAGTCGGCGTCCTCATCGGGCGATCGTTTCATGTCTCTGCAGTGTTCCACTCTGCAATGCTTTTGATCGTCCGTGAGTGAGTGCAGCACAAAGTGACAACAGATCTTCTTTTTATCCAGATTTTCAGTCAATATGCGATACACAGTTGTTTTAGGAATTCCAGTGAGCTCCTCAATTAACCTGGTAGATGCACAACAATCATTGTGAAGAATTTCTGCCAATTTTTGAACTTTTTCTTCGACTCGAACTGTCGCTGATGCTCCTGGACGTGGATCGTCTTCAATGCTCTCTCTTCCATCACAAAATATTGCATACTACTTAGATACGTTTTTACGACTCATTGCTTTACTACCATAAACACTTTGTATCATTTCAAAAGTTTCTGTGGCACTTTTACCCACTTTGAAACAAAACTTAATGTTCGCACGTTGCTCCACTGCTCTTTTCACGACCGAGGGTCAAAACATACTGTTGCAGTTTTATTTACTGCGAGCAATCTGTGATGCCAGTGCTGTTCCTTTTAAAACGGAAAGTAGTCGAAACACAACACTACTTAATTCCTGCATCAGATCACAGATTATGCGATTGGTTCCGCGAATATAAAATCAGTCACCTTTTCTGTGGGACGGACTGTGTATAATTGGTGGTATTTTATTGGGGGTTTCACTTTGATCACTTTGATTACTAGGAATGTCGTTGATATGAGCGAATCTATTTTCGGTTGTTTGCTTATCAAGTTCACTTAACCTGTTTTTCACCGGCACATTAAGTGATAGAGAGTTAGATTTTGTGTTTTGATCACTGTATCTGAACTTTTTGGGTTCATGCTGTATATCATTGTCTGTCACTGACCTTTTTCTGGAGTCTGGAGTAGTATTTTTCTGGTAGCTGAACGGTTGGGGGTTGGCCGAGTTGAATCGGTTCCTTGCCATTGGTGCTGGGGGTGTTGATTGATGTTCTTCAGCGTCACCTCCATTTCGTCTGCGTTGAATTGATTTGGGTTATCTGGGATGAAACTTTCCATTGTAGCTGGTTGGTTCTCACTGGTGTTACGAACAAGTAAAGCAGCACTTACGACTTCACTAGGGTCATAGCTGCATCCCTTTCTCTAGACTAATTTGCACTAAGTCGCACTTCACCGAAATTGTTTAGATGAATTATTTATGAGTAGCACTTGTGTGGTCCACTTCACTAGATAATAATTTATTTTTGTCGCGATGCGACGCGTGGCTCCCCACCACTCCGTTATTGAAACTACGAAGTAACGGTTTTATCGCAACAAATCTGTCAGGGTCGCACGGCAGAGCTCTAGACCACCTCTCGCCACCACTGTCGGGCGAAGAACGTGGAGGGTGATAGACAGCAACTACCGATCCTCTGCATTCTTTACAAAATATACCTAACTTAACTAACTGACAGTTATTTTCAATACAGCCTATTTTAATATTCTCTATTTTAATCTCTGTTCTCACGAATATTACTGCTCTCCCCGTTCTTCGATTCTGTGAATTACACATAATACATCTATAGCCCTGAATTCCAATTTCCCAATTCTCTTTATCTTCTGTTACTCGGGTCTTCGTGAACGCCATTAAAGTAGGAAGATATGTTTATTTTGACATTTATCTACGTATCTACTTATTTGATGAAATTTTGATACACGACTTTATTCATTTAGTGTTATGAATGTATATTGTTTCAAAGATTGCTATTCAGAAGAAAATTCATTTATTTTTCTCCTTTAATTTATCATTCTTATATAAGTTGGACGATTATTGGCTGTTGCTTCATGGTCAGTCAAAGGGTCCACCAATTTTTGTCTTCTAACCTTCTCTTCCCAGTTCACACATTTTTTTTAATTAATTTGCATCCTCTACTGTCATGATTACCCACACAAACTTTACATACAATTTCTTTCTTACCAATTTCACTGAAATAATTAAAACCCCAACACTTGAAACATCTGACTTCCGAATTCGAATACCTTTTCCATCCTGTTTACTTTCCCCTTTTCCACTAATAATTTAAATATCCCTGCATCTGTTCCTAGAATAATATTACCTGTTCCATCATTTCTATTACCTTGGTCAGTATTATATCTTTTTAACACTTTCATGTCATTATATTCTCTCGTTTCTATTTCATTTTGCATTTTAATTACCTTAATCAATTGTTTGTCTTCTAATTCATACTCATTTCTAACTTCTATAATTTTATGTTTAGGTTTAATATTCTTTGGAATTAAAACATGTACTTATTTTTTTAAATGTCCCCTACTTTCTTTTTCAATTGCTCTCTCCCTTTTTTATTATTACATTCTACAATCACTGCTCTCTTTCTTCCATTCTTAATTTTTCTTTACTCTTACGGAGAATGTATTAATACTAACATTCTTCCAGACCGTTTGTTCCGTTATATTACTATCTTGTGGTATTTCAGGTTTTATTACAATGATCTTTTTTTCTAGCTATTTCAGTATAAGTTATTGTATAGCACTCCTTTTTATTAATATTTGCCCTTTTTATTATTTCTGCCATCTGTACTTTTATAATATTTATTTCTTCCAAAACTACATCCCTGACAATTTCTTTCAATTCATCTATACATTGCTGTTAATTTTTAATTTCAAAATTATCTTGAATTATTACATCTAATTTGCTTTCTAACACAATATTGTTTCCACGTGAATTTACTCCATCATTTTCCACCATTTACCTTCATTCTTATTTCCATTATTTTCAGCGACATACTTTCCCCTATCCCCATCACAGTTCACAAGCTCATCTATAGTATCGAACACTTACGATGTTTCTTACTACAGTTACTATGGAATATTTCATACATTTCCTACAGTTCCTCTGTGATTATTTCTTCCTGATTTCGCCCCAAATCGCACGTGCTTGTAATTCTCTCCTTTCTCTTAAGCTCTATTAACCTTCACTTATAATCCGCCTGTTAAGGCCAGTCAGCTGTACACTGTCAGCTCCCTGGGCAGCCGTCCGGCGTACTTAGTTGTGTCGTCACGAACCAGAACAGTCAGTTCCCTCGCACTGCCCGCCACCCGCCCCTCCGGAATCCGCTGTGCCCAGCACTGCCACCACGCCCTCGCTTCAGACACTCAATACTCAGCATATGATCGACAATTTGTTGTACTTTCTCCGATTTCAACAAAACTGGAACACCCTAATTTTCAACACTTCCTGTCCTCCCACTTCATTTTCCCAACTGTCAGACTCCCTCGTCGTTTTCAAAAACGTTTACCTCACTTTTCAGCCCTCTTTTACGGAGCGTCTCGCTCCTACGACCGCACCGCTTGGCAACGCAACTGCAACTCAGAGACACTGATAAAATTTTGCGTTCAAGCATGCACTCATATGGAATTATAAAATCTATGTAAAGTAGATCAAAATAGTATTCTTACTAGCGTTTCTTCCGTAACATTTGGAAGATTAATTTTAAACTTCGTTAATCCCCAAATACAAAGAATTGTTGTAGTACCGCTACAGAAATGTTTATTTAAAGGTGGCTGAAACCAATGATATAGTGTAGGAACTAAGTTAATCCATAGTGTAACAATTTACTTACATTCCAAACCATTGAAAAACTAAAAGACCAAAAAACACAGACATAATTACATAGTTGCTAACTCTTACATAAACTATCACTTCTATAATTGAAATGTATTACTTGCAGATGCAAATGAGATTATAGTCGGAGAACCAATAATACAAATACAAACATTTAAAACTGTAGGTTCAAGTAAGTATTTTTGTTTCACAATAATGTTCACGTTGTCAGAGGTAAATGAACGAGGCGTTTGGAAAATAGCATGGAAAGGAAACAAATCGCAGTTCTCAAAGTTTCATTGTATTCGCGGTGTTGTTCCTCCCCCAGGGCAAATGAAACAAATGCTCTTCCTGCTGTGTTTACCTCGAGTTCTAATTTAATTAGAGCCCAGTGCGATCCTCTTGAGTGTATTTGCAGACGCCATCTTGAGCCTTCTAAGCACCGGAGGTAGGTACCTTGCGCAAATATTTGACAACCTCCGAAGGCCGTGCATCGTCTCCGAAGGCAGAGGAGGAGTAGTTTGGTTGGGTTTATGCCGAGAAAGAAGCTCTTTTTTGCACTTGGCTAATGTTATAATCAGGGCTCGGATTCAGATAACATGTCAGCTTTTCGCTAGTGTATTTAGACGTAGCTAACTTGTAAATGAATATTTATCAGGACATTTGGTGATAGAAATGTATAGTCTATTAGTTTGTTTTTTTGCAATTTTTAATTTTAGGTCATGTTTTGGACCTTTTTGTCATTAATTTATCGTTTTTACGCATTTTGTTTCCGCTTCGTACGTTTTGTTATTGCATGTTTCATGAATTTACATTGATACACTAAAACTAGATTTACATTTTATCATCAGTTCATGACGAATTTCACTAGTGCAGTGGCCTCTATTTTTAGAACTCTCAAAATTGCACAGATCTCCGATAACTTCCTCGACTTTTCTAAACTGTCGATTGGAATATAGGTGCTAAGGATTAGATTTCCTCTTGGAAGAAAGACTTTATGTTCAAATATAATTTTATATAAATGAATTTGATTCAAAATTGAAAAATTCATTGAATTAATAAACATTTTCCTTGAAATTTTTGAGTAATTTTTTGAAAAATTAGGTTATTTTCCCCTTATTTTTAAGTCACTTTATTGGTCATGTTCCTCTTATTTTTAAGTTATTTTATAGGTAATTTTCAAAGAATTTTTAGGCCATCAGAATTCGAGCCCTACTTGTTATTAGTCACGTGGGAGATCACACAAAACGAGGAGAGCGCAGTTCGGACCGGAGGCGTAGATTGACACGACCGTTATTTCCAGGTACGTCAACTGCTATGGTCGTTAGTGCCGTTAGTGAAGAGAATGTTATATCGAGTGAGGTGGCAGATTCCTTTCCCGCTAAATAGTGAGAGACGATGTCGACTACTAGGTCGATAGATTGATTGGTTAGTAATTGCGGGCGCGTGAACTGCTAAGGTCATTAGTCCCACATAATTGTGCTGCAGGAGGAGGCGGCAGTTTTTGCTGCAGGAAGTGGCGGTGATCTTCCACCGTTGAACGGCGAGATCAAATGCCCACCTACACGTCAGCAGCAGGGTTTTCCCCAACCTGGTATCTCGCACCAGGGGGCCACCGCTCCTGCCTGGATACGATCTAAGCTTCCAACTGCTCTCCGGACAAGTGAGGTAGTGTAGTGAACGTGAGTGTAAGAAAGGGTTGAGAGCGGTCCGTGGCCCGTTTGTTAGGGTACGTTTGGTAGGGTAATTAATTTTCTCATTCGAAAATTCCGAAAGACAACTTTACCGCACTTCTCCAGTTTGTACCGACCTTTCGCGTGTGATTACACAACTGACCTGTTTGGCAGTAGACGCAGAGAAGAGCTCTGAAATCCGCGAGGGAAGAGCTCCAGGGGAGGTAGCTCATGTTAGATGGAAGATGAGCGTTTGCTGCAAGGTTTATCACGACGAAATATATTTCTTACAAAAATGAACAACAGATAAAACTAAAAGTTGGAAAAACTTGTATTAGTAGTTTCGACTATGTATAGTTAATATTAGTGCTATTAGTTTTATTATTTTAGCTGCTAGGAGGGGCAGCTGCCTCCCGCCTGCCCCTCGCAGGAAACGACCTTGGAAGCGGAGTCTGCCGCTTGCGGCGAGCAGTGGCGTTGACTCACAAGCGAGCGCGCTGGGTTACACCTGCTTTGCAGGTTGGCCATATTTACATCCGTGAAAGCATAGGCCCAATTCGCAACTTCAGGATGTTTTTAAATGACTTGCAGTGTGTATCGGCTCCCAAAAGTTTGATCGTGAGATTAATACGGCATGTGCTTCCGATGAAATGAAATGTTAGGACAGGTTTTGACATGTCATATCGCACCATTCCCTTGTGAGTTGATTATCTGACCACCAAAAGAAATCATTGGAAATTTCTAAGTTGCCGATATTTAGACACAGTGAATTAAATGCAAATTAGATTTGGAAATATATTAATAAAAACTGGAACAAATTAAAATTGTGTTGCTGTTAGGAAAGCGATCTATTCAGATCATTTTTCAATTTCGCACAATGAATTTAGTTCACTATCTTAAGAATTAAAACAAACAACAATTTTTAAAGTATGGTCACAAGGTTTTTTGCTTATTTCTTCCATTTCGACAATTATTTTTATTGCTTTGCTTAATGGCCTGAGATTGCTCCACCAGTTCATGATGACACTACTGTAACGACCGTGGTCAGTTATCTTCTCCTAGCAAACGGAGTATTATTATAGAAGAATTAACGAGCAGAATGATTTACAGTCTTGGAGACTATGTGGAATGATTCTCAGATCCACGGAAATGAGGATTTGTGCAAAGATTTGCAGGAATATTAGCAAAAATAACTTCGAAGTTGTTAAGAAGTTGAAGTGTAGTGAATTGTAAGGCTAGTGAACTGTATGACAGATGTCTTAAAATTAAAATGTTATTTTACTTTCTCGTAGACCTACGTATATACGGAGTAATATACATAGTATTTACTCCAGAGAGGAAGTTGGTTGTTAAAACAAACTACTAGTACGCAAGGCAGGCAGAGTTCCCCACTTCCCTGCACAGAAGTGTACTTTTGTCATTTCTAGAACGGATAACGCGGATTCGCCGACAAACGGTTCCGAATCATGTGCTCCCGACTTGTCTGGCGTTGCCAGGCTCTCCAGTCGCGAGCAGATGTTTCCACCCCCACCCCTCCCCCTTTACTCGTTCGCGAGTAGCGTCGCTCGGCTGACCCGCAGAGCGCGCGCGCGCGGCGCGGCGCGGCGGGAGTTTATTAAACAAAAGAAGGAGGAGACGCGGCTTTGCTACGGAGAGAGCTCTCTTGTTTACTTGGAGAACAAAGAGATGGAGATAGTGTCCTCGCATCTAACGAGCTCTCGTAGGGAGCCGCTATTGTCCACGCAGCGCCGGCCTACTTTCTGAAGCTATTATTTAAGTAATTACTTCAACTAACCAGAGAGCACAGTTATTAAAATTTTAGTGATTTAATAACGCTATTTTTTATGTGCTTCACCCTGTTTTTTTCTCTCTGGAATTTGGCTTTTGGCTTTTCTTGGCTTTTATGTTGACAGTATTAAGGAATAACTGGGATTTTTTTTTTAAAATTAAGATCATTAATTTTTTAATGATTGAATAATTGCATAATGGTTTGCTAGGGGTAAATGAGCTATCATCTTTGTTAAGATGATAGGTTTAGGCGGAAAAATATACGAGCAACTTTATTATTAAAATAGATAATAATAGGAAACTCTAACATTATTCAACTGACACCTGTTAATATGATACCACTTTACATCGCACCTTTTCAAATTCCACTCATTTCACAAAACTGGCAACTATGGAGGCAACGTATGGCAGGATGTTGCATGTATGTGATATGTTTACCCCTGTTCAATTTTTCTTATTTATATTTGATTTGTAAAAATTCGTAACTTACAATCATTTAAAAACTCTCCAATGCAAAACAATCCACACACTTCTTTAACAGGCGTAGATTTACTCAACAGTGCTTTAAAATAATATTTTAGAAGCCTTAGAAACACCCAGTTAATCAATAATTTTTTTCAGAGGCCTCAATTCAGCAAATAAAATTAATAAGAATGTTTTCCCCGTGAATTCGTCTATTCGCGCGAAGTGGCTCGCCTAACTTACTGGTGTGAGAAAATGAAAAATTTCAGACGTTTGTACGAGACTAATTATGTAGAAGCAAGAGTGGATCCTACAACTGATATGTGGGGCAGAATGTGGTCCCATAACGTCAGCGCACGCATGTACGATGCAAACTGCCAGAACTTAGTCGCGGTGAAAAATTTACTTCTTTTTAGCGCGGGATTAGCGAGTTATGTTGCCATCGACTTCCTGCCGATAAAGTCTTCGCTGAGAAAATAAAGGTCTCTCTCAATAACAAAACCAGTGGTGCTTCAAAATGGCGTACACTTCCTCGTATTAGTAAGTTTTCGAATTCCTTTCGTCTGAGCTAGTTTTTCGGTGTATCCCTATCCTCTTGCTGGCTAAACATTTTCAAAAAATTGAGAATTTTTTTTTTAAGTTCTCAATTTTTCGGTTTCCCAATGATAGAACTCAACTATTACTTTAAGATTATTACGGAGGAGTAAAACATCGTCCTGCAAGGACATTTTCATTAATTTTTTTAAAGAAAATTACGTTTAAGCGTTAGTGTAAATGCGAAGTTTGAAGTTCGTTTTAACAGATATTTTAAGTTTTCGAACAACTCTGACATTCTGAGTATTTTCACTATCAAATGCAATGAAGTGTTCAAATTGCACGAAATATGCAAATTAATTTTTATATGCAAAGATATTTTTACAAAACTTTGTAATTTTTGAAAAAAAACAAAAAATACAGCAAAATGACTTTTATATCATATTTTACAGTGAATTTCGCACTATTGGTGCAATACGTTCTCTGTGTTATTGTACTGTTATTTAAGTTTTACTGTAATTCAAGACTGGAGCAGTTTTTGAGAAAATGTCGTTTGAACATTTCCGAAAATGTGCGAGTACATTTTGCACCACCAAAATTTTAAAGAAAAAATCTGGAGGCGTTTTCGCGAAAAACGTATCTTTGTTATATTTTATTTTTTGGCATAACGAATTCTCCTTGAGAAGAGAAAGTTATGTAACAGTGCGCCAAAAAAGGCGGGAATTCCGTCAGAAAAAACTTATTGAAGGGTTCTTGTAACGAAGCAGTAGATAAATGCTGTTGCTATATTTCGAAAAAGAGCATCTCTAACTCGTGGTGTAGCAATAATCCGTGTTTTGTTGATTCTTCGTATCAAAAAAGGGTTTGACAACGTTCGTCTCTGTGTTTGTCTGTCTGTGGTCAATGCTAGGGCCTAAACCGTTCAGCCGATTTTCTTCCAAATTGGTATATTTCAATTGATCTCTATGAAGTCACAGCTTTAGGAGTTTCAAACAGGTGTTTTATATTTTGAGGGTACTTCACATAATGCATCAAATTCATTTTCAAAATTTTATCAAAAAAAGTGCAAATTTTTTTATTAAATTTTGTTGATTTGTGCGAAGGACGTTTAAGAGAAATGTTCTGATCTCATTTTTGCTGACTTTCCCGATTTTCCAAAAATTCACTCACAAAAAATAATGGAATCTACAAAATTGATAGAGGTTTTTGCTCAGACAAAATCGGGCCCAGTCTCGCTCTAGACGTCGTGGCGTAAGCATCGCATCGCTCCGCTTATCGCTGTGCTTCGGTGTTACGCTCAAACTCGTGTTTAGTGAAAGTACAAACGGGCGCCGCTACCAGCGGCTCCCCATTTTTTATAACAGTGATGTTTTTTTAAGTGCAATAGAATTGTTTATTGCTCATAACGAAGTATTGTGTTACTCAGTGAAAGTTTAGTGGTGCAGCGAAAGCTGTATGTTCGCAACAAGTGCCCCCGCTTTTGGGGGTCAATTGGTGTCAGCAGCCCACGTTCTAAATGGTGATACGCCAGATCAGTTCACAGCAATGAATGGAGATGTGCTTCCATTTCCACCACAAATGGAAAATATTCAACCCTTGGAACAGTTCAACACATCGCAACCGCCCGCCGTGCAGCTGGATGGAGAGGCGGAAGGGACTCTGACCAACCTTCAGTCAGTAAGCACTAAAGATGCTTATTTTAACAGGTATGGTCTTGCCCCGCAACAATCAGTTAACAGTCAACCAGTGTTTTTAATGAAACCAGTAAAAGTCTAAAACGCATGCACATAGACCTACCAGATGAAAACAATGCTTTTAAAAGAATACTGTATAACGTGCCGTTTCTGAATCCAAGGCAGAACACCCAAATCTCTTTCCACAAAGTGATCTATTGAATGTAGCACAGCTCATACGATCAAATTCATGTTCAAGATCCTATTTGTCTTAATCATACCATATGATTCCTGCTATACACAGAGACTACAATTAATGGTTGACAAATCGTTATATACGATATGACTATTGTAAGATATTTTATTACAAGGAAGTGAATTTTATTGATATGTCACTTTTTCTTTTCACTTTAGAACAATGCCGTTTAGTACAGACATTAATTTTATGTTATGACAAAAGGAAAACGAAAAGAATACTAACGTGATATTTATTAGCTTAGTTTTTTTAGTAGGGAATGTACTCCATATGTCAAAGATATCAAATTCGCGATAAGAATGCAGAGGAATAAAATAAAAGCAATTACGAGGTTAATTTAACTTAGAAAAATCAGAAGCTGAGTTCTGTAGGCTTGGCTGTGCTGCTAGTTCAGGCGTTATTTTTTGGCCCCTATCTTCAAGGCTAAAGCTACGCCAGAGGTGAAAGTTGCAAAATTTTAGAAGGGAAGTAATTAAGTCGGCCTGAAATCTAGAATCGCAGTAGCAGAAAATTCATTTCATTTATGGCAGTCATACTATTGAATAGATAAGATAAAAGTAAATAATAGGTCCGGAACATGCCAGGCGAAAAATAGTTGTAAATAATAAAAGTTTAGAACACGTTTGCATCTTTAATTACTTAGGCTGCAGTGTGACATATCCAATGATCATGATGTCAAACTGAGTAGATTCCTGAGAATGCGAGAAATAATTAAAAAAAACATTAAGAAATAAAACCCGAAGAGACACTCAGTTAAAATTCTATAAAACGCGTGTCGTTTCAACACTAACTTATGGATCAAAAAATTGGATCTTACATAGATCAAAAAGAAACATTGAAACCAGTGAAATGAAGTTCCTGCCAAGTGCTGCTTACTATACTTTACTAGATCGTAAGAAAAATGTGGATATACCACAAGAACTAAATATTTTTAACCTAGAAAGAGTCGAAAAACAGAAACAAAATAATTAGAATAAATGACGTCAGACTCCATAAACAAATAGATTATGTACTGGATGACTGAAGAAGAGTTGGAAGACCAAAGACTCGATGGATTGACGACATTAACGTTGAAGAGAACGGAACAGGCCTTCAGTCCTAATCCTTGATGTGGACGAAGAAAAATAAATGATTTAGGCGCTAATAATAATATTATCTAAAAATAATATTCGCCACAAAGCTGCTTTTCGGCGTTATTCAAATTATCAGACAATTTGTTTATATTCTAATAACACTTAAGCGAATGAAAATGTTGAAACGGGCGTTTTAATGGCTGTTTAGAATAAAAAGGAAAGTTTGAATCTTTAAAAAATTTACATAGTTGTCGTGAGGCAGAAATTGTAACTGCAATAATCTCACGAACGTCCAATAAACGTTATAGTTTGTTTTGTTGTTTGCTTTTTTCAAAAAATCTTAAAGACAATCATTTCGCTCCGACGCACCGTTTATCGCCTTGAGGCGCTACCGAGGCCACGATATCACCTCTGCCCTCGGCGTTGAGTGTATGAAGCGAACAGTCGAAGCGAGACATTGCAAACCTCTCTTTTCAGTGTACTTATGTGCGTAAAGATTCTGATATGCTAAATTCAAATTAACAATTAAATATCTCACGAACGGAAGTTGATGGCACCGATTGGATTGCGGAATTTTGTATTGCGTTTAAAGGGGATTCAGAGGAGACAAGAAACAATTTGAAACATTTGCAAATTTCTAAATATTTTCCAACTTTTGCAGATCGAAATTACAGTTACAAAGTGATTGCTAAAAGAGAGAACAATTGTTGCTAAAATGCTAAATATTTACTGATCAATTGATAGTAATTGTGGATGGAAACCCCCGCTAAAAAATATTTGTCGCGCAGGCAAAGTCTGTCCTTATGCAGGGGAAGATGATATTTTGCTCATACGTAAACAATCGAACCCCAATCCCAGGATTAGCATCTTTTCCGACCCATGGTATCTGGCGTCAATCACAGAGGCACTAAGATTCTGACAGAGAATAATTCTGACTTAAGACCCGGATCGAAGGCAGTCCAAGTTTGTCTGACCGGTTGAAAATAATGTCACCCGCTAGTCTTGTAGGGGGAACTTACATACGGAATATAGAGAACATTATGTATTGTTGCCGGATATCGATTACAAAAAATTGTACATATTACAAAAAAGTTGTGCATGACCTTTTTTAAAAACAATTTTGTACAACCGATTTTGTCTTTTTTTTAAATTTATTTTTCTGCCTGTTCGGCATAATATGCCTTTCAGGGGTTTTAATTTACAATGATTCAGTACTAAAATACAGCCACAGCCTAAAATATTCTCACTAGAAAAATTACACAACCACGAAACAAATTAAAATAATAATACTGCCAATTCCTTGCTTAATAATGAAACGTCCGTAAAATTCTGGGTGTATTACTGCGATTCAAAAATTAACATGGAAAAACCACATTCAAGAAATTAACGAACAAAAATATATCGCAAAAATGAAAAACAAAACTCTACCCCATAATAAATAACAAGTCATCGCTTAGTATGGACTGCGCATTATCATATTCAAAACGTAATACTCCCTCATAACATACGCCTGTCAAGTTTGGAACAATATGAGCAAACACACATCTAAAGAAACGACAAAATCATTCAAAACAAGTATCTAAAGAAAAAGCCGTACAAGCCCCTTGGTTTATTCAAATATGCCAAAATTCACAGAGAGCTACTTCTATTACGATATACTCAACGGATGAGCTAACAGTTTTTAACCTTTCCTTCCCCGTGGCCGTGTACAAAGTGCACAAATATTGATCTAGGCAAAAATGCTTCCATCCCAACCCGCATATCGCTCGATTACCCAAAGACTTCTCTTACACCACCGTAAATTAGAATTTCCATCCCCTCGCATTAATCAATTCCGCTGCTGGAAAAAAATCAAATTTAATGCATTATTTGAAAAAAATAAAATAAAATTTTATTGTGAATTACTTGCTCTGCAGACTTGTTACGAGGAGCCCTGTGGTCCTTCCTCAAATACTGTCAGCCGAAAGTGCCAAAAAATTATGTGTAATAATAAATTGGGAAATTA
>BOPP01000028.1:2273052-2316303 GCA_017312745.1 Gryllus bimaculatus
TAGAATGGATAAAATATCTATGTAGGGTGGGAACCGAACCCGCAACTTCACGAGTGCTAGAACAACACATCCAGACTGAGCCATTCTTCCCCCTTGCTGCGTTCCTCTTATTCTAACACATTTTATATTAAAGAAACTTGAAAGAATCATTACGTTTACAAAAAATTATGTCAGTTGAGTTTTACTGGCAGGAATCACGAAAGTCTTTTTCCTTGGTGCTACAACTATTTTGCTGTCAATGGATTTTAAAATATTTTAAACTCTCTCCAATAAGATAAATTATATCTTCATAGCACGATCTACACAACGTAGTTTCGGAAATAAACGGTAGATAGAGCTGTCGGCAAGCAGGGATGTCCAGAGCCATCAACCTATCGCGCCAAGGCATTTTCGACGCGAGACTTTGTTTCCAAGAGTGTACGCTATCGATGTTGAATTCTCGACCAGATATTCAGGGTAACCGTTATGATTCAATTATTTAAGTCTACGGATTCCGGAGGTAATGCTAAATATTTCAACATTAATTAAGAATACATATTGCACACCACGAAATGGAAATGAATAAATGACTGGAGTTTTAAAAAGCTTTGTCTTTTCTTACATCAGTCGTCCTACTGGCAACTGTAATTTGAATTTCTGTCATTCGTGTCGTCTAGTCATCCAAAATGTCGTAAAATGTCGCCCAAAATACCGTACTCGTGACCGTCTCTCACTGCAGAAATATGAACTGACTCTCCACCTGGCCCCTTCCCTGCATCCCGCTGAGTGGGATGCGCTCTTGGACTCCATGAGAAGCCGCATCTTCACGCCGCGTCTGGGTGTTTGATGTCACGTAGACAGCAGAAATGTGCTGGGAATTGCATGGCACGCGCCCAATCAAACTCTCCCAGCACACGATTCATCTTTTCTTCTAAAATGCCTTCAAAGAGCAGCGAAACTGAGCTGTTCAAAGCGTGGCCATATTTGAATTGATTTGGCGGTCAATGTGCCAACACTTATGTTGACGCTTTTCTCTTAAAATAACCATCACATTTAATAAATTCGGTCTCAAAACGTCTTTCAACCACACTCTTACATTACAGAAAACACTATCCAACACCAAAGATCCAATTCCACCCACCTCCTAATGCGGGGTCTATGTTCTCACTTGCAATGCCATATATGCCAAACATGCAATTGCAATGTCAACAACTGCAATGCCATATATATATATATATATATATATATATATATATATATATATATATATATATATATATATATATATATGACAAACAGGCGGAAAATTCACACAGAGCATCAAAAAACACGAACAAGTATGGAGAAACAACACTACCACAGTCTCACACTTAATGGACACTTAAATTTATACAGACAGACATTCGGCAAACACATCAATTTCCATATTCTAGAAATTAAAAACAGGTACTGGAACAGAACAAAATTAGAATCCGTACTTATAGACAACAAACTCAAAAAACAGATCATGACATGTCTGAACCAGCAAATCTCTGAATTTCGTCACCTCTGCTACAATTAGCACAAAGTGTACAAGTTCACTCGCCTTCGCTCGCCCGACCCCACCTCACGCCTCCACCAGCACCCCCGCACACCCCCCTCTTCTCACCCCATCCCGCTGCCGACCGACGCTCTGTTCTTAAACAAGACGCACTCTCTAAAAACCGCAGAACTTTGTTTTCGGCCCGGAAGCTGCAAGGTATGTTCGACCCAGTTTGCTTACGCATGTGGTATACAAAGACATAGATTTTGTATATAACATTTTGTAATAACGTATACTTCAGTTTCAGAATTCATGTATTAATATAGTTTTATTTCTGTAATTTTAATTTTATCTGTGAGGATGATCTGTGCGCGATCAAAATGATTTCTCACAGTAATATTTACCGTAAATTAGGCTTGAGTTTCACGGTAAAGAAATCGACAAAAAAAATGCCATAGCTCCTCCTCGTGACGTACTGCCCTGTCAGCGTTCGCATGCCATGCCAATGCAATTGGGGGGTTGGTTCTCGCGATCGCTCATGTCAATCACTTCTATTTCCACTCTCTTTCGTACTCTCTCCTCTTACCTCTCCCTCTCTCCATGGTTGCGAGGCAGCGACCCCCACGTCATTTACACCTCCGAAATTGCGCCTCCCCTTTGAGATTACGAGGAGGGAAATATTCGATTGGAGGGAGGGGGGAGTGTCAGAAACTTGGAGCCAAAGCCAAGGATAACAGCCTCTTGGTCTAGACTCCAGGATTGGTCAAGTGTCCAACCATGGTTGTACAAACTGTGGAAAAGCCAGATTTGGCAGCCCATAAATGATGATATGGAGGGTACATAATCTTATTTAAAGATCTGATTTAGTTAACTAATTTCATCCAGGAAAGAAAACGCTCTGTTCAATAACAACTTGTGGGAAGAAGCTAAAAAAACTTGAATTTTTCAAATTATCGAGGTCAGTTCAGAGATCAACGAAAATGCGACTTGCTCCATTCTCGTGCGTCATTTGTTCTATTCGAGGGGGAAAAAGTACATCGGGGACCTATTTTGATATATTTTAAATATAAAAGCTTCATGTAAACTACTCCCAAGAATCAAAATATCTATTTGAAATTCAAGAATCCGCGAGATTGGAAAGATGGATTGGGGGATATCAATTTTTTTTTGTAAAAATCCTGCCTACGGTTTAGTCGCTAGCTTTGTTCAGACTGACAGAAGACGGAGAGACGTTTTGCCGTAGTCCTTATTTTTCCTTGTCAAGGATCCACAAAACGGAAATTTTGAATACGTATTTTGTTAGGGGAAGGATTTTATCACACATAGGAAAATGATATCCATTTTTCAGTATCTATTCTTCACAATGCGACTTTGACTGTCGAAAACCAGTTATCGCATCATACTTTTTTTAAAGGGCTAGCAAGTGTATTATACTTATATATTTCCCTATAAGTAGTACATGTGAGAGTAATTAGTGGTAATCCATTATGGCATAGACTTTCACGTACTAGTTCGTTTCTTTCTGTATAGCCTGGGCTAGCTTTTAATTTTTTCCCCTCACTATCCCAGCTATTACTTATCGGCACATAAAATACATATTTTAACGTTTACTTGCCCACTATTGCTTACTCAGTAGGCTTATAGAGAAAGTTATGTACTGGTTGCGTAGGCTTCCACGGCCGGAGTTTGTGTTATCTAGGTTATCCGGGACGAGCCGCGTCACTGACATTGTGGCTAACGTACGGCCAGCGTATTGTGACCTTCCTCAGGACGTACTGTTGTAGAACTACTATAACAAAGTTATGTACTGCTGAAGAAATGTAGAAAAACTCTTATTGCCGGACCCTGGTAAAAATTTTTTTTTAAAAAGCATTCAGTTTCTAAATATATAAAAAAAATAATAATAAAATAAATATCTCGTGGTGTAGCAGAATCCATGTTTTGTGGGTTCTTGATACCGAAAAATTGATTGACGGTAAATCTTATGTCCGTCTTTTAGCAGATTAACCGGTCAGCCAATTTTCTTCAGAATTGATATTCCCCTATTCATCTGGTTGAAGACACGGCTCCTTGAATTGGAAACTGATAGCTTCATTTTAGGTAGTTATATTCATAAAGCCCCTGGAACGTTTTCAAAACAAAATTTCACACCATTTTGTGGTTAAATTTTGTCGTCGTGTAGCTTTAAAGACGGTCAATAGAGAGGTGTATGTTTGCCTTTCCTTGAAGTCCTTGATTTTTCGAAAATCGCAACTTCAAATTTTTTTGGCTTCCTTCTACAACTAAAATATTGAAAGATTTTTTCCTTTATAAAATTTGTTCTTTACAAATAGATTTTCAAATAAAGTGGTGTACAATTTGTGAAAATTTTGAACATTTTTTGGAAAATTGAGTATTTTTTTGCGAAATTCTGTCAAACATGTTTACTTTTTAAACCAATTAGTTTTTTAAAAACTGATTTTTTATTAAATTTTCACCTCGGATAGTGTGAAGAACGGTTAAACAAATGGAGCAAGTCTCATTTTCGTTCGGTCTCATTTTCGTTCTCGAGTTTTCGAAAATTTAAAAAAATTAAAATTTCTTAGGTGTCTTCCTACAACTACAATTACAAAAATGATTTTTTTAAAATAAAATGTGTTCATCAGAAATTTCTTCAAATAAAGACAGGTTCAATTTTTCGAAAATATATTTTGCATGATTTTGCGTCAAACAAGAATGAAGCAAGAAACAGTTATTTTGAAAGTTATTTTTCAAAAACAGGTCCAAGTTTCACGTGTGTAGCAAGAAAGCTACAGAAAATACTGCAGGTGCCATTTTCGACGCACTCTTACTGCCTAAAAATGAAAAAAATTGAAATACTAAATTGGATTTTCCGCCCTTCCTTTGGGGCGTATCACTCCAATGGCAATGTAATTTGAAAGGTGCTTCAAGACAGTCATTCAAATCTTGAAAAGTAAGATTTCATTTAATATCGTTTAAGCATTAAATCTTTTTTAAATGGCGTCATTTAATTCAGTTAAATGTTTACCCTTTACTATTCTTAAATTTCAATAAATATACGCTGCAGTTTAAATTCAATTTCCTTGTCGGTTTCTCTAATTATATACAAGAAAGAGACATCAACCTAATAATTGAATGTTTCATTCATTGCCAAGTAGGTTTGTCATATACCTGATTACACATTATTGTAAATTATAAACAACATTCGGCCCAAAATTGCGGAACACCAAAAAAATATGCTAATTTCATCTTAGTTAACATTATTATACATTGAGTTTTACTTTCTATTGTTAAGATATGAAATAAATCACATTTTGGCGTCTCCTTTGATTCGGTATCTACACATTTTCTCAAATAACATTTTCCACTCAGTAGTTTTCAATGGCCTCTTGACATGCAAGAAGATACCTTCCGCTTTCATTCTTGCATCAATATTAATCTTCCATTCGTCTAAAACTGGTTTTATCGCAGTTTCACATGACTTTTTTCTCACAAGCCTGATTGGTCAATTCCTAACATCTTATTTCTATCAATATACCCGTTCAATTGCTTCTTTGTGATGTCTTCTAAAAGTTTTACTTTCTCGCTACTGTTTACGTAGTATAGAGAAAATATTGTAATTCGGCAGGAAAAAAACAGAAAGTAATTGTAATCTAGATTGTAATTCTGCAGAAATATAAGAGTGCCTTCAGCCCCAAGTCCGCCTTAGGTCCCAAAGGCTGGAAATGGACACAACTCCGTCAGGCTCCACCTCTGCTTTAAAAGGAATCGTTCAAGTCACGAAACATCTCTTCCAACATCTCTTCCTTCCAGGGGGACACGACCGCAAAAGTTTCGGAAAGCACTGCGGTGCAGGCATGTTGTAGTCACTGGGAAATTCATGGTATTATTAAATTAGAATGCTTTGCCTAACCAGATTTGTTAACGGAAATCCTGAACATTCCATTTTGAAACTTAATCCAAATCTTACCGTGAAGGTGGTTCATTTCTTATTAAATCTAGCATTGAACTCTCTGCATTTAGGTTAAATACAAACAATTAATGCTATACGTATTAACTCTCTTAATAGGATGCAAACATTGTTATTTGTAATAATGCTGAAAAACGATAATAATTTTAATTGAAGCAGACAATACAATAATATTCTTATCAATTTAATGGGAAATAAATGTAATATAACGATAATGTTGCCAATTGTTTATTATTTTGTAGAGAGCTTCTGAAATGATAAGGTTAAAAGACCACCCGGAAGGCTCCTGTAATATCAAGTTATAGAAAATAATAATTCCATGCCAGTAATTATTCCAGCAAAATTTGATGGCAGGTAAACCAAAATGACTAAAAATATTATAATATAACTTACGTATGTTACACCACTAATCAGTCACAGATGTGTCTAAGGGAGAAATACCGAAGCCTCTGTGCGATCCTCATAAATTCGAACATATGAGTGCGTTACATTTTTGTTATACTGCAGTCATCGTCGACAGCAGACAAGGTTTCTGGGACCACCGAAGTGGCCGGCGCAGAAAAAATGCGAGGGTGGGCCGAATGGGTGGGCGCGGGCAGGGCGCGGGCGAGGGCGCGGCGAGGGCGCGCGGGAGGGAGCGCGGACGGGGGCAAGGGCGTAGGCGAGGGCGAGGGCACCAGCGAGGGCGCGGGCGCGGGCCAAGGCGCGAGAGCGTGGGCGAGGGCGAGGACGCGAGCAAGGGCGAGGACGCAGGCGAGGGCGCGGGCGCGGGCGAGGGCGGGCAGGCGAGGGCACAAAAGACGGTCGCGAAGGATTCGTCGCTCGTAAAAACTGAGCGCGGCGTTGGCCCAACTTTCCGGCGCTGATGCCTAATCTGCGGGCTATAGTTGGGAGCTTTGCTCGCTTGGCGGCGCCACCGCAGCGCGCGCGGCTAAGCGCTCGCGGTGATAAAATACTCGGCGCCGCGCTCGCCCTAAATTATTTCCCTCGCGTAAAACAAGACGGAGGAAGCGGAACGCAGCGCGAAATTCAACCGAGCTTTGCGCGATTGGGAGAATAAAACGGAGGGAAAATGTTTTTTCCGAGAAAAAGGTTAAATAATGTGCCTGTATTCTGAAACTTTGAGAGAGATTTTTTAATGGAGAAAGATTGTTTTCGCGGTGTAAAGTCCTCATTCTGAATTTAGATTTGAATGAAAATTGGAAAGTTAAGATCTGGAGCACGTTTAAAAGCGGGGAACTTTGCTTGAAAGCAAATATAAAGTAAGATAAATAATTTCTCAAGATGCTGTGCGAAATACGAGATTTTGCGCAACAGTTTTATTTCATTACACAATATGATAAACTTATAAAATATGAAGGGAGATCCCTTTGAGAAAAAGAATAATAGGAAACTCACTATTCTGTTTTTAATTATACTCGAGTTATTCGAAAGGACTATGATAAGGAATAAATTGTGTAACTCATTTTAGAATGTTTTGAAGAAAAAATATTTATTTGATTTTAAAACACAGACATCTAATAATTCGCTTTTACAATAGGATCTACATTAATCTTCACGAAAGTAAGCAGTGAAGATGTGAGATTAGAACGTAATGTAGCAGTGGGTTCTTCAGATTTTACAAAAACTCTAAATACGTGTTACTCATAATTAGGAAAGATAATGTATTGTACTAAAAATGTAAAATATGAGGAGCATTCAATAACATTTTCAGTAACAGCAAAAAACTTATTGTTGACAAGTTATTGCCTTTTCAAACAATCTAATATGCTGTTCCGCCTACCAGTGTTGTTACTATAGTCTACGTATACTGCTATAAAATCAGTAATTTTAACGATATTGTAGGTTAAAGGTAAATCTGTTTGCTTTTGCTTGGGAAATTTGGAGATTTTTGCTTTTGCCCGAAGCACATGACATGTTTGCTTTTGCACAATATAGGGCAACTAGTATCAGCCCATTTGATAGGGATAAACTAATTTACTGCAGTGATATATAAATATTATATTTTTACAAACAGACAAAATACTACAACTTTTAGCTAATGTAACCATATTTCGGCCTCTCAAGAAATTAAAAAGAACTAAAAGGAAATTAAATTCTATATGTGCTAGCCATGATCATTTTCTGAACAATCACAAATATCCTTCAGTTCTTGGCTATCCATTTCTGTTTGATCTTAAGCTATTTGTCCATCAAGAACAAAGGAATAGCCTTGCAGGTCGGGAGTATCGGAAAAATTCTCTCCATTTATCTTCTAAACGTTCAGTCAATAGACTGATACATTAGATCTGTTTGCCAATGGTATGGCCCTCTCAAATGACTGAAGACAAATACTGAAGACTAAATTGGATCATATTTGTTAACGAAAAAACACGTTTCCAAAGGGTGTAAGAAGGATCTTCATCAAATCTAAAATACTCCTCTGAGATAACTTTGACTGGATGAATCTTCTTCTCTTTCACTGTTTTATAAATGATGATTCGCTTCGCATTTCTGATAAACGTTCTTGCTCATACTACTGAAAGTTGTTTGTGCCCTTGAGATCCCAATCTTCTAATAAATATCAATAGAAAATACAAATAAACAATGGCGCAGCTGTGATTTTCGTTTAATTCTTTAAATTTATAAAAAATGTTTTTTGAATTTGGCATTATTCCACATCAGCAATATTGGAGATGGATGTTTTCTAAATAAAAACTGTTTTACCTATAAATTACATATAAATGAGATAAATTTGAGTACTTTTTGCGACTTTTTGTAAAATGAAAGGAATTTCCACAACAAGGTGTTTGTTATTTATTAAACTTTTTTTTGTTTTTTCGGATAGTGCGAAGCTAGCTCAAACAATTTTGCAGGTCCGATTTCATTGAACTTTTTGAATTTTCGAAAATTGCAAAATTGAAATTTTCAGAAATACAAGGCGACTTTAAAGTTGTTATTTTTCCTTAGAAAAATCTTTTTTGTTATTTAGTTCGGTAAACATGTGCTTAGCTCCTTAGCAACCAACCATGTAAACTACGCATTAAAAGCGCGTCCATTGCAACGGAGCTGAAATGCTCTAGAACCCATTTAAATATTTTATCGGACCCTCGGGTTTAGATTTTACCACTGCTCATATATCTTTGGATAAATATGTTACATTTGTCCCACCTGTCCCCAATTTTCCGTTTGGCCCCTTGGCTTATTTTGTTCCCTTGTGCCATTTTGTCCTGACGTCCATCTTTTCCTATTTTATCTCCTTGTTCATGGCTGCCTTTATACAGAGAGAACTGAAATTGGGCAATAGCGCTCACGGGGCCCACTGAACTGAACATAAACACGAGGCCCAGCGTGGCCAGGGCGATCAGCTCGCGTTTCATATTTTGGTTTTATGAATTGCTTATGATTTTTATTGTTTCTTGCATTATTACATCGTAATTTTATAAATGCCTTATAGTTATAGGTTAGATTTAGTATAGATTTTGCCATAGAGTCTAAAACTAAAGAGGTGATCACAGATCAAAAACCTATCAGTTTGTTATTTAGATAGAGGGAATGATGATATATTGACCATCAAAACATTAAGAACTAACGCTATACATACTCTTTAAGTTATTGGAAACAACTGAAAGCACAGAGAATATAACAGGAGGTAAATCAGAAAGAGATATGTTTTTAAGGGAACTACTTGAGCTATTGTTTTGTGAAAAGAAAAAGTAATCTGTACACGCAATCGTGGTGTCATTTATGGTGTATGTGCAATCATTAGGATCCTATTCAGCATTGCGGGAAAATTATATTCTCAGTTTATGTCATACGAAACACAACAGCTGTGTACAAACCTAGGTGTTTCACGTGTTAGCAGTGAAGCGAATATGCATTTTTGAAACAGTCCTCAAGTTTTTAATGGAAAGGGAAAAAAATAGTGACATTACAGTTAGCTGAAATATATGTGAAGGAGAGCATTGATTATAAAGGGTAAGTGCTTTCTGGATTTGCCACTAGTAATGTACAAAATGTAGCAACAACAATGCAGGCATTTATGGTAACATATGCATTCAGGAAGTACAAAGAAGTAGTATCTCTCCTGTCAGTGAAGAATATGAGGAGTGAAGAGGTGTATGAAATGATAATAAATGTTCTGAAGCTACAATATGATTGTGGGTTTCAAGAATTTACTATTATTTCTGATAATAACAGTTTGAATAGATGTGCATTTATATTACAAACAGGTTCTTTAGATTTATACAGCTTCACATTTCCTCCATTTCCAGATGAAATTCTTTTGAAAAATGGCACAGTTCATACCTTGAAGTATGTAAGAAATAATTGGGTGAATTAGTGAAACGTCCTTTTCCTTTCCTACATTTGAGAAGCATGATTCTGATTGTACAAGTAGTTTAATGGAAGCTAAATTTTCTTCTTTAAGAGAGTGGTATAGGAGTAAGTCAGGGAATGTTATTTAAAGTGTTCCTCAATTAAACTATAATCACTTTTTTCAGCAGAATTGAAGAACAGAATATGAACTTGGTCGTTAACATTTTTCATATTACTCGCGCAACTTTTCTTGAACGATGGAGTGAAGAAATGCCGTTAGAGTGGGGGTTTAATTACGATATTGGCCATTAGATTTTATGAAGCAATGCCAATCTCGAGAGAATCAATCATGTCTTCTAGACGTTTTGAATAATTTGCGTTCTACCTTTCTCAGAAGTTTGAGATATCTCCTGTGATAGATCTTTATCTGCTTCAGTCATGTCTATAGATTTTTTGAGAAAATAACGGATTCAAGTCCTCTCCTTTACAAGAAAATTGTTTCTATTGGGCACCAGTGAAGATGTGTTTGGAATGTTGTCGTCAGTGCTCGCTGCGAGCTTTTGCCTTCAACTGTTTATTGTGGCAGAGAGGGGGAAGCAAGCTGGAAGCAAAATCATCGTTCAAGAAAAGTTACGCGAGTAATACTGGAATTGCAACATTTGTTAAAATAGTTCTCACGTGGTGGGCCTGAAGTATTCAGTAAGTAAAAATGGACATCAACTTTAACAATACTTATTCACAGTCCCTTGCCGCCGTCTTTCTAAACGGCGAGTCTTCTCTTTGCTGTTCTCCCCCGTGCTCAGGCTGAGCAGAATCTGTTCTATTCTGTACCCTGACTCAATTTGTCTCATGTTGCCCCTTTGGCTCATTTCCCCTTTTGACCCAATTTGTCCATTTTGTCCCCTTGCCCTCTTTGTCCTCCTTTCCCCGCTTTGTCCCACTTGTCCCCCTTCAGCCTATTGATCCTTACGCGCACAGCGAGTGTTTTTTACAAAGGGTTCCAAGTTCCTGTACCGACAACCCTTGCTAAAGAACATCGAGAGTAATGACCATCCTGTGCCGGAAGGTTAATTACTCAGCCCCGCTATCGCTCCGCCTCGCAGTTAACCTTCCGTTCTCGTCCTTAAAGACGAATTTAAAAGACTTGTTACATAAATAACTATTAATTTAAAATAGACCTTTAAAATATTCCTTATTATTTTTTGAAACTATAAATAGTTTTGAAGTAATTTTGAGTAAAAGTTGAAACTATGAAAAAATTAGGTAATCAAAATGTTCTTATATCTAACTTTTTCTTATTTTTTATTCCTAATTGTAAGAGAATTTTTGAAAATTGTAAAGGCTCAACGTCGCCTTTAAAGCGTCAGGAAGATTCTTTTTGTGGACGTGGACGATTGTAACGTGCACGAGGAAAGTCTCTCCGTACTGAGCCGAGTCAGGACTTCCAAGTAAGAATTACATTTATGTTGGTAGCAACCAGATCACTCGGAAACAAGTGAAGGGGACAACTCTTCCGGCATCTATTATTATTGTCGAGAGTACGCAATACACGTTTTCTTTTGTTGCGGATTGTAGTTCGTGCTACCAACACAATTTCTGTTGCTGTAGGACTCTCACCAGCAAGGTGTCACCGAGGATAGACTTTATTAGCGCGCTGTATTAGTAATTATTGTAACTGCTTTCTAAATCGAACTACCTGAGTTCGAATTGCAGCGTGGTCGATTAGTTTTTGGGATTAGAAATAATTTTGCAGCTTCTCGTAACACTATAATATTACATTACAGTAGCAAATATTGCGAAAATATACGTTCTGTTGTAGCATCGCTAGTAGGGACCGGAAAAATATGTGCATAAATATGTAATGAAAACAGAATATGTAAAATTGGAAATAACTTGTAATATTAAAATACTTCAATTATAAAACACATTTACATAAAACAAAACAACAATTATAAAAAATTACTAAAACAAATTTTAAAAACTACAAACATTTGAAAAATCATTTGAAGAGCAAAAGTTTATGCACACTTTGCACCATACAACTTTACCATCTGTAGTGAAAGTTTCATCTATTGTTATCCAGATCCGTTGTTTAGCTGCTAGACCAAAGTTCATAGCAATGTAATATGCACGTTAAGCAGTGCAAGCCATCCCACAGACTGGAGATATCTACGACCAACAAACAATCACTACAGAATGCAACATTCTCATCAAAGTGTGACATCTCAGCAATCACCAAAATATCTTGGAAATTAAGGTTAAAGGTCACGAAACGGCGTCTACGATACATTCCACACCTAATGTAGGAAAAAGTGTAGAACAACAGCTTGTCACGTAGGTGGGATTCAGTCGCTGTCTGAAGAATTCTAGAGACCGGCTGCTCTGATGCGTAATTTTACGCCGCTCAACACCAGGCAAATGCTGGAGCAGTACCATAACAAACGGGTCACGGACCGATCATTCCTTTCCCTTCCTTGTCCTATGCTCACCCCTTACTTACACACTTACTCTAATATACACTACACTACCACACATACTGGTCGGGGGTGTAGAACTTGTCCCGGTTTGGGCGTTGCCCCGCTGGTGGGAGATACCTGTTTGGGAAAACCCCGCTAACCTTCGGCGCCGGATTTCGCCTGCCATCGGAGGAAGATTACCGCCACCTCCCAGGGGGAAAACATGCACTACACTTACGGGGCTAAGGATCTCAGTAGTTGACGTACAATGAATCACTAACAATAAACCAACCAACCTGTGTAAGTTTCCATTAAATTTAGACGAATTTCTACTAGTCAGATGTAGTTCATCACGGAATGGCCTCAACAAATCGCATTAGGGCCAAATCAGCGTTCGGAGGGGCCGTCAAACAAGGGAGCGCCGGCGCGGCCTCTGCCTCGTGTGAGGAGCGCGCGCGGCCGTGGAGGGGAGGGGAGAGGAGGAGGGGAGGGCAGGGGAGGGGATATGCGACGTCAGCGCAACGAGAGGCGCCATTACGGCGGCAGAAAGCGCTCGTCAGGCTGCAAAGGGTTCGGAAGGGCCGGGGGGGGGGACCGCATCGGACCCGAGCCCAGCCCCTCCCCCCCCCTTCGGGGAGGCCGACGTCGCGAGGCGAAGGCGCCGGCTAACGAGGCGTCGAGCGGGCGGAGACGCCGCCCACGGAGCCACGCATCGCCAACGGAGGCCCGCCTTGGGTCCTGCACTCGTTTTCACTACTCGGTTATAAACTTGGAGGAGTTGGAGCCATGAGAAGTGGTGGGAAGCACGTTCACAACGATCAAAGTCGGTGAAGGAAATTATAAAGGAACAGTATAATATCTCTTGTTCTTTCTCGCTACGGAGTAGCAGAAAGTTATATAATTCTGCGCGTAAAAACGGTGAATTTTAGTCAAAAAGAGATTACAGGACCCTGGTAAAGAAAAGGTGGATAAATCCAGTTGATAAATTTAGAAAAAAACCTATAACACGTAATATTGGCAGAATCCATGTTTTGTGGGTCCTTGTTATCGAAAAATCAAAAGACGGCAAAACTCGCTGTCCGTGCACATGTGAACAACGCTAGCGGCTAAGCCGTTCAGCTGATTTTCTTCAAAATTGATATTTCCCATATCTCATGCTGATGTCGCGGCCCCTTGGATTTGAAACCGATATTTTAATTTTCGGGGTGGGAGGGGGGGTATTTTACATAAAGTCCCTGGAACATTTTCCAAAACTTCGAAAACAAATCTCCATTGTTGTGGATTACGTTTTTTGAGTTGGATAGTGTGAAGAACGTTTAAAAGAATTCTGAAAGTCTCATGCTGGTTAAAAACTCTAATTTTTCGAAAATTGCAAAAGTTCAATTTTTTTCGGAATCTTCGTAACACTTAAATATTAAAGACAGATATTTTCCCTTAATGAAATGTGTTCCTTAAAGATTGATTTTGAATTAAGGTCATGTACAATTTTTCTAAAATGTGAGTACTTCATTTCGCGTGAAAGTACGGGTAAGATAGTGCAGGCGAGAAGGTACGGGCTGTTTTAGCACCACCACTATGAGCAATTGACCTGTTTGCAACTACAGAGAAGTGAAAGTGGCTCTGGAACAAACTCTTGAGTTTTGAATAGATAGAGGTTCGAAACATCTATGAAAGTAAGGTGATTTTACGTTTATTATTAATTTTACTTTTATCGTTCTGAGCACATTCTCCCTTTTCTAGAAACAATTATTAATGTGCCTTGGCCAACATGTTCCTGGAGGTTTCGTCAGCGCCATTGCAGTGGAAAGCTGTCGGCACCGATTTCTTCTTCGAGTCGCACTGATAAGCTTTTGGTATCTTCCGGCAAATATCTCCAATACAATTGTAGAAGCTGAATGTAAGCTAATGTAACGTGGGTTGCATACTCTCTTCGCCTGCTGTCTATGAGCCAAAGCTGGGCGAAGGAACAATTCCCAAACAAAACTGTGAAATTGCTTGCATTCTTTTTCTCATTTTGGGGATACCATATCTGTTTGGCTTCTGTAGCATAAGTTCAGTGACAGAACTCGTAACATCCAGTTTTAGATGCGAAAATAACATGTATATGGAAGTAAAAAAGGTCTTCTCTAACAACACACAAATTTAGAATTAAGGGTTAATTGTATTCGATTACCTATGTATGATGTTTACTTTCGCGTTACGAGTAAGAAAATGGCTCATTTTATAACAGACGCGAATACAAAATATATTTATAAACGAAGAAATATAAAAAGCAACATTCAATTACTTTCTTCTCCTCTGCCTTATTATTCTCCTCCAATTTTTTCGTCTCGCCTTGTTTTTTCTTTTATTCTACTTGTTCTCATTGTCGTCTTGTCCTCTTTCTTCTTTTCTTTCTTTGATGTACCTTTTTATTCTTTTTTTTCTTTTTCCTTCCCCTTGTTTTTCTGTTCATTATTTCTACATATTTTCTTGTTCTTTTTTCTCCTTTTTTGATGTCCTTTTCTTCTTTTTTATTTTTTCTGTTTATGTTTATCTTCTATTCTTCTTCTTTTGTCATCTTCTCTGTCTTATTCATTCCTTCTTTCTCTGTTCTTTTTCTTATTTTTCATTTGCTTTCCTTTCTCCTTTCCTTTTACTCCTCTTTCTTCTTTGTCTTCTTCATCCTCTCCTTCAGATCAGGCAGGAAGGAAAGGAACAATAAGGAAGAAAATTGAGAAGAAGAAAAATAATTTTCCTCCTTTCCCTTCACAGCCTTAGCGAAATCAGCTCTACTCTTTCGTAGTTTTTTTCAATCTTCTATGAGCTTCGTCCGCTCCCTGCTTTAAATGAGCGCTCAGTTCTCAAATGCATGGTACCAAGCGATTCGTACCCGAGAAGTCAATATTTTTGTCATATACCGCTATGGTCAGAAGTGTTTACATTTATCCACCTTCAATGCACGACCCCGTTATTAACGATCACTGCGGCGTTCACCATCTGCCCGTTCATTTCTGTTCATGTCTCTTATTAACCGCCCTATAACATGAATAATTTCCTCTCTTGTATTGTACCGGGTTCTTTGAGGTGGTTCTTTCATTTCTCTGAAGAGTTCATAATCACAAGAACTCACATCGGATGGTGAAGGTGGATGTTCCAAAATCTCCCATTGCCAGTGGTGCAAGACCCAATTCTTCAAAAGCATCTCTGCCTAATCTGAAAGATTTAATCGTGAGACCGTGAAGTATGGCAACGCAGCATCACCACATGCTTCATGCAGTCCCTGAAAACATTCTTGCTTACTCCGACCCCGAGCCAATTCAATTCTGAGCCACGAACTTCGCTGTACCTTTGTTAATATGTCGTTAGGGCGCTTGCACTTTTGCTACGAAGTTGAACAATGCACACAGCAGTAGATTGGCAGAGTTCTGTTCCCGCTCGCTGCACACACTCGTCTAATAGTCCTTCCTTTCGTCGCGACACACGTCAGCAAACTCACTGTCTAGCTTTAAGTTACAGCAATATTCCCATTACGTTTTATCCAACCTATGTATCTCCATGAATGTTACATTTTAGAATGTTGATAAGGCCTATGGTAACAAGGTAAATAAAACTTCTTGAGTTCGAGCCTCTAGGTCCGGCACGGGGCTATTTACACGAGCTATCACTTCCTGAAGTTAAATTGTGTCGTGCGAGGGTTCATGAATATGGAGGCCGGGCGCAGCAGGGAGCGTCCGTGAATCCAACTGCGCTGCGCAGGCGCCGTTCGAGGCGGCTCGTCCCTCCTCGCCTTTCCCGCCCCGGCCGGGAGAGGTGGCTCTGGGCGTCAACTAACATCGCTGCAGTGCCCCTGACCGGAAGGGACTAGGTTCGAGTCTCCACGGTGGCAGGATTACCGCCACTACCTTGCCAGCTAGGTCGAAATCAGCTGCTCTCTGGAGGGGAATTCTATCTGACATGCAGTTTTTCGTGCTTTCTGCTATCAACACCAGGCGAATACCGGGACAGAACCCTAACAAACGAGCCACGTACCGCACACGATCTTTCCTTCCCATTCCTTGTCGTATCCTCATCCATTTCACACACTTACACTAGCATGCACTATACTGCCACACATGCCGGGAGACCGGTCGGGAGCTTACAGTTTGTCCCGGCTGGGGCGGTGCTCCACTGGTGGGAGACACCTGACTGGGAAAACCCCGCTGACGTGAGTTCGGCGACGGATCTCGACATCCAGCGGGGGAAGACCGTCGCCACCTCCCGAGCAAAAACATGCACTACACTTACGTGACTAATGACATTAGAAGTTGATGTGCCCAGAGTCACTAACAATCAACCAATCAATCATTCTCCACTCCATGTTTGCTTCCAATTTGCTGGGGGTCCCACGGTTGGAATCACGAAGATACGACTATAGATCGAATGTCGGGAGGAGAATTCCAGTGCTGCACTGATCGGCAGGTTTCCGTGGCTCAAATAAGGCGAAGTATGGCCACGAACAACAAGCGAATTCCTTCTTCATCCTTCAGTTCAGTTCATTTCAGTTAAGCCTTCTTCCTCATAGCGGGTTTGCAGGCCCTCCAGACCTCTCTTCTGCATGACCACTGCGCTTCTTTCCCAATATAGAAGCGCGTATAATATTTGAGCGTAGAAACAGGTGATTTGAGTTTACCTCTGAGGCTTCTTTTATGCTGACGATCTCTTACGAGCAGTAAATGTTCAACACGGGACAGACGGCTTCACGTCCGCTCCGAAACAAAGGTTACGAAGATTTATTTTTGTCCTTAAAAATCCACAGCTTCGATTTAATTCGAACTTTAGAATAACAGTCCGATACGCTATCCTTTACACCACTAAAGTTACCGTCTTGACTCCACCTCTCTCCTTACACACACACATTTACAGGCAATATTGCACGAGTCTGGAGCTTAGAGCTGGCACCGGGTGAAGAGAGAACTACACAGACGTGTAGGTCGGCAACAAATTTCTCATTTCAACGAATTCGCCCCTTCATGTGATGTAAATACGGAGTATTTACATTAAGGATCAAAGAAGTTCGTGTCCGCTCAAACACGTGGTGCTAAACAGCACATACTTTCTCGCCCGTTTTTACACGAAATATTACGTGAAGAGTATTCAAATTTTGAAAAAAGTATACCTGGCTTTATTTCAAAATCTGTTTTTAAATTATGTTGTTAAATAGTGTGAAGAACACTAAATAGAATGATGCAGATGTCAGGTCTGCTGAAACCCTTACTTTTTCAAAATATGAAAGTTCAATTTTTCCTTCTACGTACTACTAAAATATTCCTACTACTTCTTCTTACTACTAAAATATTAAAGATAGAGATTTTTCCCTGCATGAAATCTGTTCCTTAACATTGATGCAGCATTTTTTTTAAATTTGGAAAATATCACAGGGGCTACATGTAAAGGACTCCCCAAAATTATATCGGCTTCAAATTCAAAGAGCCGCGTCATAAGCCAGATCGATTGCAGCAGAATATGCGTTTCGGTGAAAAAAAGCCGTTATCGTTGTACAAAGACGGACAGCCAGAATAACAGATGTATTGCCATTCGATTTTTCGTCTTCTAGGAGCCACAAAACCTGAACTCTGACTACTCCACGTGAGGATTTTTGTTCTAAGTTTAGGAGCTGGATTTACCCACTTTTTCGTTAGTAGGGCCTTTTTTGCGTGCAGCATTACAGAACTTTAACTCGACTCCGTAGCAGAAAAGTAATTAATATTGCTACGGAATTGCACAGACTTTCCCGTATTAGTTTTCTATTTCCTTTGTTCTCGGCTAGCTATTCGGACGCACATACTCTTGCCAGCTACTATCTATCGCCACCCCAAGTGCATTTTTGGAAATTTTCCTACTCTTTCGATTTCTGAATGGTAGAACGGAAATATTATTTTAAGAATATTAATGAACAGTAAAACTTCGACCTAAATGAAAATTTTCTTTGAAACATTTGGAGCCGTTTTTAAGGAAATCGCGTTTAAATGCTACTGTAAATTCAAAATGTAGACCTCTTTTAACAGAAAACTATTGAGTTTTCGAAAAAAATTTAAAGGCATGGTAGTCATTTAAAACAAATTACATTTTTGAAATTTTTCAAAAAACAAAAGAATAGAACAAAAATTTTAGACGGTTTAAAGATTGCAATTAGGGCTATCTGTATGAAAACTTTGAAGAGGCACTAACATTTGTTCACAGACGTACGATTTTTTCAAAAAGGGATATTCGTCGGTCAATCTGGCTTCACATGAGGCACCGCGACTTTCAAAATCTTTTTTCGAAATGTACGTGCTTGAACTTACTTTACTTGAAGCCCCCCGGACACTTTCAAAATTTTCTCAAAATGGCTCCAATTTTTTTCTTTTAATTTCTTTTAACAATAGCGTAAGATACATATTACAAAAGTTTGATTTTTTCGGCATCAGCCTACAACTGCATGTTGAGCAAATTGAAGATTGAAATGTTTCCTTCAAATAAAATATGTTGCCCATAAATAGTTCTTCCATTAACATAATGTACATTTTTTTAATTAGTAGCTTTGCGCAATATGCGCGTAATATCTGCAATTTAAAAAATTAACAATATTTTATCAATAACGGCTCCAAATTTTTTCTTTAAACTTTTGGTAGGGATAGTGCAAAATGTATTCTATGAGATGATACAAAGGCCGTGTTGTTCCATCCTTTAGTTGTTTTTTTTAATTACAAAAATGTATTTTTTACTTTTCTCGTGTGTCACCTATATTTACATTAACGTCAATTTGTTCACATTACTATTTTTATGAGTACACGTGCTTTAAATAATGGCTTATAATGTTTGTCAAAAACTCAACCGCTTTCTGTGAAAATGGGTTAAAATTCAGCATTCTCAAAAACGCTCAAACGCCATTTTTTAATAAATGGTTCCATTTCTTTTTCAAACTGTTCAAACGAATAGTGCTTATTGCACTCTTTAATATTACGTACAGTTCATTTTGGGAATTTTTTTTTCAAAAATTACACATATGTAAGTTTTTAAAGTCTCTCACACCGTGTATATGCACTTATCAATCAATTTGTAAACACTATTGTATTTGTGAATTAAATTGCTTCAAATGAGTGTTAATGATGTTTTTCGAAAACTCAAAATTTATCTGTGAAAAAAAGCTTCAAATATCGAATTTACAGCAGCGCTTAAACGCCGTTTTCTTAAAAACGGCTCCATATTTTTCAAAGAAAATTGCTATTTAGGGCGAGGTTTTACTGTTCTTTAATATTCGTAAAATAATATTTCGTCCGAATATCAAGCCGAGACCAAAGGAAACAGAAAACTAATACGTGAAAGTATATGCCATTCTGTTGCACCACTAGTTTAAAATTGCAAACATTGCTCGAAAACTAATATCAAGTTTCAAAACAGTGTACATGACAATGAAAGAACTAATTACGGACAATAAATTTCATTTGAAAACAAAATCTCTATTTTAATTTTTGTAATTGAAGGAAAACGCCGAAGAAATTCAAACTTTTGCAATTATCAAAACTTTAGAGTTAACCGTAAAAATCGGACCTATGCCAACTTCATAAGTGTAATTAGTATATTCTTACAAGAAATTGAAAGAACAATTTACAACCGTTTTTGAGAAAATTTTGAAAATTTTTCGGGGGGCTTCATGTAAAGTGCACCCAAATTTTTAAAAAATTTTTTCAAATTCGCGACGCGTCGAGTGGAACCAGATCGACCATCCATATATCCATTTTGGGGGGAAAATCGTGCGTATGAATTAGGTGCTAGTGGTGTTCACAGATTGACAGACAGACGAAGTGTCATATTGAAAAAATCAACCTTTTTCGGAAATAGGAGACCCCAAAACGTTGAATTCGTTGAAATCTCGAAGTCGATTTTTCGCATCAATTAGCTGCCATCGGGTTATACCCACTCGCAGTTTAAATAAATTTATCTTTATCTTTAACTTTCCCTATACTACGTATATATACGAAATGTATGTATACGAAATAGTAAAAATCAATCACCTACATCTCGCAACCCGAGATGCCGCTGCCACGTCCACAGCGCTATTCGTTTAACTCGAGCTATGGGGAACGTTAGCAAGGACGTTTAGCAGATACTTCTTGTAGTGAGAAGAAAAATGGGACTACTGGAGTAGTTGAAAAAAGTCTTGCTGTGTTTTTCTAAAAGTTATTTTGATTTATTCGTTTTTCAGCAAAATGATGTAAGTAATGTTTAAATACACACTTTTATTAAATGTAGTTTGTACGAATGGTTAGTTTACTGCTGCTTAAGTTGTATTATGTATTAGTGTATTAGTGTTCTGAATTTAAAAAAATTATATTCCCAACATTCGATGGAGCGGCTGGGGGGCCATCTGTCACCACTGCATTCAGTTCGATTTGCAACACCACATTCTTTAAAAAAATAATACAAGTAAGTAATACGTTTCCTTAAATTAGAATTACTCACCAGCGATCGTTAGCTACTAATCATTTACTTCCGTTGCCCCTTTACGGACGTCGAACTGTAAAATTCTTAACGGCCCTCAAGAGGCTTTCCGCTTCTCATCTGTTTGCGTTAAGTCGATACAATGAAAACATTCGAATGTCATAGTTATAGATGTCGACACACCTTCGTGGTGTTGGCCGTTCTCTTACTTGCGTAACACAACCTTCTTGCAAGAAAATTTCTTTGAAATGTATATTCGACCGCCTCCGTTTCGCTTGTTCTAAGCGGATTGGTTCATTGATTAGTGATTCTGGGCGGGGCAGCTCCGAAGGTCATTATTCCCATAAGTGTAGTGCATATTTTGTGGTCTTCCCCGCTGCGCGGTGAGATCCGCCGCCGACCTACACGGCAGATTGCGGGATTTTCCCCAACGAGATGTCTACCAGCAGCTGAGCGCCGACCGACCCAGGATACGGTCGAAGCTCCTGACGGGTCTCCCGTCATGTGTGGTGGTGTAGTGCATGTGTGTGTATAAGTAAGGGGTGATTATGGGACAAGGAAGGAGAAGGATAGGTCGCACTTGGTTCAAGACCCGTTTGTTAGCGTACAGCTTCGGCATTTGCCTGGTATTGATAAGGGCGGCCACGGCAAAGATAAGAGCAGTCGACCGCTAGAATTCGACTCCAGACAGCGACAGAACTCTACCTTGCTATGTACCTAGTGTCGAAAATGATGCCACAGTCAGCAGTGGAACCCTAGGGCCTCCTGGTCAGAGGCATTACAGTGACTCTCGTAAGTTACAAAAGCCGCCATGAACGAGGGCCTTCAGATGGGGAAAATACCTCCGCCGCCAGCCAGTGGCCGGGCGTGGGTGGGGGTGCGGGGTGAAGGGCTGTGGGGGCGAGTGCTGCGTTAGTTAATTAGTGAGGCGACCGCAGACCGCGCGCGCGTCAGCCGGGGCCGAGGCCAGCGGCCCACGCGGGGGCGGCGGCGGAGGCGGCGGCGGGGGCCGTCGCGGAAAAGCGCTCTCCGCAGCCAGTGGAGGCGCTTCGAGAAGAGCAGCCGGGTCCTCTAAATGACGCGGACATCTTTTAAAATATTGTCGCTAATTTGCTGCGATGGGAAAAATAGTTTCGATTAGATTTATTACTAATTCTGCGAATACGTTTGGGAACTTGGTGGCAAAATACACTAAACATTAGACAACTTAGCAACTTTACAGAATTTGGTAATTAAATTAAGTTAAGAAATTGTTGCTTTAATGCTAATGAAAAATTTTAATAAAACAAAGAAACAACAACCCCAGTGTAAACAAAGTGGTCGCAACGTGACCTAGTAGTTAAAAAGCGATCTTAAAAAAACTTCATCTATAAATTCTGAATATATAAAATTTCTTTAAAATGATCGTTACTCGTAATTATAATGTAAAATAACAAAAATGAGTAGTTATAATAATTCTTTACCTTGAAGGTAAAGAATTTTATTTCCCATAACATAGTAAAAATTAATCCCACAGTTAGACCACGTAAAGACTATTTTCGTTTCAGTGCCATTGTGAGAGGAATCATTGCAACCACTAGCAGTGTTGCAGTGTGCATCGCAGTTATGAAGCAGAGGCGCCATGTAATATGTTCATTTTGGCGGTCAGCAGTTGAAAGCAATGTTCTCTTTAATGTACTTGGACTGTTCCTCTCGGAACAGATCTGGATAAGTATCTCAATTGACTTCAACAGTCAGTCGTAAGTACCATATAAAAAGGGGTTACCAGACCAGTTTTCCTCATCATCCAAAATTTTTTACAAATTTTAAATTTTTATAATATTTTTACATCAATTTTTACAATATTTATCTAACATTTCTATTTTTACGGTAATAAATATTGTTTATCTTATATGTTGACATTTATTGAAAAACCTGGACCAGATTTGCTCAACATAGAAAAAATTATATTTTTACAGTATTTCTCAGTTTTACGATGATTTCGGGTGTTGAAATAAACATATCTCAGTTTTTTTTCAACGAGAGAAATTACTACTATTTTATTCGCGTTTTATGATTATTACATAAAAATGTTTAAAATATATAATTACCTTATAAATGGGTCTTAAATGGATGTTGGATGAAGCTACATTTCGGCCGAGATGTTCCGACTAAAGACCAAGCCGTCGTTAGAGGCTCGCAAGAGAATAGCCCCCCCCCCCCCCCCCCCGCCAGTGGCACCTGCTGCTGAGAGTGTTTAACATCAGGAAGTATCTTGATAGAACGAGCTGCAGCTTGTAACAAAACAAAACGTAAATTGTGTGCTCACAGCAAGCATAATAGATTCTGCAAGGATTATCCCCTTCACTTGTTTCCCAGTGATCTGGTTGCACCAACATAGAGGAAATTCTTACGAGGAGGCCCTGATTCGGCTCAGTGCGGATATACTTTCCTGCAGCACTGTACTACAGAAGTACGTTAGCCTCTGTTATTAATGTCATGACAAGATGTGTGTCCCTTACTTCCAATAACAAAATAAGTGTCTTTCTCAGTACTAAGTAAATTGCAAACTACAGAACTGATAATTATAAGTCCCATACGTAACAAAGAACTGTCTGTCAGACCACTCATTAGTAATCAAAAGAGGATAATAATTTTAAATGTCTGTCGCATCATTACCCATGTTGTAATTCAAAATGAATTAGTCAAAAGAAAAATGCAATGCTCATCTAAAATCAGTTTTCTCGAATATGGTGTTTCAGATCCTGATTTTGCACATATCATGAGCTTATGATGAAAACATATATGTAGACCAGATTTTATGATGGCACTAGCTATATAATCTATTTCGCAACTGATACAACGACGTGTCTTACTTGGAAAGAAACCGGGCATTTTACCAACCTCTGCCCAAATAAATCTATTCCAACTGAAGTAATGGAAACTAATGTAATTAATGAAACCCTTATAAATGAACACGATGACAACTCGGGGTCAACTACATGTTCTCAAAACAAGCAGAAGAGATTTAGTGTAATACAACTGACTTATCTGCTAATCATAAAAGACCGTTACTCTCATAAACATCACCACAATAGACAAGTAACAAGAAGAGCTCCAAATTGATGCTGCAAAAGAAAAAGGAAAAAAGAGAAAAATAAGATAGCCATAATTGAAAATGTTTCAACCGAAAATTTGGAAGAACTCACTGAATCACGAGAAGTAAAATTGAAGAAGACCGAGAAAAATCTCCCCTAGACTAGAAACAATTTAAAAGAGGATTTCTTGGAGAACTGCATAAGATCTAACCACTTCGCAATGGTAGCCAAATATATCACTGATAATATATATTCAATCTGTTTAGATATGTTGTTAGACACCGGCTCTTTGCTTGAAAATAGATCTATGAAGAATAGGTTGACAAGATTTTTAAACAAGCTCAGAATCATTCATCATCAGAAAGAATCTGAATCAGACATTACAAAGTAAAACCCTAAACGTCTCCGATATTACGAGTATTTCGGTAATGTAGATAGCTTTTGCGGTCTCACATGCAATCGATTTTTGTAAAAGAGGTCTCAGAAGAAAGAGAATTTCACGAAGACGTGACAAATTGTACTTTGACTTTGAAAATACGAAGAATTTGTTTGTTTTTTTTAAAAGCATCTATATATTCATGTCAAATGCAACTGTAACACTCGATCAGCATTTCTGTTAGTTAATACCTTATTTTATGTGGCGAGTCTTGGGCCATCAGGCTCGCTCGTCCATTTGGCAACGCAAATTTCGCTACGCAAATTTCGCTACACTCCTTTCATTGTCAAGGAACCTTCTCTGGGGTAACGAAACAGGTGATTTTGAACTTAGCTCGGAGGTTTCTTTTAGGCTTGAGTTTTGTGTGTGTGTGTGTGTGTGTGTGTGTGTGTGTGTGTGTGTGTGTGTGTGTGTAGGTTGCATCTACATCTAGGTCGAGGTTTTACTGTTCTTTAATATTCCTAAAATAATATTTAGGGTTGTACTGATAGAAAACCGAAATATTAAGAAAATTTCAAAAAAATGTGCTTTGGACGTCGATAAATGGCAGCTCGCAAGAGTATGTGGCAAGTTCGTTTACTTATCCGAGACCAAAGGAAATAGAAAAAAAATACGGAAAAATCTTAGTCATTCTTTAGCACCTAGTTTTTAAAAAGCTTAACCACTTCTTTAAAATGCAACTTCACAAACAATTCAGTGCACTTGAGAAACGTCTTCTGGAAAGCAATAATGGCGATGACTTCGCAGGTGTGGATGTTAATTGCAGATGGTGTCGACGACAGCTATTTTACTTTGTATCAACCAGGATCGCTCGCTGTATGCCCGCACATCCTTAACTAGCCGAGAAGCCGGCTGAGCTACGCTTTTGTGAAATACTATACTCTGATACTACTCGTATTTCACCTGTTCAAAAACGTGCAGAATCTGTAACTGTATGTGAAATTAAAGTAATTATTTAATACTCTATGCGACTGGATTGAAGGATGTACCTATCTGTTTATAATAAAGCAACCTAAAAAACCGCAAAGAATGGATAGTACGTCCCTGAATTTGTATTCTATAGTTTCCTCAAGAAAACAGTTTTCTGTTATTTTGTGATTAAGCAGCTGCAGCGCTGCCGCACGCAATAGCGCTCCGCTGCGCGGACTGTTCTTTCCCGCAGCACTTTCTCTTCACTGCGTAAGCAAGAAAGCAAAACAACAAATAATGTATCCATATTACTTAATCCTTTAGATTACCTTAAAATTCTAAATAAATAATAAAAATCGTTGGTAGTAAACTTTTCCAAGGTTGTGCTACGAAAGAAATATTATTGTAGCCATTTCATAGTTCTCATTGTGTTCTGACCTATTCTGCTCCTGATGAATTTCGTTTTCCTATTTGAGAGTGTTGTGTGAAGGTAACTGCTGATAGCAAATTCTTAGTTATTTTACTGCTCTCGCTTGTGTGTTTATAGTTTTACCACTAATAATAAAATAGGCATCTCAAGCTTCCAATTTAATGTGCTGTCAGAGTTGCGTCCCCGCATTGGGATGCAAATCTTGGAGGAATTACATAATATGCGTCGGGACATAAAATCCCTAAATTGCAGGGTAAAATCGATTGAAGAAAGTTTAAGTACAAAAGTAAAGTAAATGTCCATATTCTAGTCTTTGTGACGACTGTGTTGTCACTTACTTCAAATGAAGTCACTGCTTATAAGAAATGTAAAAAATACTCAAAATATGATACTTTCGAGAAGTTCGAAATGCACCGTTTTGAATTTTAATAACTGTTAATTTACATATCACTTTTGAAGGAATTAAGAGAATTAACAAAAAAATTCAAATTTGACTTCAAAAAATAAGTATGACTATTGTAAGTTTTTTTAATGTTACTTTGTCACATGTTTTTGTTAAAAGAACCCATACGATTGTTTATTATCAATAACTTTCAAGAAACGTTTACTCTTGAAGCGTCTTAATTTGAAAATTGTAATCCATTATTTCAGATGTTCATTAACTTCTTACACAGGGTGTATAGATATTACATAATTCATTTTATTCTCTGAGTGCCTTTAAATATCAAGACTTGAGGTCATTCAAAAAACTACATCTTGTTTAACAACAGAAACAAAACTAATTAGCAAAACGTTTTTAAATTTTTTAACAGTCTTATTTTCTCTTTTTCGTTTTGTTTTAACTGTACTGATCTCGGAAAGTTCCATTATGAATTCTTCGGAAAGCCCCAACCCAAACATGGTATTGTTGGAGGAAAATTGCTTCATTATCACCAAATGATACTTGAAGTTATATTTTCTCTGAACATCTTTTCCATGTGTGTGTGTGTGTGTGCAGCTGCTACTGGATAGAGGATGATGATTTCACGGTGTGCCCTCCATATTGTCATCTTAATGAATTTACCATAGGAGGTTTAGGAGGTCTCCTTTTAGGAGTTTTCGGTGAGGGGGAAGTCAAACTGTTCAGAATGTTTCCTAGGGATGTGACAAATAAGGCCTTCCCTCACCCTTTCACTGTCGCAATGAGTAAATTTTATTGTGGTTGTGTAGAGACTTAAGATTTTTTATTATGAGAGATTTCATGAATGAAAATATTACATTTATAGGTTATTACGCACAGTATTTGAATCTGTTGGGGCACAAACCCACTTGTGCCAACGGTGCCCTTAATAGAGTGTTGTCCCTATCTAGGAAGGCTACGGGCTTGGGTGGCCATTGCCAAAAAAAAATCAGAAGTGGCATTTCCCTGCTCTACCGAGATGTAAGTTCTTTATTTGAATATATTGTTGTAGACTAATAACTGGGAACTTGGTCTTAAGTCACTTAAAAAAAAGACGTTACTTCAGTTCCCCAAAAGCCATATACTCTTTTTCAAAAAAACATTTTATTTTTATCTCAAATTTCCTATCTTTTTTGTGAAGTTGGTTTATTTTCTAATAGCATTGCTCTGTTTTACTTTATGTTAGTAACAAATAAATAAAGTTGAATATTGTTACAATCCAATTCATCGTAGCTCTCTATAAATAAGAAAGCGTAAGGATTTTCTTCAATTTATAACTATTTCTTAGTTATTATTTTATAATTTGATTTCTTTTACCTTTTAATGCTAGAGGAAGGCAGATGTCTGAAAGATCAAGTATCTTTTCACTTTTGAGCTACATTTTCTCAATAGCTGGCCTATTGGCCTATATCTATCTATTTGTACCTTGTTTCGATGTGCTCATTTAATTAGGGCTCAGCTGGTTTTTATGGCTGCGGGCATTTACATCCACTTTCATAAGTCTAAATAAAATACCACCAAAGCTGCATATTTAACTACAGGCTGTCATGAAAGATGAAATTGTAGATCCAAAAAATGAGTGACGTCTTTGTTGAAAAGGCATTATCTACACCTGATACGTATTTGTTCAAGAAGATACCTTTATCTGTTGCCATCCTTTTATGTTTCATGAGGCATTTAATAATCTATCAAATTAACATTCAGTGATAAAGATAAATTATATAAATATGAAACTACATTTTTCTTTAATACTTTAACAAAAATAAACCTACTTAAAAATAACACTAGAACTATTATCTCTGTATTTACCTCATTTAAAATAGAATAACAGAACTGTACACTGCACGGTGCTGAATGTTATTAACTAGAGACAAACTTTGAAGTGTTTTCTTTAAGCTTCAATTCACTTGATTCTTCAGTTTTGTAGATCCTAAAACGGCTGAGTTGTCAAGAGAGGGAGAAGAGGCAGATCTTTTAGTAGACCTGTCTATAAGAATAGCATTAACTGAGTAGCTGAGTTGCGGTGTTTTTTGTTGTTGTTTTGTTTTTTTACATGAAATTGTACTTACCATATTGTATGGTAGATAGTCAATAAATGAATCTTTACTTTTTCAGACGAAAAAGAGTAGACACGAAGGTTGTGAATAGTAATAATAATAATAATAATAATAATAATAATAATAATAATAATAATAATAATAATAATTGTATTTGCTCAGAGACTTCTACAAGAAAGAATACGCGCTTATTCAATCTACTACAAATATATCACAATATAGTAAACAATCCAAATATTACAATAACGTAATGCAGTGTTAAATTTACATATAATAAAATTATACAATGTTCTTTGCAAATTAATCATAATATTTATCTAATGTCAAATCCATAATTTTATAAGGGCATGACATCATCAAAAAGGCTTCTAGTTTAATTGTGAAGTGATTTCCATTTGTCCGTTTAATACAGTTTGGCAGCTTATTGTACATTATTATTGCATTGTAAAAGGTTTATTCGTTGCTGCTTTAGAGTTGAATACTCTGTGGTAGTTTCCATGTCCACGAATGGCATTCTTCCGGTTCTTGTGATAAATTTTTCTGGAAAAAAATCTAGCCAGAATCGTGGAAGATTTTCTACTGGAACTTATTTAATTGTAAATATTTTAGGTTATGTTACGTCGATTGGCTACGGTACACGTTCTGCACATGGTGAACACGCTCTTTCTATTTAATCGTGAGCACATGAAGTATAATTCAGTTCGCACTCAAGCGTTTATTCTTTTGGGTCAAAGTACACAAAATTGCATATCGAGTCATCTCTTGTGCTCATCCCCATTGGAGGTATGCCTCCGCATGCAACTCGCGTATGTTGGCGAACATGTCGATTTTCAGCAGGGTCCCGATTGGCCGAACACGTAGTTTGTTTAAAGACTGCTTCCCAGGAAAAGCCGAATGCTTCCCACTGCGCGAAATTCCGCACGATGCAGTTTCTTCCCGAGGCCTTTTCCCCTGAAACGGGCATCTCCAGGCGGCCGTGCCTCTCTCTCGGGGCCCGGGTGTCACCTGCACGGCCACTCCGGCGCCGCCGCCCCGTATCCGAAATCAATGCCTCCCCCTCGAGCGACTCCACGCGCGGGTGCCGCTTTTGTTACGCCGGGCAGCGAAGAATAGTAGTAGAAGGACTAAATGCTTACATTCCTTTCAAAGAAGTTTTACAAACTCCCCAAGTATGTTCAGTCGACTCTGCTTACAGCGAACTCGGTTATGGAGAACTTTTTGTTGAAGTGAACCAAATCAAGTTGTCCCGATCCACGTGCATTACAATTGAACACTAAATGATTTGGGTATGGTGAACTCTCCACGTCGGATGTAGTGAACAAAGTAAATCGTACAAGAACAAAAAATCTTCATATCACGACCTCTAATTTCAAACATCTGAAGAGAGGAGGATCTAGTGAGTCAATTTATAGAGTTATATTCGTGTTGCATGAAAGGGCCTGAAGGAACGTATCAAAAAGCATTTTGTTTCGTTTATGCCAATCTTCAAAAATTCATAACTCGGACTCCGAGGTGAAAACAAGTGATAACCCATCTTACTATTGTTACTCATATTACTACCACCTACATTATAAATGATGTGATAAGGCCTTCAAGAACAGAAGACGGCAAGCAAGAGCAGGCCGATTGGAAGGAACGGGCGGTTTACAACGACTGAGAGGAGTGCATGGAGCGAAAGGCGCTGGATGGGCGAGCGTGCGGGCGGCGTTGACAGGGCGGCCATGGAACGATGGATATGACGTGAGGGGAAGAGGGGGTAAGGATGCGGAACGGGCAAGGCTGCTTAATAGACGAAAGTGAGCAATATCTTGGCATTGCTTAACCTTATGCCGCAAAATTTTTTGAAAATACGTTCTTGGCTATCCGTTATTAGCCGTGTCTCAGTCAATTGTGCTGACGTTTCGGTCATCTTGCTGTGGCCTTCGTCAGAGCTATACTGCTGAAGAACGCACGAAGGTTTTTGAATGTTAATGTAAATTATCTTCAAAAATAAAAATACCCGTTTGAAACCCCCAAAACTAAGAGTTGGTTAAGATCGATAGTGGAATATCAATTTTAAAGAAAATCAGCTTAACGGTTTAGGCGCTAGCGTTGACTACAGACAGACACACAGACAGAGAGACGTTTTGCCGTCAATCGATTTTTCGGTATGAAGCTGCCATAAAAGCATGAATACCTGGCAACACTACGTGAGGAGGAATTTTTTCTACATTTCGAAACAGGATTTATCCACATTTTCGTTACCAGAGACTGGCAATAAGAGTTTTTCTGCAGGAAATTTTCCGTTTTTCGGCATACTATTACATACCTTTTTCGCCTTTCGAAATACCTTCGTAAAGGCGAGAAAGTACAACTTGGGGGCCATTTTTGATAAAATTTTGAAAATGTGTTTACGGATTATTGTAAAATGCTTTCAAAAATAAAAATATCCCGTTAAAACACCGAAATCCTGGAGTTCCTTAAGATCGATCTGGGAATATCACTTTTGGGGATAATCGACTGAACAATACATAGACGGGTTGACCACAGACGGACGAACGGACAATCAGACTTTTTAATGTCAATCGATTTTTTTCGGTATAAGAACCTTGCGACATTCTTGCTAAACCATGTGAATGTAATTTATTATATACTAGTAAAATGTGGTGTCGCCGACGCTGTTAAACTGCTTTAAAAATAGTTTCAAGTGTTGCAAATTTCTTTCATGCCCAGCCTGTTTTAAATGTGGTCTTTTGCTGCTGCAGGTCACTATTGAGTAAATGCAAGCACTGCCACTCGAGCGCTGGCACTCACTCACTCTGTGGCATCGCGTCGTTTCCCCGCCGAAGACAAGTGAAGGGCGTGATGAGCAACACGTGTCGGGCGGGGGAGGGGGGGTGTCGGTGGCGGAAGGGGCGGTTGAAGGGGGGGGGGCTGTCTGCGTAAATGGAGACGCAGAGGGCGCCAGCGAAGCTCTGGCTAATGGAAACAAATGGCAGCGATGGCGCCGGAAGGGGGGGCGGCTCTGTATGTCGACATTGCGTCATTTGTTGCGGTCTCGAACGCCGGGACGAAAAATGCCTGCCCACCCTCTCTCCCACGCCCCGCCCCGCCCCCTCGCTTCGCCGCACGCCGTGATTTACGCCAGCAGTGTCCTTGCCCGGACAGCGGCCACCTTCAGGAAACGCGACTATGCGCGTTCATATGCCACGGAAGAGGTTCAGGTTACTGAAATAAGCACAGACGCGCGCTGCGCCTATGGGGAATGAGAGGGGGAAGTACATTTCTGGGTATCCCTTTCTATTTCCCAGTATTAATTATACATGACCTCGTTTACTGGACAATAAAACATACGACACAGGGAATGAAAATATAACTTGAACCATACAATTTATAAATACATTTGATGTATCCCTAAATCTTTTGCAGGGGTACCAGATGGATACCTGCTTATTGCCTAAATTGTCCGGTACGAAAGGAAGAAAACAGGGATTGAAAATATTTAAGGGAAACAAAATGTTTTATTACGTAAGGTGACGGGACTCCTTTCAAACGTTTTAGGAATCCACGCCCCATGTTCCCTTTGCACATGCCTAAGGACATAAGCGAATTCAGTTTTACTTTCTCGCTACGCAGTAGAGAGAAAGTCATGTAACGGTGCGCGGAAAACTCTTATTGTCGGGCCCTGGTAACGAAAAAGTGGATAAATCCAGTTGCTAAAGTCCTCTAACACGAACTATAGCCAAAATCCAAGTTTTGTGGGTCCTTCATTCCGAAAAATCTAATGATGGTCAAACGTCTGTCCGTCCGTCTGTGAACAATGCGACCGGCTAAACTACTCAGCCGATTTTCTCTAGAATTGATATTCCCCAATCGATCTGGCTGATGTCGCGGTCCTTTGAATTGGAAACCGATATTTTAATTTTGTGGAGTACTTTACATTAAATCTCGGGGACATTTTCCAAATTTTCTAAATAAATGGCTTAATTGTTTTTAATTAATTTTTTGGGGTGGTTTTATGCATTCTGAAGGACGTTTAAGAGAACGGTATAGGTCTCATGCTCGTTGAAGAACCTGATTTTTCAAATCACAAGAGTTCTAATTTTTTTCGGAGTCTTTCTACAACTAAAATATTAAAGACGCAGGGAATTTTCCTACTAATGGAATCTGTTTCTGGAAAAAAGGTCAGTACAAAATAGTTTGCATAATTGAGTACTTTTCGCGTAATTTTGCGTGGAAATACGGGCGAGAAAATAAGTGCTGTTTTAGCACCACTAGTTTTCTCTAGCCAACAGTTTTTGCGTTTATTTTTCCTCTAGTTTAGTCTCTTGCCGTTTTAAAAATAGATCAATAACCTCGCAAAACTGGCATTGAAAGAGAGATTATTAAAACATATCTGTAGTCAGCGGCTGGCGGATATTGGTTTTGGGTGCTTAAATAGGTTACGGTGTGTTAAGACATCGAGAATTGTGATTGTACCTATTTTACTTTCTCACACTTCTTCGTAAGAGGAGGAAGTTATGCAATCGTACCCAGGAAGACTGCAAATTTTCGGCAGAAAACTGTTATTGCCAGATAAGAAAAGTGGATTCTGTTCCTATCCGTATACAGTAATTCATTAAAACTGAGTGTGCAGATGCGCGTATGTGTTAGACCACTTCCCGTACACCACTCGTATGAGATGTCATTCGACGCGTCTCGGTCTCCTGATGGGGAACTCGTAATTTGCCTTCGGATCCCGCCAGAAGATTTAAAGTAACTTGCAAAATCGTGTTTTTTTCGTGTTTGGGCGCAGCGATCTTATGTCAGAATTTAAACCAATGCCGTCTAAATCAATCTGTGTAGGTCACGTTGATTGAATACCAGAACCCAAGGCATTTTTTGCTTAATACGCCATAATTTTTCTTCACGACGTTAGTAACACGGATTTTGACATCTTTAAGTGGACAATTGAATTATCAAGTAAATCGCGCTGCAGTTAGATTTCAATTTAGAGTTGAATTATTATCTTATTTCAAAAAAATAAATTTGCGGAAACTTACGAACAGTATTGCGTCGGAACTTGTCGAACTTGAAGAATTCCAAGCGAATGTGGAGAAAACAAAACTGTGAATAGTGACAGAGAATGAATGAACGTTATGTTTGACTTCATACTTTTAGATTCTCACATAAGTATACAAATACCGATCGTCAAATGAATGTGACCCACAACTTATTCTCATTCAAATTAACTGACACCTTATTCACATAAACACACAAAACAGTCACTTCGTAACGCTAGATTTGCATACAAAACAATTAATAGAGCAATTGGCAGAAGTAGAAGTGAACTCAAATTAGACTGAGTGTGTGAAGTTTTAATCTCCTCAAAAATAAGGGGTATAAAATATGTCACTCTTAAGAAAATTCAGGGAAGAATCAAATATAGTTGTAAATGTTGTTGCGACAGAATTTTTAGAACTAATTGGGAATGATCTACATTTTTAGCCCTGAAGCCTACAGCTCTGAAGAAGGCTACAACAAGATGGCCAAAACGTCCGTACAATTGACCGAGACGCGGCTCATCCCGGATAGCCAAGAATACACACTCCGGCCGCGGAAGCCTACGAACGCATATGGATTATCAGTTTCCGTATCCGAGGTAATGTCGGACCCAATGACCTCAGATACTCGCAAGTACATACAAAATGAGATTTGATAAGATGTAATATGTTTATGCACAACATATGCAAAAACATATATTTGATAAATGTTGAACAAAAATAAAATTACTTCCGTGTATTTAACAAGTCATAACATATTTTTTATAAGGAAGATATTTTAGAAATGGCATTGCCGAAAATAAAAACATAAATCCACGATAAATATCTCGCCAGATACACTTTTTTTGCGAAGATTTCTGCAAAGATATTAGTGAACATTTTTTTAAGAAGAGTCTTATAATAAATAACAAAATTCTTATTAAATTTGACGTAATTCTTATAGTAGTTTACAAAGCAGAATGTTGTAAATATAATCATGAAATTGCAGCAATAAATGAGCAATTGGGTTATTGAAATGAACCCTGTTTTTATTGATAGACTCCGCAGATAAACCATCTTGTTCTTATTCTTCTTATTAGAATAATGTTTCAGCAATTACCTAGTCCGTAGTGGATGCGACGTCGGCCCTACGTAAGTTGTATTTAATTACAGAGGAACGTGAAAGTCGGGTATTAATGAGTATTAAATATAAATATTTTCAGGTTAATCGTGATTTTTAAAAATGTGTCATTATGTGGGTTGTTGTTGATGTGGATAGGTATTTTAGAATTGTATTGATTATGTTGATTTGTTCAAGGTCTTATGTAGTGAAGTTTTTATTACATTCTTCAGTTCGTTTGGTGAAATGAATTTTGTTTTTGAGGAACATTACAGTTTTCGTTCGGAGTAGGAGATGCGAGTGAGTGTGCGTGGGAGTGGAGAGGGATGGGCCGGAGCGTGTCCAGGGGGCGGGCGGACCTCTCCCACCGCGCACCTCGTAGCGGGCGAGGCGCGGGCGGAAGCCGCAATTAAAGGAGACAGCAGCTCAGCCGCATTAAAGGTAGGCAGGCAGGCGGGTTATGCTGTCGAGTCAGTCATACAGCCTTGCGTTTTAAATACATGCGAACTAAACTTCTTGCAATGCTCTTACGGAGAAAAAACAAGCAATTCTATCAAAACACTGACAGCGGTTCAAGGCTGGTTAAAATATAAATAAATATATAAATCTATCGTTTGTAGGCTTTTGTATTATTGATTTTTAGTTTTCAATTTTTTTCTCCCGTGATACGTCTGACTGTTGAGCTGAATTTCTGCCTATTTGTTTAATGATTGTTGTCATTTAAAATACGTGAATTTGCCTACCTTTATATTTACTATTCGTAATAATTTGTTTAGTTTAGATCTGATATCGTGTCTACCAGTTTCTTGCCAATAACTTCTCAGATTTTGCTTGTATTTAATTAAATTTAATAACCGTATTGAAATGGACTTATTATTGTAATTACAATTCATACTTTTTATAGACGAAGCTTGTTTTAAAGATTCATTAAATGCTGTAATAAATTCTGCGATTTCGAATTCTATATCTAGTATAGATTTCTATTTCTGTAATATTTCTAATCTATTCTATAATATTTCTGGGGGATAGTAGTTTTCTTGCATTAGGTATGAAAATTTGGACCATTTTACATGCTTTTACATTTGTTTTGATTTTATTTCTTCTATTGGTTTGAAAAACCTTATTGATACTGGGTTGTGATCTGATTGAAGGTCATGTAATTAGTTTTGGAATATAGGAAAATGTGTACTTTTTGTTAGTAGCATATATAAAATATCTGGGACTATATTTGAATTGTGCGAAAAATGATTCGACGTTGCGAGAACTAATATACAAATATTATTCTTCTGAGTCAAATTAAAAAGTCTTTGGCCCTGGGCTGTATTGGTACGGCATCACCAAACTGAATGTTTATTATTTAGGCCTCCTATCATTATTAGTCTGGGATAGCTGTTAAAAATGTCCTTGTAAACGTAACATGGAAATCTTTAACTTAACGGTGGGAAGAGATTTTCATGCAATACTGATACTTATAATTAAAACACACGTCGTAAAAATTACGTTCATCAAGTGTCAGTATCAACAGCTCACTATCAAAAAACCACATACGATACATGTACGTTACTTTACAACGCACTGCCAGATGACATTAAACAATTGAAGTCGGTTCACAAATTTAAGTTAAAAGTAAAAGTTTTCTGCTGCTTAACTGTTTTTATACAATTAAGAGACTATCCGAATTATCGGAAAGAAAAATTATGTTTATTTTAACAAAACAGTGATTTACAATGAATTAGTTTACATTTGTATTGTATAATTTTTTAAAAGAATTAATGTGTTTGTAATAAGTAATGCACTTCAGCTTCCGGGTCAATGACCCTTCTCTCGATCAGGTCCGATTTGCCCAGTTTCCCTGATCCATTGAGCAAATGCTGAGATGGCCCCCTGTTTTGCTTCTGGACGTAAATGTAGCTTCACTATGCGCACGTTTTGTTGAACTCTCCTTTCGCTTGTAATGGTAAGAGTAGAGGTAATGGCGAGTTGCTATTTTGTTAGCAATGCAGAAAAATCATACTTGCAATTCGTGTACCGATGCAAATAAGTTTTCTATAACTCAGAAACGAAAAAGACTATTTTTCGAATATTGCTAATCTTGCGATTTTTAAAATGTATTTTTATTTATTTATGTTAAACGTTTACTCATCTTTCAACTATTTATAGTTAAAGTGAAGGGAAGGGATTCTATATCTCAAGAAAACGTGCACAGATAATCGTTTCCCCCCTGCATCACATATAGTTTTTACTGGTTTTTTTTTGACTGAAAAAAACTAAATCTAAATATTTTATTTTGTGGTTTATATGTAGCTATCATTACTATTGACTATTATTAACAAATATTTTTATTCCGACTGTTTCTAAGTTTGCCGAAGATGTTGTAGGAACCTGCTCGTGCTTAATAGTATTAGATATCAAAATTGCAACACCACGCAGTATGTGATATCCTGTCGTTTCCATACGTTTTGTAGCCAGGAATATCGAATCTTTCTCCTGGGAAAAGGTGGGTGACCGTGATAGCTTCTATTTCAATTTTTTTACTCTTTATGAAGTATATGAATTCATTTTCCTCACGCTTATTACCACTTGCATTCCATTTGATAAGTTTTAGTTCTCCGCAATTACTTCCCATAGTTTAGGTTTTCTAAGACTTATGAATTATAGTTGGGGATAATAGTATTTATTGCTTGAGTTGTCATATTTGATATTTCTTGAGGTTAAAATTGTAATTGCGTTGCTGTTAGAAGTCGTTTCAAGAGTGGAGGAAAATGAATGGGCCGAGAGCGCACCGCTTACTGATGTCCAAGGTTATGAAGACCAGAATACCGGTGAAGGTATCCCATGGCCGACAGGCTGGACCACAGCTGGTCGGCCAAGGCACGTAGCGGGCTGGCGAGCCATAGGAATGTTTATATTTACATATTTTATATATATATATATATATATATATATATATATATATATATATATATATATATATATATTGAATATGTAACTTACTAAATAGTATACTGTAAGTCGTTAATAAAGCATGCAAAAAATGGCATAAGTGTCTCGACAGAAACATTTTTGGCAACAGGTATATGTCTCATCACCAATAGCCTTGCATCTAATACTCCTAGAAGTATGTGCCAACATTTTCGGGTGCTTTAATAGATGGTGCGAGGTGTTAGTTCAAATTCTCTGTCCGCAGTAATTGACTGACCAGTGCCGTTTGAACTGCTGTGCTGATATTTTGTTGTAGAAATGATTTTCTGCATCGTAGAATGCTACTCAGGCTGTATATCCATTTAACGTGGTTTGATCATTTCCTACTTTTGACATCTGAAGAAATATTGATTCTATGGCGAACAAATGAGAATCTTCCAGAGCCAGGAAATCACGAAAACTGCCACCACCAGATATAGTGAGTACACAATAATCCAAAAGTTATTTGTCTAATATTATGATGTCTTAATTTTTTTTAAAAAACTATTTTTTCGTACAACATATTTACATTTGGAGTCTTGAAATTCAATATATTACATTTACAAAAAATAAATTAACTGAAAAAGCTGTTCTCTTTTTTGGGTATCTTGCAAATGTCGGTTATAAATGCCAGTTTTTTGACTGATTAAACTGCGTCAACTGCCAATGTCATTAGTTCCGTAAGTGTAGTTTAACGCGGGAGTTGGTGGTGATCTCCCCTCCCTGAATGGCGAGAACCGGCATGTGAATTGATTGGAAAAACCCTCGTGCGCGATGCCTAAGGGATCCTACACTGTCGCGCGAAGGGAATTCATTGGGTACATAACAATTCTATTAAGTTTTATAAGTTTCTAAAAAAAGTAAAATTTGACACCTAAGGTGATCATGATCACTTCTCAAATAAGTGCAGTCGTTTCTTTTTTTACTGTTTTATTGCTTTGTATGTGTGTTCCTTGTTTTTACAGAAAGTGTACTTATCTGTGTGGAAATTATATTCTGCATTTTGAATATTCAATTGTGTCTGGGCAAATTTGTTTTCACCTTTGACATCACACCATTAGTATTGCTTCAAAATTCTGTTCATTTTTCGAAGTTATATTTTAATATGATCGAGAAATTAAATTAGGTCGTAAGACATTTAAAGGATGCTGCACCCTTTTATGCAATGGATCATCCTGTGCTGTCAGGAAACCCAACGGTCTGCAGTGGTTGCCCCCCTCACAAGTCGGGCAGGTGCATGTTCTGCCTCGAGAAAATGTGCGCATCGTCGGAGGGTCACAGTGTAATATTTTGGAAGTGATCTCTGCTTTACGTGAATTTCAATCGAAGAAGACAAAAGTTTTTCAGTATTCTCAAAGAATAGAAAGAAGCCAAGGACCCGGAAGTACAGCAGGTAAATGCATGTTTGTCGGCAACGCAGAGTGGTTTTCAGATAGATTTTAAAAACACGGACTACGATTAATTTTTGTGTTATTCTAGTAACCTGCGTGTGTCCGTCCGTCACTTATTAGAACATGTTCCGCCTACCAATCGAGACGTATGATGTGTCTTTCGCTGACTCTCAGTCTATGGTGAGGAACTGATGTGTTTGCGCATCCCTCTAGAACAGGAGTGTTCAACTTGCAAGGCCTGAATGGCCACAACTAAAACCTTTAATATGGTTGCGAGCCATATTTACGAGTATATTACTGGGGAAATCCACACCACACTTCCCTGTTGATCTCGTCACTTCGCGTGGCTGTTCGGAAACGGGGGAGGGGGGTGTAGGCTGTACCATGCATAGTGCAGTGAATCAAATTGGGATGATGAAAATACCCAGTTTTAGAAGTCATCCTGTACTATTTAATAAATGTTAAACATGAATTGTACCTCAAGATGCTCCCTAACGTTTACGATTCTCTCTAAAAACTGTTTAAAAAAATCCTAAAACAGGATAATAAACCATTTCCCAGTCAAAAATTTACTCTTTAGTTGAAACACCTTATACTACATTATATAAAAATTTTTTGTAATGTTATTATACCACTTTTTACAAACATTGTAGTAACGTAATATTCTTAAAAATAGCTTGCTCATCTAACAGTTCAGAAAAAAAATTAAATATACACTCAAATGCACAAAAATATTGATCTGAACAATTAGACAAATTTTCTTTTAAATAAGAAAATATTCTTAAAATTAATCTTCCTTTTTTATGTATAGGCAGAACTCCTTCATACATGAATATTCCTCCTGCTATTGTTTCTCACAATAGTTTAATTTATTTTTAATATTAGAATGAATTCTACTATGTATCGTCCCTCTGATCTCAGCTTAGAGCAATAGCCCTTCCCCTCCTAGACTTTTGGGTTCAACTTTTATACGAATTATAACTTCCAGTGGAAGACGAACTATAACAGAGGCTTTTTCCGAAAATTAAGCACCGCGGGCACAGTCACGTTGAGAGTATCTCCGTTGCAATTAAAAATAAAAATAAAATTTAAAAAAATCAAAAACACCTTACTTTACATATTGAGTCTCGTCAGCCTCCGCCCTTGGGTTTATTACTATGGTGTAAATCCACCTTCAGCAGCTCCACGAAAAACATGTACTTCGGCAGAACAGCGATATTTACGCAGGAACGACTGGAGTGTATTATTTGCACCCACATGCTAGCTCGGATGCGAGTATGCCTTCAGCTCAGTTATAAGTTATTTCCCAAAATGGATTTTTCACAATGCATTTTCCAATAAAATTTTATATATTTCATAGAAATTCAGATATCCACAGTATCAAAGAGAAAATAAATATAAGAGAAGTTCTTAGCACGTGTCTCCCGTTATACATGATAAATTTCACAAAGTTTCGTTTCACAGTGTTGCGAATAATCTCAGAATGAAATAGTATTATTTCACGTTCCCCTAATAGGAGAACTAATAGGGTTTCCCCTAGTCAACCCTAATAGGTGAGACCTTTTTATGTAGTATAACGATGGATGGAGATTGGTTTCGTTTCCAGAATCTTGAGAGCAGCTGTATCCTCTTGAACTCTTGTAAGCACCTCTGCCCTGGAGTGGATTTCTTAATAGGAAAGAGCGAGCGTCGATCTGCCGGTTGCCGTTCAGGGAACGGTTCCGGCCTTTCGAGGAATCGTTCGCGCTCCACCCCGCTAGTCATTTAAAATCTCATGCTCACGAAGTCGACTACTGCAGCTATCAAGTTCATGCTTTACTCATGTGAGAAAATAAGCATCTCAAGAGTAACACGTGAGCGGTCACAATACAATTTATTAACCTGTTACCATATTAGAAATGTTACACAATGCAACAGAAATGCGATGAAATCAACAATGCAAATGAAATAAGCCTTTAAATAAATATATAAAAATAGATGAAGTTTGGTAATGTCTTATGTATCTTGCGCTTTGTGCTCTACATAAACTTTAGAAAACATTTCGAGGCAATAACGTGAATGTGTTTCGGTGTCAACATGAGATGAGCATTTTACACAGATGTTTTTGTGTGTTTTTGGCACCCCAGCAGCACACAATTCACGCATTTCTGTTGAGTGCTGTTGTTTTGTAAGATGTACTACTTCAATACTAGTTCCGTAAGTTTTCGAGAAGTTGTTGGGATCTGTTTGGACGACTTCAATATTGCAAGATTTCAGTTTTACTTCATCGATAAATCTCGAATAGCATTTCCGCTCAGACTGAGTTATGATCTCTATGAACATTTTCAGTAAGATATTCCGCATAGATCAGAAACAACGCATGATTGTGAGAGAGAAACAGAGCCACGGCTCACTTCGTCGCTTGAAATTGTGGCACGAATGGTCGCGCGGACTGTAATGTAATCCAAACTATACCCGGAGCACATGGGAAAAGTAGCAATCTTCATTTAATTCATAATTTGCGGTAAGTCATGAGATGGGGCCATCTCCTGAAGAAAAGTTACTGGAAAATACACAAAAACGTATTGTCAACTCTCGCTGTATATAATGAATAAATAAAATTGGATTTCAATAGTAACTATGCAACCACTGAAGTTTAACAACCAAATTTATAAATTTTATATTCATAAAAATGTTCATGCTGGCACTTCTGTTGGAAATTTTACGTACGTTGAGCATGTTATAAATTAAGTGAGGTATGAAAGAAAAGTCATCTACAAATTGTTATAAAAATGACACCATAACGTGTATGTGAAGACATTTGTTTTCGAAAATACCAGGATGGAAACTAGACTTTAACTGTTAATGTTTAGACGGAGAATCAGAGAGCTAAGGCAGGCTCTTCTATTGTCTCCGTAACGCAAAATGTGAAGGATATTGCAAGTGAGATCTTTCATATTTAACATCTATATAAATATTTTTTGTAGTAACTGTGGCGAAAAAACGTTGTTTGTGGAACCACTTCTAGAAGTTCCGAGAGAGTAAACTATGATTTGCAAACATTTTGTGGTCCAGTGTACTACGTAGACAAGGAGACCACCAGAAACAGCGGAGGTTTAGGGGACCCACGGAGGACCACACAAGGCACCCACGGTGCGTCAACCAGAAAATAGCAGACGAAATTGTACTATTGATTCTAGTCGGAAGAACCGTGTTTCAGTGTGCGGCAACAATTAATTTTTTCAGTACAGGAGCAAATAATGTTTTGAAACACTCTGAAAATTATTCACATGAACGTCTCATTTTAGATGTGCTTTTTATGTCCAGTTTTACATATGTTTAAACTTTTCAGTTTTTGTAGATTTTTTATTTGAAGAAATTTGATGTTTATGCGGCTGGGGTCAAAAATATTCCCACATAGATTTCACGTTACAGAACTAAATTATAAGAAAGATTCTAAAACGTTGAATTTTATAGTATTATGTGGTTGCTTCTGAATGAAAATCTGCGTTTGTCTATTTGTATGAGTTAGCTTTGTATCAGACAATCTCATGTTGGTACAGTAAACATCTATGTATAGTTATGAGCATATGTTATAATGGTTTTCTGGAAATGTTTCTCTTTATTGTTGTTGTTTTTTTGGAATTATTTTATAGTAAATGAGACATGCACATAAATAACAGCATTTCCTTAATAGATCCTAATAGTATCTGTGCATTAAGTTCAGGTAAACCATTGGGAAAAACATCAAATCAGACCCTAAACGACGTCCAAGTAAGTAATGGGAAACAGAACCGCAGGGTTGAAGAGCCACGCTCCCTCATCTCACCTCCAAATCCTAACGCAAGGCCCCCGCCCAATGCCGCGTCGGCTCCCGGCCCTACACGTGTGACGTCACGCGGTGCCGAGGGGAGGTGGGCGGTTGGAGGCGCTCCAAGCAGGGGTCATACATTCGCTGCGAAGCTGCTCGCGGGAGCAACCACATGTCCTGTAGCCACCCCTGCGCCCCGGCCCCCACCATGCCCACACCGCAACGCCTGAGTTAGCCCCGCAGCCGCTGTGAGAGGGAGGAACTGAGGTTCGATGAGTTGCTTGCTCGGGGTCCGATTCCGGGTGAGGTTTCGTAAGTATAGTGCATGCTTTTCCCTCGTGAGGTGGCGGTGATTTTTCCCCGCGGGATGGCGAGATCCCCGCGCCGACCTACCGTCGGCAAGCGGGGTTGTCCTCAACAAGGTATCTCCCAGCAGCGGGGCACCGCTGCAGCCGGAACAAGTTGTAAGCTCTCCACAAGTCTCTCGGTATGTGAGGTAGTGTAGTGCATGTTAGTGTGTGTGTGTGTGTGTGTGTGTGTGAAAGTAAGGGTGAGGATAGGACAAGGAAGAGGAAAGAAAGATCACGCGCGGTCCATGACCCGTTCGTTAGGGTACTACTCCGGCATTCGCCTGGTGTTGATATGAGAAAACTACCTATCAGAGCAGCCAAGGGCTTGAATTCTCCTCCAGGCAACAGTTGAATTCGACTTATGCTTCCTCTCTTATCAAAATCTTGCCTATGTTGGGACTCCAGCCTAGGACTTCCCGGTCAGAGGGACTGCATTGACATCCGTTGATGCCCTGAGCCACCTCTCCCGGTGGGAGGCTCCTGGTTTCAAGAAACGCCGGGTTTCATTTGTTTTTACCCCCGCGTCGCTTCCCAGCCCTCTCCCGCACCGCCCCGGCAACCTCTGAGCTCGTCCCGCTCGCTCACCGCCCTTCCCATCTCTCGCGGCTCTTTGCTCCCCACCCCCG
>BOPP01000028.1:2321858-2348372 GCA_017312745.1 Gryllus bimaculatus
AAGGCAGCCCATTATCTGCAACATTGTTCAATATATTCACAGCAGATTTCCCAACTACTCAAAACACAGCATCATTATTTGCTGATGACAGTGCAATACTAACTTCTAACAAGTGTCTAAAAACAGCCACAAAAATTCCATTTCCAAAAGCCACAATTTTCTTACGATTTCTAAAAGTTATTTCTCAACACTCACGACACATATTTGTTTAACTTTGATCTTCTGTAATATCTAATATATATGGATAAAGAATATTCAGAAATATCAAATTCATATGAATTGTTAAAGTACAATATAATGAAAGCTTCCACGTAAACACCGACAGCGCGTTAAAAAAGTCAAAACCGTGAAAGAACGTGCGAATGGAAGTAGCTGGAAACGGAGTCGTGACGAGCGAAGTGGTTGGGCACGTCCGGTGGGAATTGGCAAGATAAATTCTTCAATTTTTAAATTTTAAGTATTTTATTAGTTGCCTCTTGTTGAGGTCTACTTTTACTCGTCTATAATTATTTTTTGAAAGAGAATTACTTTCACACTATGTCTGTCTTCTCGTCCCCACGGTCACTCATGAATTGTTCCGGGTGGGCACTCAGAGATAGCTCTAAAGTGGACAGCTACAGGGAGCTGATAAAATTAAATGTCTTTCCCCAACACCTTATTTCAGAGTTAGAGCGTCAGAATGTTTGCCTTGGTTTAGAGATTTAAAAGGTCTTTCTTGCATTCAACTATTTCGAATGGCTTCAGAAAAAAGAAGTTATTTGAAGATATAGTAGTTAACGTAACAAGGATGCGAAACAGGAGATTCGCGCAAGAGTCGTGTTTGTCGTCCGATCGTAGCAAGGATTCCCAATGTTTCGCAATGTTTCTCACACTCTTCGCCATGTTTTGCACACTGTGAAGAAATTAGCTGTTTCGCACACTGAAAACAAGCACGAGAAAACGCGATTCGCGCACTGCGTGTTAAGAAATTATTTTCATACAGGAGAACGTTACGCGATTGCGAAAAAAGTAGATATTGAATAGAAAGACAAGTGTTCGTCGCACATGAACGTTTCGAACGTTCGAATTTCGTAGTTCGAACGTTTTGTTGTTTGGGAGATTGGTGTGTGAGTGTAATCGTTTGTCAATACTCGACATAGCATGGGAGAATGATCTTTGTGGGAGGGGGGGGTGGGAGAGCAGCAAGTAAGCCGATGAGATTACGCGCGTGCAGGCATACCAACTGTGCGGGGAGCGCTGGGCGCTCAATTAGTGCGAGTCAACAGGGTGCGCGGCGGGGAGCGGGGGCGGGGTCGGCGCCAGCAACGAAGCGTGAATTATGCGCTGTCTCCAAAGCCCCGGGGTCAATTGAATGCTCGCGTCAATCACGCCTCAATCTCTGCTCAGTGCATAGCTGGGTATTGCGCACGCAACACCCTGGCCCTCCACGCCCACCCCCTCAGCTAGTAGGGTTACATTCTCGCCGCACATTAGAGAGAAAGTTATGTAACGCTGCGCGAAAAACGGTGAATTTGCGGCAGACAAACTCTTATTACAGGGCCCTCATAACGTAAATCCACTAGCAAAATTTGAAAAAGTAATCCTCTAACTCGTAGTGTAGCCAGAATCCATGTTTTGTGGATCAATCATATACCGAAAATTCGAATGGCCGGAAAATGCCCGCCCGTCCGTTCGTCAGTCTGTTTATCCGTCTATTCGTCTCTCCGCCCATCTGTGAACAACGTTCAGCCGATTTGCTCCAATATTGATATTCCCCAATCTATCTGGCTGATGTTGTGGCCCATTGAATTTGAAGCCGATATTTTAATTTTTTGGGGGGTGTACTTTACACAAAGAACATGGGATTTTTTTTATTTTCCAAAAAAAACTCCATTTTTAATTTTTGTTGGATAGTGTTAGCACGTTTAATAAAACGTTGTCTTGTTTGATGAAATTCATAATTTTTGGAAAATTGCAAAAGTTCAAAATTTTTTCGGCGTCTTCCAACAACAAAAATAGTTTTACTCAATGAAATCTTCTTAAAAAGTTACTTTTACTTCATGAAATCTGATTCTTAAAAATAGAAATACGTTCATGTACAATTTTTCAAAAATTTGAAAACTTTTTGCGTAATTTTGCGTGAAAGTGCGTGCTGTTTTTAGCACTACTAGTTTGACAATCAGCTAAAGTTCAAGTGGAACGAATTGATTTAATTAAGAAGAAATACTCGACGAGGGCACTAGGTAAGTTTTCTGCCTAATCGAGCAGCATATTGTTGAGCGAGGCGTTCATGCTGTTAGTTCAGACATGTTTGTGAATAATTTATTGAAATATTCAGTGCATTTTTTTCATAAATTGCAGAATAATAGATTTGATACCATACATTTAATCAATCTTATGTCGGTTGCGCAAACGGATTTCTTCATTAGAAATAATATATGTGGCGCTCGTGAATGAATAGTTCTAGACTTCGGCAGCCGATCATGTGAATTATCTTCGTTGACCTGGTCACATGCGGCGTTCATGCTCTGAAGAATACCACAAATGCTTCGCGACTTGGTGCTTGCATCGAGAACCCTTTTGAGTGCTTTTAAGGCCACTCATTGCCCTACATGCCCCTACATAAAAGACTAGACCTCCTTCTCTGAGTTTTTGCGTGATCTTTTTCCTGATGTGTTCGTTTTTCCAGATTCTAAAAAAATCTAAATACATCACGAAAATTGAAAGTTCAATGAAATGAAGAAAATTGATAAATACTAAATCAAAAAATATATATACCAATGACTCGAGAATATTATCCTTGAAATATTTTGAAAGAAACACACGAGGAAAAAATTATATGTCACCAACGCACTAATGTATGTGCATGGATTAGAAGCTTGAATATTTAGGGAAAGTAAAGTTAGCTTTAAATGCATAAACAATACAGTACATCGAAGTCATTTTCCACATTAGCCGGTGAGTCAAGATGTTCGTTGTCTTGCTCTCTAAATTTCGCCGCAGAGATAATTTTAATCTCGTTTGAGAGTCTCATCAGCCTCTGGAACGCGTCTCCGACGACTACAAACTCGGCGGCGACGGGGAATTTAACAACTCCACACCAAGACCTTCCGAGAATGTTGCGAAAATTTGCTCTCCGGTGCCTCACAATTAAGAAGCTAGAAGTAACTTGGCGCTACGAAAACGCGGTTAATACTTGCACCGGAATTACGGAAACTTCGTTATATACACGCTTATATATCTGACATTGAATTATTTATTTTCGTAATTCTGTATTATATCTCGACGTAACGCAATCAAACACGAATGAAAAGCCTTTAATAACGTCTTCTGAAAGGAATTTAACTCTTTCACCATTATAGAATAATAACTGATTGATTACTACTGATTTCGAGTCCATGTCAACTGCTAAGGTCATTATTCCAGCACGCGTAGTGCATTTTTTTCTCGGGAGATGGCGGTAATTTTGCCCCGTATATGGCGAAAATACGGCGCCGATATACCGTCGGCCAACGGGGTTTTTCCCTACCAGGAATCTCCCACCAGCATGACACCGCCTCAGCCAATCCGCGACAAGCTCTAAGCTACTGACTGTTCTCCCGGCATGTGCGGTAGTGTAGTGTATGTTGCTGCACGTATGTGTGTAAGGGGTGAGGATAAAACAAGTAATAGGAAGGAAAGTTCGCGCCCGTGGCCCGTTTTTTACAATACAGATCCAGCTTTCACCAGGTATTGATCGAAGAAGCCACGGAAAACTGCCGATCATAGCAGTTGGGCGCTAGACGTCTCCTCTAGACAGGGAGTGAAGTAGCTGACAAGATAGTTTCTAAAATCCTGCCACCGTGGGGGGTGGAGTACTAGGACCTTCCAGTCAGGCATTGCCGTGACATCGGTACCGATGCCCTGAGCCGCCTCTCCCGGTGCGAGTCCTTAACGAAGATATTACCAATCCATTGTCTTTCATAAAAGCATCGACAGTCTGCATCACACCGAGGCTGCATGCGTTCGTCGGCAGAGAGCGCCCCTCGCCGGCCGGCGCGCTGCCGCATTGTTTTTTTGGCCGCGAGGGGCGCTGCGGTCGGCGAGCGGTGACGTCACGGGCGAGTCCCTCGTTGCGCGTTTGTCAGGCGCACTCTGGACGCGTTCGCGCCGCGGTTGCGCTTTTGTTTTCTAAGTATTTTTATGGAGCTGTGTGCGTGTGTTCTGACTCGGACAACTAACCATTCGTCCGGGTTCATTTCTCACTAATGGCGCTTTTTGTTAGGTCACCCCGTAAAATGCCCAGGAGGTTTGTTTGGATTACTACATTCCGTTAACTGTTATTCTGCGAGCTATTTACGTTTTAAAGTGGATAGTTCACGCTCTGGATCTCCTATTTTCTTCTTCATTTGAGGCCTTAGTCTAAGGTGTGCATAGTACAGTGGCGGCAGGTACAGAATTCTATTGGTGGTGCGACATCAATGTTACCAATTATCGATGTTCAAAATTAAAGCATCGATCAAAAGGTATCCATGTTTTTAAACATCGATACAATGTTTTAAAACTGGTTTACTAATTTCTAAAATAAAAGTCATGGGCAACAAAATTTAATTTTACAGAGACAGTGTTTATTAATTTGTAATGAAGATTGAACTGAAAACAAACCAAAAACAATAAGAGTAAATGAAAATACTGATCATGAATGCCTGAGCGCCCACAGAAATTTCAAGAGGTCACAACTTCCTAAGTATGGGAACAAGAGGGGAGGACGTCGAGGTCTGCCGCCTCTCCGAGTGCGAAATACAAAGGAACATCGTACGAAATACCAGGGCTTCGTTATCACCCTGAGCAATCCGGAGTGAAAAAGAGTTTGCTCGATGAAGATAGTGCCATTAGCACACTATATGGAGCAGAATGTAAACCATGTCCAACTGGTGGCCCGCGGTGCCATTTATTGTGGCCTGCGAAAGCTTATTAGTTGAAAGTTGCCTTGCATCGCTGTTGGACGAGAACTTTCTGACCCCTGCTGGGGTCAACACCCTCTTCAATGTAAAAATAGGTTAAAGTTGTTTTTTTTTTAGTAAATTCAGAAATTTTAAATAATCTCAATGTTTCCCTGCGTTCATGGCATGGCCTCACACCCACACATGGTTCCAATCTCTCCCTTCCCCTTTCCAGATCAGCCTTCTAAAGTGCCGAGATCAACAACACGGGGAAGTCAGATGTGGATGACCCGAGTAATAAAAATATGGCTCGCAACCATACAAAAAGTTTTAGTTGTGGCCCTTGAGGCCTTGCAAGTTGGATAACCCTGATTTAATGAACATATACTAGCTTTAGACATTGGACAAAATGACGTAGTTCCTCTGTTGTTGTTTTTTTCGCATTTATGTAGAAATCTCTACTAACAAAACGTTTAAAAATAGTAAAAATATTGTTATTATATTTTTATGTCCATTTTCTATAATAAGTAAAGGGTTTAAACCCAACGAACAGTTCATTCACCAAAATGTGTACATCCATGAGCCCTTTCTCAGAAGAACATATTAACTTCCCAAGTTACTCATTGCGATGCGATGCGCCACCCCTCCCGTGCGGCTAAGGCAGGCGGTTCGACCTCTCGCTGGCTCGCACCAGCAGGCCCTCTCCCTGGGGCGTGGTCGACCGGGTTCCACTCTCCACGACCGCAGTCGCAGCACACGCGCTGACGTAGTCTCCGTAGTGCCGGCCGCCTCGAACTTCGTCTGTGCTGCTTGGAATGGTACTCCTCCAGCAGTACCTTTTGTGCAGTTTTGTGATATCACGGAAAGTGCAATGTACGTTCATGCCACCGCGGTGGGACCATTCCTTCCCTTATGGGCATCTATGGTCAATCCTGCAACATGAAGAAAAACTGAAGATCAAAAAATGACTTTAGCCTACCGGCGCGCGCATTGCTTGTGTAGAATTGCTAAGTTTATGTTTCAAGTCTCATTTCTCTGTTTCAGATTACTCTTACTCCATGAAGTGCTTCGGTCGCCCTTTGATCGGGTTGGTATGAGGCGATCTCGGAAATGAGAACATTCTCCGAGTCAGCTGCTTTTTCAAAAAATATTTAACTATACTTTTGATATGATATATCAGCAGTGATAATTCGTGGTCCTCCTTTTTTGGTGCCGGCAGGCCCGTTCATATCGGACGCTGCTGCAGGCGGAGACTCGAACCCTGCCTCGGCAGGACGCGCCCCTACTGCTGCTTCCCACAGCGCCCAGTTCAAATTCTTGCCAGACATAAATGTCAATCGTAAATATATTTTCGTAATACAACTATATTAGCAAACTTACGACCAGTAAGCGTTTTACACAAGTGTATTGTATTTTACAATACACGTAAACAGAAAAGTTCTACGCCAAAGAGGAAGCAAAAATATACTGGCAAATTGATAAAACATATATACTCTCTAGTAAGTGAAAGAATCCAATTAACATTTACCATGGTATGTGATTACCCCTGATAGTATGTCTGAACCACAATTTACAGCATATAAAACCGCTTACAATGTATCCCAACCACCACTTACAGCATGTAAAACCGCTTACAATGTGTCTGAACCACCAACTGCTTTGAAGTGCGTGGCTCGGAGCAGAAACAAGGAAAGCGCGAGTAGACTCAGAGAACACACACCGCGGCACATTTAGTTTGCGATGAAATTTCTCGTCAAGGACAAGAAAGACCGGCAGCATTTTCGCTTAAAAATAAACGGTCTGTTACGTGCATAAAGCTTTTCTCGAGAGGCATTGCGAAGCACGAAAGATCATAAACACATCTCAAAGTTGTTTCGAGTTCCGAAACAGTTCTCGAAAGACTCACGACCCCCCGCGCACGCACTCGCGATGAACTAATTTGTCCTCTGTTATTGAAGTTGTTGTAGACGTTGAGTAAAATATACATAAGCTGTCAATTCGAAATTTCAATAAATTAATGTAGTGCGAAAATAACTTTTTTTAGTTTGCTGAGCATACTTTATTATTATTGTCCGAATAATGTTTACCTACTTGACACCTGGGGTGCGGTGTAGAGCGATATTGCTACTTACTCGTCCGCCAGACACGTGTCGTGTGGTCGGGTTTGCATCGGATCACAAGAGTTGCAGGAATCAAATTGCAATAAAAGCACGCAGCACAGACGCACGCAATAGACGACACAGAACCGCACATACGTTGCATAACCAAAGAAGAAATGGCGCTCTTCAATTTACAGTTGCTTTGTGCTGTAAGATATCATTCTTTATGACATCTCGTATGATGACTCTAAATAACATGAAATAACATGAAAATCGTTTTAAACCGTTTGATGTTAAAATAAGTAAATTAACTTTATTTCGATGCATTTATAAAAAATCGTGCAATAGGGCAAAGTTCACGACTCAATTTGGCTTGTTTAAGAATGGGGAATAAAAAGTGTTCATGTCATTCAAGCGCTCAGTGGAACAAGGGGCAATCCCAAATTGACATAGATCTACGATAATGAGTGTTTTACCTGAACTTCCCTCATTCAACTCAGTACTTTTTAACTTTTAAACACAGCACTATTGCATATAATTCTATACTGGATTTAAATAACATATTACACAAAAAGGATAATACATGAAGTCTTCTGTAATGCTAATATCTCAATTTCACAAAAAATGTGGGAGGGTTCCTTGTTCTACTGAGCCTTTCTATTATTAGCTTTCGTTTGGTGTAACGGAATTACTCTCCGCAACTTTTATTTTGTGAAGTTGTGGGAGCCGTCGAAGCGAACGTAGGCTGCTGCGAGCAAAACGAGCCTGCGTTTCCCGTCTCGTCCTCGGGCGTCGCTTCCACGCCAACGGACAGATCGCCCACGCCCGCGTCTCCGCCCCGGCCGATGCTCGAAAATCGGCGCCAGGCGCCGAGAAGACGTGCGAGATCCTGTAAGCGTTGCCCGCTGGGGGAGGGGGCGTAGTCCGCTGCGGGCCTGCGGCGCTGAGGCCGGGAGGGGCGGAGGGACGGCGACACCGAATCAGAGGCCCATTCACCCCCCCCTCCCCCCCCGCCTCCCTCGGGAACCCCCGGCGCAAACTCCTGCCTCGCAGCGCCGCGCCGCCAGAGACATCTGCCGACCGTCCTCCACTTCTTCGCTATTTCGCTTCTCCACCATTTTGCCCAGTCCGTGGACGCTCTTCTGGATTTTTGCCTGCAGTTTTCGTACAATGACATTACACTAATACCACTGAAACTATTAGAGGAGAAACGTATTTGCTATTTTGCTTCTCTACCACTTTCCTCTATTCCCTTAAGGCTCTTGTGGGTTTTCGCCGGCAGTTTTCGTACAATAATATTGCACTAATCCACCGCAAAGCATTAGAAGAGAACCTCATTAACAGAATCTGGCTGGCGCGACGCGGAGCTCAAAGCGCTCAAAGCACTGACACTAGAAATGTCACATTTCCAGTATCCGCCCTTACCCTCACCCTCGCCTACCCCCCCCCCTCACTGAACCTCGCCCACGTCCTCTCCCCTACTTTGTCTTCGCCTTTGATCTTTCCCCAAGCTCTGCCCTCTCCCTAACTCTCGCCCTCGCCCTCGCCCTCGCCTCGACCGGATGAGGTGGCTGAGGACAAACTGGTACTGCAGTGCGTCTGGCCGGGTCATAGGTTCGAGATCCGACAGTGGCAGGGTTTTCGACACTAGCTTGTCTGCTAGGTCGAGGCCAGTCGCTATCTAGAGCAGAATTCTAAAGGCCGGTTGTTTTGATCGATAGTTTTCCGTCGACACCAGTCGAATGCCGAGGCAGGATCCTAACAAAGGGGTCACGGGCCACGCGGGATTTTTCCTATCCTCACCCCTTACACGCAAGTGCTCTGCACCACCACTCTTTCTGGGAGTCCAGGGAAGAGCTCAGAGCTGGTCCCAGCTGGGGAGATACCTAAATGAGGAGAAACCCGCAAGTCGACGTATAGGTTGGTGTTGTATCTCTCCATACAGCGAGCAAACCTGTCATCTTAAAAGCTGACACTACACTTTCTGGACCAATGACCATAGTCTATCTTCTCCTCGACGCGCCCTTTTGTCTGGGACATTTACAAGAGACCATTGTCCTCTCGTCCGTCGCCACTTCTCTTCATTCTCCTTTGGCCCAATTCTCGCTTTCGACGCAGTCTCATCTCTTCCTTCTCCTCTCTGCCAACATAAAACATCCATTATAATGAATGGTTTGTAAGTCAGAGGTACAGAAAGGAGGAAGTTGATCTAATATTAAGGCATCTCATTAAAACAAACCAGGGACTTGCAGAACGTTAAAGGGTTCGGGGGGGAGGGATTGACGTCATCCAGGTGAGCGCGTGTTGAGTGGTGGAAGGTCTCATCCTTAGTGATCAGCGGGTGATTAAAATGACATGGAGCCTCCACAGGACAGACCCTTCCAGCCAGAGGAAGCACTAAAATCAAATCCTGGATGAGGGACGCCCACTGAGAGCGGTCCGCTCATGTGCTGAAGCAGCAAAAGGTTGCAGCGTGCGTGTAAGAAGGGACCGCTTTAAGAGCTACTGCTTGTCTCTTGCTGGCAACATAACTGCAAGTTACGTCCACGCATTTATCTTGTCAGCGCGTTTGTTTAAAGTTAGCTAGTTCGCTGGCTTCATCAGTATCTCTTGCAATTCCATCGCCCTGCATGACGTTCATTTGTGTCCCGGTCTGTCGAAACGGTCCCTCGTTAGAGTGATTCCTCTGTAGTGTGGGGACGCGCCATCGCAGCCCCTGACTGCTCAGGGGTCAGGTGACCCGCCGGACGCACTCGGGGTAATAGCGCGGCCGCTTTCTTCACTGCTGATGATTCAAAGTTGATTTTGTCGGTCCGGATGGCAGAGATCGCTAAGGCAATAGTGGCGTAGCGATCTCGGACCGAAGGATCGCGGGTTCGAGTCCCGCCTCGGGCATGGTTGTATTGTGTTCGTCCTTTCACACCCATATCATCATATCGTGTCATCCTCATAGTTACCATAGCGTTACCCACAATAGTGGTCGCAGCTAGTAGTTGATGAGACCTTAAATAAAAAAATTAATTTCAAATTGGCATATATTGAACGCCATTAAGTTGACAAGATTATTACAGTTATTTTATCATTTAATTACGTCAACATCACCTCATTAGCATTCCACAAAGATAGTACGTACCCGGACACCCCCTGCATCTCTAAAGGTGTGAAATAGTTTCGTCGATTTTTCAAGAAAAGTATAAGCGATGTATGAACGATGAGATGACTGATGAAATTAGAGTTGTTACTGCTCGGAAAAGAAAAATGCATTCTCAACGAAAGGGTGTAAACTTTTGAAGAAAAAAAGAAAGTATTTTTGCCGTCATGTAATGGTTAAATTTCAAACCCGACAAAAACCTTGTACATGCTTTGACTAATACATTTCAATATTATTTCAAGAACTCTCTTGTATTATACATTATTTACCTCCTTAAAACATTTATTGTGTAGCTCTCGATTTTCTTTAAGCCTCTAAAACCGCTGACTGAATATTTTGATGAAGGGATAGATCACGTTTAATAGTCTGAGACAAATTCTCTCCGCTTTTAAACAAAACGCTGTCACCCTCCTCTTTTGGCGACTAAACTTAAATTAAGTTTTGTAGGTAGCACCAAATCCAATTTTTTACAGGCAACTAATTAAACTTAATTAAAAAATAAGTAAAAGCTGATTCTGCTCCCTCATAAGAACGTAATTTGGAGCCACAGCTCGTCTCAAGTGGGGTGATCTTCTCCCGAGGGCGCATCGAGGTGGCCGAGAGTTGTGAAGGGCTTCTTCGCCAAGCAGGCATCTCCCGCCAGCGGGGCACCGCCCCAGCCGGAACAAGCTCTAAGCTCCTGACCGGGCTCCCGGCATAAGTGGTAGTGCAGCGCATGTTAGTGTGTGTGGAAATATTGAGAGAGGATAAGAGAGGGAAAAGGTAGGAAAGGTCGCGCGCGGTCCGTAGCCCGTTTGTTGAATTGAATTGATGCCTGATTTTCGTGGCGAGACTCGGGCCATCAAGCCCGCTCTTCCGTCTCCCTCTTCCGTCTGACCACGCAAATTTCGCTATGCTCCTTTCACCAACTTAGCGGAGAAAGGTGGCATTTCTTGGGAGTTGGAACAGGCGAATTGAATTTAGCTCAAAGGCGTCATTTAGGCTTGAGGATCTTTTACATGCGAGTAAATCTACTAACATGGGACAGCCGACTTTACTTCCCCTCCGAAGGAAGGCGTACAAAGGATTTTTTCGCCCTTAAAAATCCACGGTGTTGATCGGGTTTCAACCCGCCAACTTAGGTACAGCAGTCCGATAGCAGTCCAATACGCTAACCATTACACCACCGCCGCCGCGAGCCACACTGCTCCGGCATTCGCCTGGCGCTGATCGCAGAAACCACGGAAAATACCGATCAGAGCAGCGGCCGCTAAGATACTTCCCACGTCAGCGGCTGAACTTGACTTGGCTATGTACCCAAAGTTGAAAATCCTGCGACTGCCGGGACTTGAACCGTGGGTCAGAGTCATTGCAGTGACATCAATTGATGTCCAGAGCTACGTAAGCTGGTGGAGGATTCTTTTATCTCGGCTTTTTATAAGAAAAATGTCCTTATATACTCGGATTAAAACAGAAAACCTTTTAAGGTCATGAGCTGGTAGGAGAGTGGGACACTGCTATCAAATCGGTTGCTTTAATACCAACAATTAAGTCGTAACGAAGCTTGCGATTAGATAACGGTGTTCCCATCTCCTGCCAGCTCGTGATGTTGAATGGACTTGCTATTTTAATCGGAGTATTGAAATAGTACAAACCAATTTTACAAAAAATCTCTCAATTTTCAAAATTTCCAAAATTAAATGTATTTGACATCTACATTAGTGAACCTAGATAATTTTTCCTTAATGGAATTTCTTCTTCAAATTTTGTTCAAAAATGTCACGTACAGTTTTTTGAAAACATTTTGTGAAATCGTGGCATGTTTAAGGAAATACATCAAGATGATTTTGACAAAAGCGCTTTTAACTGTAATTTTTTTTCCTAATAGGATAAAAATCGCTTAACATTGCATAAGACATACTTCAATAATATGTCTGAAATTTCCAAAATTGCAAAAGTAAAATTGCTTACGGACAACTTGTAAGTCTTCATTATTGAAGCTAGAGACTTGTTTTTCATGCAATTTCTCAATATTAGATCTTTAAATCTAATCAAGAACATATTACATATAGAATATTTTGAAAATATTACCAATGTTATTATTATTATTTTCACGTATTTGGGGATGTATTATGCAAAAACACCAATGTAAAGAATTCATGTTGCAAGTGACGCCCTCTCGACAAAATGTTGCTGGAATCAGGGAAAATCGCGAGCGCTCGGGTTCAAATCGCAGCATCCACAGACTTTTCTCCTTTAAACTTTTTATTATAATAGAGCAATACACACTCAATTCAATACCAGAAAGACATTTTTATTTCAGTCGGGCAATTATTTCCATTTTTGTTGAGAAATGTTTAGAAGACGACGATTTTTGTACCAAATGAAGTTCAATTAGAAACCATGAAATGACTTCATCTCTTTCTTTAAAGCTACCGTATATGATCTACTTCATTAAAGGGACGCGACTATGGAGTAAAGATTCTGCCAGCGCTCCAAGCGGCGATGCCGTGAACATCGAGGTTGCGTGTGTCGCCGCAGTTCTGTGGTGGCGCCAGCCAGCGGTCTCATAAAGCCCACGCCCTGTCGATCTGCGTTCAATGTCCACATGAGGCGAAATATTAACTTTGTCGCCTGTAGGCACGCGAAAAATTACTGCCTATTTTTTAAAATAATCCAGGAAAGAAGTTATATGTAATAACAAGTATAATTTATGATTCAAAATTGAACACGTTTTTTGCCGATTTATTTCGCTTTTAGATTATTTAACCCCTATTTTCACTTCACTTGCGTTTTCTCTTGTTTTACCTAAAAAACTAGTGGTGCTGCCAGAGCACGTACTTTCTCGTTCTTTATTGTTTCTAAAAACTCCGTAATATTACACTACTATATAACCAACAGTAGTGTTGTCGAGCAGCTAATAATTTTTCCGCTCCGAGTCTCGAACTCAGATATAACCTGGTGGCATTCACACCACTACGCTACAGAAGCGACGTATGGTTCGAACTCGGACAGAGGTATATAACGGTAAATTGCAGATCATGTAAAAAATTCAACAATCAAAATATCAGTAGAAACTCCTGAAGCCACCCGTCCGTTAAGATCGATCAGGGAATATCAATTCTGAAGAATGTCAGCTGAACGGTTTAGGTGCTAGCGTTAACCACAGACTAACAGACAGACGAATATTTTGCCGACAATCCATTTTCTGATGTATGGAACCAACAAAACATGGATTCTGGCTACAGTAATAGTTAGAGAATTTTTCTTGTAAATTTAGCAACAAGATTATTCCACTTTCGCATCACAAGAATCCGGCAATAAGGTTTATTCTGGCGAAATTTCGGCGTTTTCTGGAGCTCGTTCACATAACTTTCTCTTCTTACAAAGAATTCGAAAGGCGACAAAGTAACAATTTGTGAACCGTTAGGGTTGACCAGGGCTAATGTTCATAATGTCGTTAAATGCATTAAATGCGTTCGTATATAATGCGTTTATGCATAACTTAAATCGGATCATAGAGATGTACAGAAACTCAACAACTAATTTGACGTGACGAAAGTATTACATATCGTAAAAGAAAGTTGAAAAAAATTATTAAAAGTTAACAAATTGCAAAAGTACGTACAGACACGTCCGGTATATTTGTGATTGCATTTGTGGGTAGAAATGCTTCAAATGATTTTCAACAAACTTTCTCGAATGAATAATAGTTTTCTGCCACAACATTTTCATCAAATTAAAATCCCCGTATGGGATTTGAAACCACGATCTGTTGGTTTCATCTGATGAACCCAAACATGTCACTTAAAAACCTAGGCCACTCAGAAGCACAAGATCACATTACTTCGATATTACTCAAAACACAATTGTTCCAGTTCTAGCATTACAGGGCTGAGAATATGAGAAAAAACAAGGGAATTAAAAATTGAAAATTCAAGAATCACAAACACACTTCAAAATTTATTTATTTTAATTCATTTTATTTGTTAGTAGAAGTGCTTCAAATGTTTTCAATAAAGTTTCAGCAATTTTCAGTAGTTTTGTTCAGCAACACAGAATTGTGACAAATAACTCTCGCAGAGAGAAGCTCGATCATACCGAACTCGTGTAGCCTTTATTATTATTATTATTATTATTATTATTATTATTATTATTATTATTATTATTATTATTATTAAATACGATTTAATTAACCATATATGCGAGTTGAATATTTTTTCTACCAGAGATCAATTAATTTTTAAATCATATATTTTTATATAGAGAAATAACTAAATTTGCGTTTTTCATATTTATGCATATTTATTATTTTATCGTGCGATAATACAGAATTGGGCTAGTATTCCATGGATTTGTTATGAGGAAAAAAGGGGGTTTCGGAGGGGCACAGCGACAGGTTACACGGGTGCGAAAACTGAAAATTAATTTGTATTCTAAAAAGTATTGGATTATTTTTTTGTTTTCTGAAGTACATCAAGAATAACAATTTCGAGCCAAAAATAATAAAACTAATATTTTCACCTATGAGTAATAAATACCATTTGTTACCATTACAAACAATTCAATAGGATTATAATTCACTTCGGTACATGCGAATGTTGCTCAAACGATGTTTACGTGTTCAATATCTTAACGAACCTACACCTTAAGTTTAATATCAAATGGTGTATTATTTACAATGAGCTTACAGCTGGACATTGATATACGGACTTCCAGATTCCGCCAACTTTTAAATCGTGCATCTGGATTGAGATCGTTGGCAGTTGTAGAGTAACTTGAGCTATTCTTTCTATAATTTTAAATTCGGTTGCTTTTTTAAATTCATTCAGGTAGTATTGTAGGCTAGCGCGTTTTGATTTTTGTTGTTCATTTATTTCAAGCTATTTTACTGTAGTTAATTTAAAAAGTTTGTTATTTGTATTGTGTCATAGCACAAGTTTTCTCCTACTGCCTCCGCATATCCGTGCATCTTGAATTGTTGCTGCGAGAGCCAATCTTGAATTAATCATAATGATTTTCTCCTCCATACGTTACAGACAGTTTTTACTATTTTTGGAGAAAATAAATCGAAATGCAAATAAACCCCGTCAGTCTGCGCAAACCCTGGTGTACACAGAAAGAGTAAATAGTCTAAGATAGAGGAATCTAATGCGTGATGTCAGAAAGATGGCCACCATCACCTAGATTTGAAATATAGATGTATTTGATATTAACGATAAGTCCTGCACCAGCAGACTTAATAGAATATCCAAGAATTTTATCCTATAGAATACGGTGTAATTAGCGTTTCTTTGGGGGCCTATGCTGCAAAATTTTCATTTTTAAGACCCCAAAATTCTTTAGAATTTATATTACGATATAAGTTACTGAGTGCTGCAGGTTGCATTTAACATGAATATTTATATGCTCATTTTTTAAACAAATCCTTTATATTTTCAAATTCAAAGTGAAATTCGTCACGTCTCCGTAAAATTATCTTTCTTTAGAGACCTCATTTCTAAACATCGGTTACGTGTGAGAGCCGCAAAAGCTATGTATACTACTGAAATAATAAAGGAGACAATTGAAAATAATAAGGAAAGGAGAATGAAAGTATGACCATATCTTATATTCCAAAATAAAAGTATCGAGCGTAAATACAAATAGGAGTTAATATTTTCAAAACAAATTCTTCTAGTAAAAATAACTTTTTCCGTAATACAAACAATAACGATTTCGATTTTTCATATATTAATGATGGCAGCTTAATGAAACTGGAATGTATTGTAATCAATTACATAATTTTGATGACTCGAATGCATTTCCTGTGCCTATTTATTAGACAGTAACTCTCTCAGGATAAAAGTATTCTTCCCAAGGAAGATACGTTTCTTAAGATTTTAAAATTTCGACAAGAGTGCCAAAGGAGAGCTAATTGATTTTTTAAATCTATTTCAACATTATTTTAAATAAATTGAAATTCCTAAAAAAGAGGCCAATCAAAATCCAATTAGCATTTGGCGATAGCAGCTTTAGCAAAAATAGCATTGTAATTTGGCAACGACATTTTAAAAATGCTGGTAGAAGCAATGAAAAAAGACTGTGTTACATTTTAGAAGATATGTAATTTCCTCCCATAAGAAGGCTTTTTATTCGAAAAGTTTTAGAGACAAATCCCTTCATGCGCAAGTTTTGAAAGAAAACACGAATAACTTTGAAACGAGAGGCAGACGTGAATCGTCACCGAAGAGGACTCGAGATATATAATAACGTCGACGGAAGGCAGTTGGCAACTTCGAGACATTCACTTGGATCTCAGAGTTCTCTTTGGAAAACTAGTAAGAAGAACAAAGATCCTCAAATACCTCAGATACCTCAAAACTTGCAAAATTTGAAGTAGTAAATCAAATGCATTCAAGGTGAAAAACAACGCTACTGTCTGGAGTATGCTTTTCATAAGTTCAACTTTTCAGCAGATACGTTATTAAAATTCTTCAAAAATTATAACATTCTTTGGTATTAAACATGTATTAGCATTCTTTAATTGCGTATCCAGCAATTATATCATATAAACCCTTACTCAGGAGCAAAAGACCATGTTTTGGATTTCTTTCCTTGTACAACAACCTTTCCTTGTAGAAAAACCAACAGATTGAATGTAATCAATAGAGAAATAAATAAATTTATTCGCATTTTCATTTACTTCGAATTCAAATGCAAAAAAAGGAAAGTACATTGTATCAAGTTCGTAGCTGCGTCATTATTTGAGAGTGTGGTGTAGGGAGATGAGGGGTGTATTTAACACAAAATTCACTCAAACGTTTGTGTTTGGTTGCGTTAATTTTTACATATTTATAGTTAAATAAAATATTTATAGTTAAATAAAATAAAAAATGTGTTATTAATGCGAGAATAACTTAAATTTTATTTGAATTGTTCATCAAGTAAATCTAAGGACACGTAATTTAAACTTCGGTATCCCACCAAGTAACACATTTCCTTGTAAGTTTTCACAAAATGGCAGGGCGAGGGGGCGTCGTCATTACACGTGGTCGCGCCAAGGGCGGGGCGCGGGGCGAGAAGGAGGAGCGAGAAGGGCAGGAATAGAAGGGCGGAGCACGGAGGTCACGGTGAGAAGGGTCCAGCCAGAAGCCAGTTTGCCCTTCCAATCCAATGCCTGGGTTGGGCCGCCCCGCTAGCTCAGAGCTACTATCTTTCCAGGCCAGTACCGACTTTTATGAGTGGATTCCAGAGCGTTCCTAAGAACTTCCTTCACCCAAACCTCCCCAAAGATTGGAACGCCAGGGGCCCAACTGGGGGGTTACCGGGCTGAATCGGCCACCAGGAGCTTGATCATTGCCTACTCACTGCCTCCAACTTGAATATAATGGTGGGAGTTACACCGTAGAACTGAGGGTCCGGGTGGCGGGGCGCAGAGGCTGGAGCGAGGTGGGGGGACGCGAAGGGCGGGGCCTGGGAGGGGGCAAAGAAGGCGGAGCGCCGCAAAGCAGCGGCGTGGAGGGTGGCAGAGAGGAGAGGGGGCGGGGCGAGAGGGGTGAGGTTGGAAAGGGCGTGGTGGAGAATGGCCGAGGGCGGGGCGCATAGGGTAGGGTGGAAGAGGGCGACTAGGGAAGGGTTGGACGGGGCGGATGAAGGGCAGGCGAGGGGGGGCGGAGGAAAAGCAGGTCGCGGAGGTGGGGGTCGATAAGAGCGGGGCGAGAAGGGCGGCAGAAAGGCAGGGCGGAGGGGTGGGTGCGGAGAGCAGAGCGAGGATCGAAGAGGCAGAAAGGGCGATCGAGAAAGTTGGACGAGAAGCGCGGGGCGGAAAAAGGGTGGTGGGACAGAAGGCGGAGCGAGGAAGGGCAAGGTCACGGAGGAAGGGGCGGAGAAGGGCGTAAGGCAGGCGGGGAAGAGCAGGGCGAGAAGGGTGGAGGGTAAAGGCAGGGAGGGGTGAGGCGAGAAGGGAGGGGGCGGGCGGAGGGCGGGGCGATGAAGGGCGGGCTGATGCAGGGGTGGGGCGCGGAGGGCGTGGCCCGAGGACCGGACGGACGCTGTTTTGTAATTGGTCTAATTAGTTCGTCGTCGGCAGCGCCCTCTATCTCGGCCTTCGGCCAGGGCCCGGGCGTAGGGGGGGCGCGGGCGGGCGGGTGTAGGGCGCTGGGGCGGTTTGGATAGCAAATTGATACAAATTTGAAGTGGCGTCATTAAGGCCGTCGTCCTGCCGGCTTATGGCCACGGAGTTCGGTGAGCTGGAGGCTCACTTGTCGCTATCTCTCTCGTCCCATCCCACTCGCTCACGGAGTTTGAGCGCCGCGCGTACGGTAGCGGTATTATGCGCTAAAAGTCACGCGACGAACCTTGAAGTCATAGCGTCTTTTCTTAGGCCTAAGGTACGACCTTATACCTTATCATAAAGAGCGCACGCCTGTAAGTCTCTACGGTCACCTTACAAACAGCAAAATGGCCGCCCATTAATAGAAGAGGTAACATTTTTCCAAATCTGATAAACCGATTCTCCTGTGAGGAAGTAACAATTATTCCTTACCAACTCCACAAAGCTACCAAGAATTAACAGGAAGTGCTGGAGAGGTGACGAGATATAAATTCCCGAAAGAAGTTGAAATCATATATTCGAATTAGGGTATGTCTTAGTATGCTGATAACAAACGCTGTTTTAAGATATTTCGTACCATGTAGATTTATTATACTCTTTACTTGTATAGAGGATTAAATGTTTCACTACTATCCTACACACTTTGATATATTATGCACCTTCTTTGTTCAACACTTGAAATGCTTCTTTTGTTGTAATGTATTACGCAATGTCGCAATCGCTAAAACTCTTCTGAAAGTTGTTTAATACGACCGTATAAAGTCATTAGTCACGTGATCAATTGAGTTTAACAATGTCTCCTCACGCCTGATGCTAAAACTCCCTATTCTCGTGCTCCCAATTGCCCACGCTTTTTGAATTGCATTCTTGTAATATAAATATTTCTTCTCATTCATATAAATAATGTATCTATTCCTCGTATTGAAGCTCTACGTACAAATTCTGCCTTGTAGTGAGTAAGCCCGAGGTTAGATCACTGCAAAGTGAGCGCGTGAACATTTGCTGGCTGCTTTGATGAACATCAAGTGAATTCCGATGCCGTGCTCTACCATATGAGCCGAGGACCGCACGGGATCTTTCCTTCCTGTTCATTGCCCTGTACCACCCCCCGACCTTCCAAACAATTACACTTACATGCCCTTCACTACAATACATGTCGGGAGAGCAGATGGGAATTTAGTTTGTCCCGACTGGAGCGGGGGCCCGCGAGGGAGACATGAAAAGGATAATCTGCGAGCTGATATGTGTGTTAGCGCCGGATTTCATGTTTCAGTAGGGACGGAACACCAAAACCGCAAAGGATATAACATGCACTATATTTACGGGAGTACGGATTACAGTAGTTGACGCAATAAGATGTACTCGTATGCCATGCAACGTTCAGAAGCACTAACTTAAGCGGGTATAAGCATCTGTCTGTACTATATTAAACTCCATATCAAGTGATTCTCTCCTGTGTGTATTCAATTCTGCATCCGTGTCATTCGGAGTTGGGTTCAACGAAGACGTGAAGTTCGTTCCGCCTGTCAGCTCATTGTGCGCTGCCTCGAGTGCAAGAGCCTGCAAGGCCAGAGCGACTGCAAACCTCCGGAGGAAGGAACAGCTGACAGGTCGAGAGCAGAAGCTTTGAAGAACGTCGTAAGAAAAAGAGGCTTTCAATAAAGTATATGCATGAAGCTTTCACTTTAACATTCTATTTATTATTCCTATATTTATTTCGTATGAATGTGTATGAAACTTTTTGTTGTGTGAATTATGTTTATATTATTTGGTAAGTTATGATATTTGATTTATGTTAATGAATGTACATGGGAATTTATTGTTTTTCAAAATTATGGATAAGAAGAATGTCATTCATGGTTTCCGAATCAATATCACTATTTTTTTCTAAAATCAGATTTACCTGCTGCACCTAAATGCTTTCTACTTGCTGAATTTGCCGCAGAAATATAAAATATTCTCGCTATTTCCGACAGCCTACCGTACTCATCACTTTTCATTCCCACTTTTTCACATCTTTTTGGCGCATTTTTAACTTTGTCTCGTGTATAATTTTGCGTTTTACACCTGACACAGCGGTTAAACGGGCGGAGTCACAAGCATCCGGCGCCTGATGTTCGGTTTCTCACACGAGCGCTTTTCTGTCGTAAGGTCGGGATGGCATCTAGCGGATTTGGAATTAACTGTTGTGACGGTCGAGAAAAATCGTCTTTTGCAGGACTCAAATGCACATCCCATATACACGAGACGAATGCCGTAGCAGCACCCTGGCCACGGACCACGCGCAATATTGTCTTGCTCATCCTTCTCCCCTCCTCTCACATTACACACACACCATTACATGCGCATAAAGATGGCGGGTGACCCATCGGAAGCTTAGAGCGAGACCCGGCCGGAGCAGCGCCCCGCGGGGGAGACACTTGGATTCTAAACTCCTGCCAGCCGAAGGGTAGGGCGGCGCCGGACTCGCCGTCCAGTGTTTGAAGAACACCGCCATCTCCCGGCTGCACTGTGTACTACACTCACGGGCCTAATAATCAAAGTAGTCAACGCGCCCGTCAACAAAATACTCAACAACTGGAGTAAATTACTGGTGCTACAATAGCACGTACTTTCTAGCCCATATATTCATGCAAAATTACGTGAAAAGTAATGCGAAATTTGTATATGACCTTTCAAAATCTCTCTATAAGGAACAGATTTTATTAAGGGAAAAAATCTCTATATTTAATGATTTTGTTCTTTTAGTTGGGATGACTCCGAACATTTTTTTTATGTTTGCAATCTTCGAAACAATTAGGGTTTTTTAACGAACATGAGACCACGCCCTTCTCCTAAACGTTCTTCACTCTATTGAACGGAAAAAATAATAAAAATGATGAAGCCAATTGCTTTTAAATTGAAAAACATCCCAGGAGAGTCATGTAAAGTACTCAACAAAATTAAAATATCGGTTTCAAATTCAATAGCCCGTGACCCAACCCGGATCGATTGCGGAATGTCAATTTCGGAGAAAATCGGCTGAACGGTTTATCCGCTAGCGGCGTTCATAGACGGACGGACAGACGTTTTGTCGAAAATTGATTTTTTGGTATCAAGGACTACAAAATATGGATTATGTCTACATCACATGTTAGAAGACTTTTTTTCTTAATTTAGCAACTATATGTATGAAATTACCAGGGCTCCGTAATAAGAGTTTTTTTGTCGAAAATACGCCTGTTTTTCGAGAATCATTGCATAACTTTGTCCCTACTCCGTAGCGAGAAAGTAAAAAGCGTTGGGGTGGACTCTCGTAGCCCTTTGGAGAGATAATGGTAAGCGCATGGCGCATTCGCGAGATCCGGCGCCGACCTACCATCGGCTTTCAGTTTCCCCAAGCAGGTATCTTGCACCAGCGAAGCATCGCTCTCGCCAAGAGAAGTTCTAAGCTCCCGAGCGGTTTCGGCGTGTGCGATAGTGTGGTGCGTGTGTGTGTAAGTAAGAGGTGACGGTAGGCCAAGGAAGAGGAAGAAAAGATCGCGCGTGGTCCGTGGCCTGTTTGTTAGGGTACTGCTCCGGGATTCGCCTGGCGTAGATCGGAGAAACCACGATAAATTGCCGATCAGAGAAGCCGATCAGACAGTAGCAGAGTTCAACCTAGCTGACAAGCTACTATCGAAAATCCTGTCACCATCGGGACTCGAACCTAGGACCTCCCGGTCTGAGGGACTAGTGACCGGTGAAACTATTTTTGTTTCCATACGAGCGAAATTGATCAGGTCCCTCTTCCTGAATTTGTTCATTTATATCTGCAAAGATGATTTGTTGCACATCAAAATTTTCTCACGTTTACTTATTTTTCAATTTTATTAAAATTAATCAATTTTGACCATCGTCTCAAGTTCTCAAAACATTGCATAGCTTAATAAACTATATCAACTATAATTTTCAGTAACTTAATTGTAAATTGTAAAGACTCGAAACAGGTAATCGATGTGCTATCTTCATTGTAAAGAGGTTTATGGAGCACACGTCTCTTAAAAGATGTTGCATTTATTATGCAATAGCATTTCATTCATATTTAACTCTGATTTTTTATATTGATAAACATAACATTGTATTAATATCCCTGTTGATGGTAAACTATTGAAATAACCAATGATACTTTTGCATGCAATGGGTGCATAACATCAGTCAACAAAATGTTAATTCTGAATAAATATGCTCTTCTATTACGGTTAGATTTTTCACTATTTACTTTAAATTTTGAGTTAACTTATTTAGTTATGTTGCCGGTAATATTGATAGCTTTTTATAAATTAAAACATTAGTGTTGGGTACGTAGGGAAATACACACAGTGTTGGGTACGTCAGTCGGAAATTCACACAGAGAATCAAACACCGAAAAACAACACTATGACAATATCGCAATTTTCTGATCACCTAACACAAATCAAACACACATTCAACAAACACATTAATTCCGATACTCAAGAAATTGAAAATAGGACATAAAAAATGCCAAAGTCTAAAGTTAGAAACCATTCACACACACACAACCATAACGTCATTTGCCTAAACCGGCAAATCCCTGACCTCTCGTCCCCACTGCCAATCGATGCCCAATACATACCCCTCTACCTCCACGCCACACCCTCCTTCACCCGCCCTCCCCTTCCGCAAGCCTCACCCCCCTCGACGGAATTGCCTCCTGCCCCCCCCCTCACGACCGTCACCTGTCCTCTTAAAGGACTTTCACTGTTAAGAACAAAACTGTTGATGCTAAGGTAACTACCCGACACGACGAGCAGAAAGAAACGTTTTGACGTCCCAACTCCATCTCTCTCCACGAGGCAAAGGTTTAAAGGCGACATTCTGCGCTACTTGATCGTTTTCTATTCTACCGAAATTATTCAGCATTTACTGTGGGACAATCATATTTACAAGATGTTCGAATTCTCCAGCGGAAGCCTGTATATTGAAAATTCCAGACGCTGGGAGCTGCCTAAAGCGGAATGCTATTGCCAATAAAAAATAATGTGAAAGCAATTTCAATATACGGAGAGGCAGTGAAATTAAATTGCTGCTTTTAATGCGGAACTGCAATGGGATGAAATTTCATTCGGCTGAACCAATGATCGAGAAAAACAAGCAGTACAGGAATCTCGGGACTTTTAATTGAAGGAGGGCGCCGTTGCGTCTAAGGCGATTAGCCCGAGCGGATTCCAAGCAGAACTTCTCGTTTTCAAATTGGAAGTTGTTCTTTTACATTCACCTACAAAGCTTGTACAGATTGATAGATTGTGTTTGCGGGCGCGTCAACTAACATAGTCAAGAGTCCCGTGCGTGTAGTATATGTTTTCCTCATGATGTGACTGTTATCTCCCTCCGCTGGATGGCGATATCCGGCGCCGACCTGCCGTCTTCTAGCGGGGTTTTCACCAACCAGGTATCAACCATTCCCCCTCTAAGCTCCCGACCTATCTCTCTGCATATGTAGTCGTGTAGTACATGTTAGTGTAAGTGTCTGTAAGTAAGGGGCGAGGATAGGACAAGGAAGAGGTAGGATAGATCGCGCGTTGTCCGTGGCCCGTTTGTTAGGATACAACTCCAGCATTCGCTTGGTTGATCGCCATTGATGTTTCTTCGCCATCTCTACTCCTCGGTGGGGAGGGGGATTCTTGCGCATTGCATCCGTTTTCAGGCAATGAACTTCAGACAACAGTTCGCGTCAGAATATTAGCACGAATTTGAAATGCATTCAGATACCAAAATCATCACCTCGTTATAAGAAATTGAAACAAATTTATAAAGTATATCATTGTCAAGAGTCCCGCTGTTTATTGTAAATTATTATTTCTGGTTAGTAACCTTTGAAAATTGTCACTGTGCCAGTTGCAAAATGTTTTTCAACACTTCTCGCTCTCTACGCAACAAAGCAGCCAGAGTGTGGCCTGGCTTACCAAACGAAGAGTCCGCGTTGTATTCACGTGGTGACGTACCTGGTGGTGCTCAGAACGAGCAAAAACCGGTGCTCAGGAGGAACTCACCCCGCTGCTCGGTGCTGAAAGAGCCCGTGAGTGGGACCAGCCGTTAGCGGGCGCACCCAGGGCCCGGCAACTCTCCATCAAAATTGGGGACGAAGCTAGAGGTTGCTAGTGGCGCCAGATACAGTTGCTGGTGTGGCGTCGTTAACACGAGGGCCAGAACCGTTAGGTTGGTGAAAGTACGCTGCGGGGGAGTGCAAAACAATCTGACGACCATTTTTCCGGGCGTGAATTTATACATGTCTAGTAACTGGTTGTTATCTGGTCATAATCCTGCTCTTGAATTCCATCCTACAAAAAAAACTAAACCAGGTTATTGATTTCATTGGAAGCGTCCCATTAAATTGACTAACCCATTTCGATTGGGCGCAAGTCTAGCTGACCGAGCATGGGCCTTTCCGAAAAAACTTAAAAATAACGGTAATATCCTGCACCTGATCGCCTTAAAATCTATCCATTACCTTGATTTAATACATGGATTGTACTTTTGTTTCCGAATTCTCTACTACACAAACATCGCGCGAGGTACCTGATCGCCGCTAACTTCAGCCTTTCGAGTTCTAATGCCTTCTCGTTCCCCTTTTCTTCCCGGAATTCGCGCCTGCCGTTCTTCGCTGCTTTTTCCTCGAATTCGCGCTGCCTATCTCGCTCTTTTTTCCTCGAAATTCGCAGCTCCGTTCTCGCTCTTTCTCTTCGAATCGCGTGATTTCAGATCGTGCTCTTATAACCTGGATTCGGCCGAGTTGCTTAACAAAATCTTCATCTACTGCTCACTTCCCGTTATTAATACCTTTAACCTTACAACAGTTTCGTCCCCTTCCAAAAATTTCCCCATCTCCATCGCGACCCCACCAAGTACCCTTTCCGCATACCCCCGCTAGAAAAAGAACATTGCTATTGAATGATCAACCGACTGGTATAAAAAACCACATTACGTTTCTGTTGACCTCCGGTGTGCCGCGTGCGCCGCTTCCTGATCGGGTCCTTTCTCCTTCCTCTCGTTTCTGGTCTCTCCGGGGATGTTCTTCTTCCGAGTCCAGTACCATGTACCATACCATACACTAGCACTTGAGTTCCAGTTCCCAGTTCCAGTTCGAATTAGAAAAAAAAAAGTTCCGGAGTCCGGACCTGTCACCGCCCCAAACTTCCCGCTACCCGAATTACCGCACAATTCGTTTTACCTGCGTCCACGCACACTGGGACCGGACGCCACGTGAATACGACCGCAGGCACCAACACTTCCGCAGCACCAACGCTTACTGTTCATATTCCAGCGCCGCACCAATGACTCAGGCAGCCACTAGCCCCGTTCCCCGCGGTTGCAAAACAGCTACTTCGCCGTTTCTATGCCCGTTTTACTAGTGAAACTGCTGCCACCATGTGGTGCTTCGTAAACCACCAGCCACCAACTTAGCAAAAAACTTGGTGGTAACACTGTCTAATACCCCTACCAATTAAGAAAAAATGTGTGGGTACACTTACTACCCCGTTGGGCTTCGTAAACCGGCTTGCCACCAATTAGAAAAAATTTTGGGTGGGTACACATACTACCCCGTGCGCTTGTAAAAAAAACCGGCTCGCCCAACCAATAAGAAAAAAAAAGGTCCGATCTGGTGACTTAGTGAAAATAAGGAATAAATATTCAATAAACAAAATAAAAATTAAATATTCCAAGATTATGCTTACAAGTTACAATGAATGCTAATATTATAATAACACTCGCAACCTTTTCCTTTCGAACACTGCTTTACGCAGGAAAATACAAAGCCCACGCGTGATTGCGCCGTCCGGACCTCCTGTCCCGTGACAGATTTACCTCTCACATGGCCTGACCGCCAAAATTTAACCCGTCGTGCGACCGTGTGCCTACAAGAGCACGTGACATTGTCTGGCCCTTACTCTCCGGACAGTCTCGCCCTCACTCCTACCACCCTCCTTGTACCATACACGTACAAGCTTACCCGAGCAAAACTAAATGAGAACCGGGCGCAGATGTCGTCGCGTTGAAATAGTTGAGCGCGCGGCACCCCCACCACTGTTTCGATAAATAGGCCCGCCGGCTGGCGCGAGGCTCGCAGGCCAGCCTTTTGGTTTAGCCACAGCACAGAATTCCTCAACGGTTGGCTCCGGCCTGCTTTCCGTTGAGCACCTTAAGCTAGCCTCCTCGGAGTTTACAGCCAACGTTATTTTTGTGGCTTCCGCGTCACATGCAGTCAACCGCCAGAGCGCAAACTCCGTGTCAGGCTTAAAAATCTTCCTT
>BOPP01000028.1:2354801-2368550 GCA_017312745.1 Gryllus bimaculatus
GCAAGAAGCAGAAACAAATTGCTCAAAGATATTGCGGAAACGTATTGCTAATGTAAGGCCAGCATAAGATGTCGTATGGTTTTCTACTACATTATGAACTGGAAAAATATCGTCCGATGACATCATTGATGTTTTTAAGGCAGTGTTTCCACCAATTTTATTTGCAATATTGGGGTGACTTAAATTATTCAATAAAAAAAGTATTATGCGAATATTAAACTATACACCATCAATTACCATAGACTTAAAATCCTGGTATTTAAACGTACGGGGAGGTCTTCATCCTGGTACATGGTATTTTCATTAAAATCCTTGTAAAAATACCAGGATCCTGGCACGTCTGACAAAAGTGCCCTCTCGTCAGGCGGGGCCTCCTCGCCCTTGCATTCCAAGCATTCCACGTCCCCTTCTTGAGGAGTCGCAGCATGGCGGAAAGACATGGGCTACGTCGGCGCACCGACTTTTATTCGTTCTGCCCAGCGCCAATTTGATTCACATCACGAACCACGAGACCACAGCACGGGCACTTCGTTTGAAAAGCCAGACCACACGCTGGCCGGTGTGTTGAAGTGTTGAGAAACAATCTGAAAGCGGCATAAAGTGACTATTTTCAACAAAAAGTAACCCGAGGAAGGTGTAATTGAAATAAAAGTTGCAATATTTAAAAAACATCCTTCATATATCTGTTTTAATGGCATGTAATATAGGGATGATTTTGGTAACTGGTTGCATTTAAATTTTCCGCTATAGCTCGACAACTTAAAAAGAAACCATCATCCCTTACCTCAGGAGGCAGGACGAAGCCATCCCCACTGCTGCCGAGGGGAGCTCAGTTGAACTCAAGGACCGCCTGCAACGATAACTGATTGACTCTTGCAACTTCCTTGTCACGCTTCAACAATCTGGAGTTCGGAATGTCTGTCAAGGCCAGGCTGCCTTCTCCCCACCAGTCCAGGTCGAGGCGGAGGCTAGTCAAGGCGGGGAAGTTGAGTCTCTAAGAGAAGGAAACTTCCCCTCTGCCACTTTTTGGGCAAGTGCAGTCCATTTTCTTTCTGAGTTGTCGAGCTGTAGACGCAAACTGGTGCCTGAAGCTCATTGGCTGAAGTCGGATGCGCTAAAGACCCCCCCCCGTGTCAGATGCACCCTCTTGGCCCGCGTGTGGTTTTCATGGCGTTCAATGCGTCAAATAATGACATTAAAAATGTAACTTTGTTCGAGCCGGATCCCACGGCCACGTACAAGTGCCCGAGAGATATGCTGCAGTAGGCGTCATGCCAGTACTTGCGGTGAACAACGCCAAAAGCGCGTCGAACGGCTATTTTCTTTCCTGACCTTATTCTTTTCTCTAGTTCACAGATCAGCCATAGATGCCCGAAAGGATAGGAATGGCTTCATAGGAGGGAAGTGTGGCGGCATTGCACACCGCGGCCACACACAACTGTGCTGCAATGCAAGGAGCGGTTCTCATGGTGACACGGGGCCTATTTTTAAGACTTCGAGATGACCTCGAACGCTCGATACTGACATCATCACGAACGAAAGAGAGATGGAAGATTATTCTTAAGCGCTCGACGCGTCTCGACCGTTCGTGATATTCGTTCGAGATATTGCAAGTGGTGTGATAGTGCATGATAAACTCCGCGAAGGGTAACAAGTAGTATGTCTGTGTGTGCCTCTCCGTGTAGTTACATCGTGTGTTGGTCCTATGGTGTTCTGATATATAATTACCAAAACGTTCATGTGGTATCCGTTGTAGTATATTTCTCCAAGGAAGTGAATGTTTTTCGTTTTAACATATAATAATATGTTAAATGATACAATAAATGATATGTTAACCATGAAATTTTACACGTATTTAACTGTTATGCGATTATCAATTCTGATAATATTTCAAGGTGTGACGGTACGTGGGTCACAAAAGTTACCCACAATAAATAATTATTTTTTTAGCATGGCTAAATACAAATTTGTATTTTTCTTTATTTTTTAGATCTAATTAGTGTGTTGGGGCGTAAAATAAACGGTGGAAGTCAGGGTCTTTAGTTGCGTTCGTGTTAACCGCCTTCATTTGGACACAAATTCCGGTGTAAATTCCATTAAGTAACCGTTACTAATGGAGAGAAAGTATGTGCTGTTTTAGCTCCACTTTCGAACAAAAATGCGTTCATACAAAAATTATGTGCGATTTTTTCTAATGTCTCTATCTTTACTTGAGCATTAGCTGCTTTCTCTTGAGCTTCTGCATATTTTTGTAATATTTTGTTTTCATTGTAGTAATGTGATTTAATTTTTAACTTTTCTTTTAAGAATTTGCTGCAGTAGTAGCACGTGTTAATTTGCAGACCCCTTTCTGGAATTGATATTGGAGATTGCTCTTTTTATAATGAATGATAATTTTGTAAATCAATAAGGCAGTATTTTAGCAGATCTATTTATTCTTGGTTTTAGTTGGTGTAATTTAATTTTTGTTTGTATAACTTTATTGTCGACATGATTTTTCCACCTGATTCGGGTATCTAAGAAAAAACCTAGGTATTTTATGGGTTTGTTATAAAGATGCCATTGTATGGGTTCTTGGTTCAATTGTAAGGGAGGTGGGGGGATGTAAGGCCTTAAGGAAAATATTTTGGCTGCAGTTTTGGACGGTTTGATTTTAATTTTGTGTTTGATTGCCCTGCTGTCGATTTGGTGTTAGTAGATTAGTTAGCAGAAGGCTGATTTTTATTGTGTTTATGGTGGGGGCGAAGAATATATAGCCATGTCATCTGCAAATTGGGCGGTTTTTATATTGTTATGTTTTGATAGGTCGGCTACGTAGAAGTTTTAAAGAGCGGGAGATAACGGAGACCCTTGAGGAAGGCTTGCCTTGACTGCTTTTGGATTAGAACCATGGTTATCGACTGTAACGGCAAACGTTCTATAGTTGAGGAATGCGAAGCCGATGGGTCTAGCTGATCCAAATGTTCTGTGGGAGCCGACGGTTCGGCGGTACCCGAATCAAGACTGTAATAAATGGTGCAATCATTGAAATAACACATTTTATGTCAGATATTGGACATCCAATATCTGACATAAATGACCCATCCCCTTTAAAATTGAAGGAGGCATTGGACCCCATGGCATCACAGCTCTCAATATTCGCCGGTTTTATTAATTGAAGAATCTCTCTCCATTGGAGAGCAGACTTCTTCACTCAAAGGACCCGCCCTTCTTCTGCCTCTTAAAAATAGTTTGTGCCTTCTTGGTCTTCACCCGGCTTCTCGTGTTTTGCTATGTTTGCAAAAAACTTAATACAAAATACACTACAACTCAGTTACATTCATTGCATACAACAGACAACACAAAATTCATTACATTGCAACAGTTTGAGGTGTGGCACATCAATATTTTTAAGTTAACTGTTGTTATTTCAGCATGGGGCATTCTACATCAAATAATAATTTCACAATCATTACGTAATTAATCATCTTGCAAATGCATATGTGTGATAAATATTAATAAGTATTTGTAAGAGTCATGAGCAATCACCATTCAATGCACAAATTGTTGTGTGTAAGAAGTTATGTACTTTTTCAATGTTTGGGTGGGCCAATGTAAAATCAAAGGAACTAAAGAAAATTACCATTGTTTTTGTCGTTGCAATTGAGGCATCCGGTGAGAGAGCGAGCTAACCCACAAAATGCAAAACACCGATTTATTAACAAGTTATGAGTGTTCATTATCGAATACGTTCATAAATCGATAGTTTGAATATTGTGAGTTAGCTCCCTCCCTCACTGGATGCCCCAATTATATTGACACTACATAAATGGGAAATTGATGTGATGAAATATTAGTTTGTTTATTCAAAAGTACCGATTCATAAATGGAAAACAATACGTGTGTGCGTGTAAATAACAAGAATTCATTTTTAATACGGAACTGGTATAATAAGGGTTTTTTATGTACAAAAGTAATATGGCAACTTCCAATTCGCAACTCCCAATTTCAATTTGTAATTGCCTGACGGGCTATTTTGTAATTTGTTATTACAATAGGGTTTTGATTATTAAAATTTCATGTTTTATTCACTGATTAAATAATTAAATATTACAAATTGTTAAAATAATTAATTATTTTCTAATGATCATTTCATAGACCTACGTAAGATGAAATGCATTCAAAAATGGTTTTCTTAATAATACACATTTGAAGCTAAAAAGTTTTCGGAACAATTATAATATTAAAAAATATTTTTTTCTTCAAGATCAGTTCAACATTGTATGTTGTACTGTGTGTTTAGTGAATAAAGTCAAAAATAGTATAATATTTTTTCACTCAACCCAACAATTACTCATTGGAATTCTCCGAAGAGTAGTAGTTAGCGGCAGGGAGGCGCTAGGGACACTGCCCCTCCCCCTTCTACTGAGATCTGCATTTCTCCTCCTGCACTGATTAATCTCTGTGGATCTGTAGGGTTATTTACGAATCGAACTCATTAGCTTTCATACTCCCGCGTGTTCCGGAGAACGGTTTTCATTGGCTGTGGACACTCGTTTCTGTGCCCTAAACGCGGTATTGTTACAGAACTTACTGGCAGAAATCGCCGCCAATGAGTGCTCAAATAACAACATAGATTCGGCAAATGGCGTCTCAGATGGCCGCCACCCAGCAGCCTGCCAGGGGAGGTAGCAAACGCGTTGCCCGGCGCTACCTATTGACCGATTTTTAAGCTTGCAATATTCCTTCCGTTTTACTTACGTTCAGGCCAGTGCTATCTGCTGGTCAACTGAGATCAACTAATCTCCCCCTTCACAAGTATTCAGTGCAGTAGTGTGCAATCGGCAACCGCAATCCGTAGACAAACTGTGTGTGCTCTGTGTTTTGATCTTTGCATCCAGTTCGCGTCGTTTCTTTCATGTTGTGCGTTGAGATTGAAAATGGTTTCCAATTCTGTAAAATGTCTGAAAACCGTCAATCTTGATTGTGATGAAAGTCTGTGCATAAATAGAATTGGATCATCTCGGTCTGACGTGAAAATTACACTATCCGAAAGAAATGGCTACACGTTCTTTTGTTCGAAAATTTCACAGGGGCAAATGACCGTCCTAATTTTACGGGGCATTTAACCTTACGTTATCTCTTTAATTGTAAAACGTTCCAAATATATCAGGAAAAGTTCCCCTCAACAAAAAGTAGTTCGCGTTTTACAGTACTATCCGTTCGTGAGATAGGAAACTGAAAACTGAGCTGAATGTGCTATATAAAAGGTTGTGCCGAAGGAATTTTACGACTTTTGGAAGTGTTCGTGAATAATAACTTATTGGATGAGTTTTCTGAATTAGTTAAATTAAAAGTAATTTTTTCCACTCCAAAGACAACTGTAGAATCTGAGAGAGCTTTCTGCACTTTGAAAAGATTAAAAACATTTTTAAGAAATGCTATGACGAAAGAGAGATTGAGAGTTACCTACAGACATTGATTGTTATATACATAAAGAGTTTTATTACAAGAATAAATTAATTTTAATGAATTATTAATAGATAAATTTACAGAATTTAAGAACAGGAGACTAAATTTAATTTAAAAATTCTGAGTCTAGACTGTTTTCCTGGGAGATAATTTGATTGCAAATATTACTTATGTCACGTGACTTAAAGAATCCGAATATAACAATTTTTCAAATGCCTATTTTTATTTGATTCTGTCACTTTGTGCCCTCCTGTTGCCCATTCCCAGAGCCCCCACTGGTGTTTTCTACAAAAAATAATCTTCTGTGCTCACGGATACCGATCGCACGAATACACTTCGTCCCTGGGGATATTGTACTCCTTTCATTTTGCGAAACAGAGGTCATCAACAAACATGGCCTGTTTTGATCGACTTTGTCCATGACTCAAACATTTACAATGAAGGGGCAAAATATGTTAAACGACAGTGGAGGCGCCCCACCTCTTCCCTAAATTCTTAATTGGCGGCGCTCCTGCGTATCCTTCTGGGGTGCACCGTTTTCTTTTCTCTGCCCGGTGGATCAACTCCCTTCTTCGTGGAGAGATGTCGTTTCCACTGCGCTAGAGTGGAGACTTCAAACGGGAAATGCTGAAAGTATCACGCTAATATTCAGGAAACAATAAAAAATTATTTTACAATGTTGGTAATATATGACATAAAATGTGTTATTTCAATGAATGCTCCACTTATTACACGCTTATTTCCGTTCAAATTTACTAGTACACATAGGCCTACATTTATGATAAGAACGTCAGTAAGTATGTAATGGATATGTCATTCATTTCAATAACTTTTTAGTTAAAAATATAGTCGTTAACCAGTTATCAATCTCACGTAGACAATGTCCCAAAAGGTATTTTCATTTTATAAATAATAATCATTCAAAAATGGACGTTTTAGGAGCGAGGTAAGTGGCATCCATCACTTTCCAGGAAAAGCTGAATGTGCACAGCCTCCACTCACTCACTTCTGAACTCAAGGCACGTGCCACACATTCAGCGTTCTCCGAAGCACAACCGATTACCGAAGGGTTCTCTGATTACAATTGAATTCTCCGTGGCACAGCCGATAATTAGCCTTTCTTCAACAGTTTTCCTGAAGAATCTGAAAGTACATAATGTTGGAACTTTGCAATTTACAATTGCTTGCTTTAAAAATCCCGCCGCTGGCCATTGCGAGCAATGCGGCATCATGCGGAGAGTGAAGGAAGCTCGCAGCCTCTTCCCTCAGCATCCAGATCGCACTACTAGTTGCTCGGTGACCGAGAATAGGAACTTAGTTAACAAATACGTCGCTAGAATGTGCTTGTGAATTATCCAGTGACTGTTGGGTGCCGCGAATATTTAAAATGCTCTAATCAGGCCCGCATAAAAAATATAGCCCAAAAAATTAGTCTTACAAATATAATCTTGTTATATAAATATGCATTCTTAATATACCATTTTCGTTCAGTAAACTAAATGTGCTCGTAAATTTTATGAAAAATTGTTGATTATTAATTGCAATGATGCCAATGTCCAGGCGTGCAATTACAACTCTACATCTACAAATCAAAAATTCATGAAAAGGATCAAAATCGTTTAGTACTATAACATAGATGTGGCGAAGTTATTTGCAGTTGACCATGAAACACGAAGAAAAATTTACATCAGAGTTTATGCACACCTAGATCAACTATATACAATCAACGAATGAAGAAAATCAAACTGACGAAGTGAACTTGGTTTGATACTACCTGTCAAATGGTACAACATAAAATATTTGACATGAATTTACATGTAAAACATTTGGTCTTAACATATTACAAATATTAAAAAAATATAAATTTCAGTTGTGTTTACAAGTTCTAAAAATTACGCTCGCAAACCTTAGTTAGAAGTGACTCATATTTTATGCATGTATTCTCACTCATGTGTGACGTCATGGATACTCATAGCGACCACAGACACAGAGCTTTCGTATAACAAATATATTTATTAACAAGAAAACAAAACAAATATATACACTTAATAATCTACTTAAACCCTAGCTCTGATAGACCTACTATCCCCTGATCGCGGGAGCGATCCAAAACCCGATTGAAGATGGTTTTGATTGTGGCCTTCGCCACTCCTACTTTTGAAGCGCGCACAAAGCCTAGCTTCCGTGACCGGATGTCACGCTGGGACACAAAGTCCGTTCTGGCGCACCAACGGCTGGTTTGCCTCGATCGCAGGAGCGATCTTATCCGATTGAGAATCGGCGTGAATCGTGGCACTCAACCACTCTTCACCTCGGAGCACGCACACAGCATCGCTCCCCCGTGACCGCAGTCACCCAAGGACATAAAGTCCGCAGGCTTCGTCAACTAATGACTCGAGCCTCGCGAGTCTGGCTCGCATATGCACCGTCTAGGCGCCAAGTTTTGTGCACACGCACGAGGTTCTCCCACCGTCTCCAGAACCTCCTACTGGCTCCGTACACTCTGTTATATAGGCGAGGCCCAAGTGACCTCCTACGTCACGCCACCCCCTCGCTTGTTATAACAGTGAAAAGCTTCTATAAGCCGGAAGACACCCAAAGCCTTGTGTCTCCCGTCTCCGCGTTCTTCCCTTTACGGAAAAACCCTACTTCCTGTGGCGAGACTAATCCGCAACCAAGCGTCCCCAAATAGATGCCATGAGGCACGCTGGCTAATACGTTACACATGCCCGGTTTATCGTCATTTTGTTTGAAAAATCATTTTGTTTAAAACGAACATGAGACGTACACCATCCTCTGAAATGCCCCTTACTAAGATCCAAATATAATAATAATAATAATAATAATAATAATAATAATAATAATAATAATAATAATAATAATAAACAGACAGGACAATTCAGCACAACAGACCTGATATTACTCTTTGGGACAAATCTGCAAAGAAAGTTTGGTATATTGATGTTGCAGTCGTCAATACCAGCAATATGATGACAACATACCAGACTAAAATCGACAAATACAGAGAACTAGTATTTGACGTAAACGAACAACAGCGAGTGTCAGAAGCGAAAACTATCCCAATTGTACTATCAGCAACTGGCGTGATACCAAAAACTCTCGGCAGATCGCTGGAAGAACTCTGCTTGGAGAAGAGCATTATCATCGGCCTCCAGAAGTCCGTTATAATCAGTACCTGCTCACTAGTCAGGAGATTCATGGGAGGGCATGTTGGGTTTTGAAAGCTCATTGTCAGAAATTGTATTTGTTATTAGCATTTGAAAACTGTTATTTTATGTTTACACATCTGAAAGCAGTTATTTTATGTTTATGTGTTAGAATGCCCCAATTTGTTTTGTAGATTTTAAATATGCCTGTGTTACCATGCTTTGATATTGTATCTGTGTGGTATCCATGTGAAACCAAAAACTTTGAGAATAAACAAAATAATAATAATAATAATAATAATAATGATAATAATGATAATAATAATATCTAAGGTGCAAATATAATCAAAACGTTTGAGCTGTTTTTTAAGAAAAATTAGATTAAAGAAAATTGACTAACTTGCGACAATATCGACAAAAAAATATTGCAAAAAATACTCATATTTTCATAAATTAAACTATTTAGAGCTCTGTTTCATTACAAAAACAAAACAAAAAATTCGCCGTTTTCCTGCGCACTCTTACATTACTTTCTCTTCTTACAAAGAACTTCGTAAGGACTTTCTTTAGCAATAGATATGTATTACTTTTTGTACTAGTTATGTAATACAACTTTTTTAATAAATTATAAAAATGAATGAAGGTTTAATGATTTGAAATTTTAGCTATTCGTTTTCCTTTACATGAAGCCTCCGGGACATTTTCAAAACAAAAAAAATATAGTTTCCACGTTTTTTATTAAATGTTGTTGTTCGATTGTATAAAAGACATTTCGTGACCTTAAAGTAAAAAGGTTCTATCCAAGATTTTTTCAAAAATGATTTAATGTGATATTTCTAATGATAGCGATGATATTTACATAATCTCTAAGTTACATTGCTGTACGAAGCTTAGATTCTGAGATTCAAGCAATGTAAAATGGCAAAACGCATGTTCAAGTTCTTAACTGCGTAAACCAATCTCTTACACATGTGGGCGCTATATTGTTGGCTATCCTGTTAGTACGATTCGCGCGCGAAGTATCCAGACATTATGAGATCTTTTAAGAATCAGATTCAATTGCAATGTTGAATGAAAGTGAAATTGAAGATGTTTTTAAGCATACTGGTTCTGAATACGATCCTAGAGCCGAAAGAGTACTGAAGAAGGCGAGATAACAAGAAGACGAGTTAAAGCAAAACATAATGCTGTAAGAAGGTAAACATATTTTTATAAATATCGCACTATTTACTCTTTATCAGGTCTTTATCAGCCGGAAATTGTAATAATTCGTCAAAATTGAGCATTCGGAAATTCCTTTCGTGCCAGAATGAATGTCTCGCTGACTCAACGAAATTGTTGATTACGTGACATCAACTACTCGCACTCCCCTTTACATGATGAATGTGATGTTATAAAATTGGTATAAATCCTATTTACAACCCGGATTATTACGATTTTACTTCTCTTCAGATAATATATGTATTGTTAACTCTTCTGTTAGGCGCGCATGGATCTAGTCGACCCAATCCCTTTTAAGAACTCAATATCTCGCTGTGTTGTAGATGTAAGTTTTCGCTGTCTGGTGATGTTTTTGCATCCGGAGGCAGGGTTACCAAGTAAGTTGAAGGGTGATAGGTAACAAAGATCCTCTTTCCTTGCCGACGCATGCAATTCTTGGAAAGGCTTAGCTTCGTGTGCGTCACTCGCACTTTAGCATTCGTGTGTTTGATTGCGTTACAATAATATAGTATTCCCATTACTAAACTGTTATCAAGTAAACGTTTTATCTGTAAACGGCAGTTGATGTAGGAAAGATACGAGAACTTCTATTAATATACTATATTCTAAATTAATATTTCCAAGAAAATTCTCTGTGTTTAGATGCGGATCATGAAGTAAGTAAAGATGATTTACAACAATATCATAACACTTTGAAGGGCACTAATTTTTCACGGGTATACTAACATGATAACATACTGCCGATGATTTTTTCATCTTCAAAATATTGCTGCAACAAATAGGAGAGTATTGCCAGCTGTTGCAAAAAATCTAATATTACTTGACTTCCTATAGAAATCCAATAGATGCTAAAAGGAGTAACATTCCTTCTAAACATCAAAGTACACAGAGAAAAACGTCATTACAAAAATAATACTTCTTTGAATTGGTGATAACATTATAAAAAATATTTATAAACGCCTTATTGTAAACAATGCTACTATTGATAATTATAAAATCAGGATCATAATTATGATTTCTTTTTTTGGACTGAATTGGGTGATATTCTTTTCTTGTTCACGTGAAATTGCGTTTTCATGTTAAGTTAATTAAATTATCTTTAATATATGCAATGTATACTGAAGTCCATGTCTCATTAAATTCCTCTTTAAAACTTCCTCTGAGAAAATACATTTTCTCCAATTGATCCTTCGATTGTACTATAAGCGACAAATACAGCAGGGGGCTTGTACTAGACGCAGGTGGGCTGAACGCGTTCTTTAAAATGACAGGCCTCACGAGGCGCCTCCTAGGATTGCAGATGTAGATTCTAGATGCACGGGCTCTACAAGGATTGTTGTGAAATAAAAAAATATCAATTTGTAAAAATATACATAATAAAATTTTAAGTTAGAAAAAGGTAGCCGATTTAACCTACATACTGAAATGAATGCCAACTCTGGATCGAACCCACTTCAAAGAATTGTTAAAAAAACAAAAATTATAACATTACATTTTACTTTAATATCATTCCAAATATAAGTGAAGTTCAGTAATTTTCAGTAAAATGCTTTTTCCACTTCTAGTTGGCTAATTCTAAGTAATGATATTTAATTAATTTATCAATGTTATTGAGTACAAAAGGAAAATTTGTACAAAAATGTAAACAAATTTCTTTAAATTTATTAAAATTTAATAGATGATACAATTATATAGATATTTGCAATTATTTTAATAATATACCAGTCAAATTTTCCTACCATCAAAGATATAACCTTTTTGCTCGAACTTGAAAATACATATTGAGAGCAATAAGGTTCTATCTGTAAAAATAGGGTATTCGTTTCTTCCAAAGTTACCATGCTTTTAGAATAATTATCAGTCTACAGTTTTGTGCTGTTTGTCAAGGACACTGTTAAAGTTGGAATACATTTATTAAAATAGATTTTGTTTCAGAGAGGGCAAAACTTTGAAATGCTCTCCTGTAAAATTTACTGCGGTGCAAATAGAACCTTTTTACTTTATTGTCGCAATTTATACTATTGATGCAGATCTCATTTTCGTTCAAAACCCTGACTTTTTGAAAGTTGAAAATATTCAAAACTTTTCTACATTCTAATTTCTATCCAGCAAAATTTATATTTGTATTATATCCATCTGCTTAATATAAGGTATAAGTTTCTAGGAGTGAGGGTCTTTCCATTGCTCCCAGTACACCAAGAGAAGCGTAATAACTATAACGAAAAAACGACTCGTTTATTTTTCAAAAAAATGTACACGACTTCTTTTGAAGAGCTAATTTTGTACAACAGAGTTTGAGACAATAATCTCTATCTTCAATTTTGTAGTTTTATTATTATTATTATTATTATTATTATTATTATTATTATTATTATTGCTATTTTATTATTTTATTATTATTAGAAATTTAAAAAAAGAAATACCCGAATATATGACTAACCACCATCTTTTTTATCATCTCTTATTACATACGTGAAGTAATTTTAAAGAAAAAAGTTGAGAGGCACATAAGGTCTCTATAATTTGTGCATGAAAGTGTCAAGGTCCTGCAGCAGAGGTTTCGTGTCTATTTGTATGATGGTAAAAGAACGACGAATCTGAATCTGCATTTTTGGTTCCTGGAGCTCTTCTCAGCGCCCTCAGAGGCTGCTTGGTAGACTGATTGTTAGCGACTCCGAGCGCATCAACTACTGAGGTCATTAGTTTTTGGTGGCAGTGATATTCCCCCGCTGGATGATGAGAACCGGTGCCGACCTACCACCGGCTAGTGGGGAATTCTCTACCCAGGTATCTCCCTCCAGCGTGTCACCGCCCCGCCAGGACAAGCTCTTAGCTCCTGACGGTCTCCAGACATGTGTGGGAGTGTAGTGCACCCTAGTGTGTGTGTAAGGGGAGAGGATAGGACAAGGAAAAGGAAGGAATGATCGTATGCGGTTCGTTGCCCGTTTGTTAGTGTACTGCTCCGGCATTCGCCTGGTTTTGATCGGAAAAATCACAGAAAACTACCGATCTGAGCAGCCGGCCGCCAGAATTGTCCTCCTGACAGCGACTGAATTGGAGCGAGCTCTGCAGCAAGGGCCGAAAATGTTGCCGCTGCCGTCCCAAATTTCAGCATCACACACCAGCTTAGCAGTTATCAACCGTATCTTACTGGAAAGTGCATTCTTTGAACATATGTATTTCCCGTCGTTTTAATTTTAGATCTTTATTTAAAAACTTGAAATTACATTTTAAATTTTGTATTCTTATAGTGGCACAATATTTTTACACCTCGATTGCAATATAATTACCGAAGTAGTTACTAAGTGCTCTGCTAACCGCTACCTCCATATTGTAATAAATGGAAGGCTGTTGTAAACTCAAAGCCATGTCATAAAACCGAGCACCAGTTCTTTACTAGTTGAATTTTTAGATTCTTAAAGTGATTATAACATACTGACCGAGTACACTACTGCACGAGAACGTGTTTTAGCGAACTATATATTATCCTCATAAAAATGAGGAATTTGAAATAAACTTATAGAAAACGTTTAAAAGAAAGCAACACTTTTTTCAAAATGTATTAAAAACTGTATTTGAATCTTCATTTGTTTTTCAAAGAAGCTCAGTGGGAGACATACATAACATCGCCCCTCCAATTTTGCCTCTAGCAGTGCGTACACGCGTGTACATGAAGAGTGGAGGAGGCAAGCTTGGCGACTCAAAGTAGGGAAAGTGCGGCATTTGCTGCGCAGACGGAGCCGTCGCAGTTATTAAGGAAGCCGCGTGTGCGTTGAGGAGCGCCACCGTAAAAAGTGAAATTCCTCCGCGGAGGTTGAGTTTCATCGCTCTCTTTCTCGACAGCGCGGCGCCAACTCTCGCGCCCACGCCACAACTACCGCCCCGCCCTCGCACCCGCCAACGCCATCGC
>BOPP01000028.1:2368575-2382072 GCA_017312745.1 Gryllus bimaculatus
TTCCGCCACCGTCCATCACCGCCCAGCCCCGCCCTCGCACAGCGCCCAACGCCATCGCCCGCCACCGCCCTCACCGCCCAGCCCCGCCCTCGCACCCGCCAACGCCATCGCTCCTCCACCATCCAATCACCGGCCCCGCCCTCGCACCCGCCAAACACCATCGCCCCGCCACCGTCCCATCCACCGCCCCGCCCCGCCCCCTCGCACCCGCCAAAACACCATCGCCCCGCCACCCGTCCCAATCACCGCCCGCCCCGCCCTCGCAACCCGCCAACGCCAATCGCCCGCCACCATCCCTCACCGACACGTCAACCCGCCCCGCCCGAACCTCGCCACCCGGCCCAATGCGATCACCCGGCCCCATCCCCATCTCCGCCCCGTCCCACCGCCACGCCCGGACGCGCCACCGCCATTGCCAGCTCCCGACACGCCCCCACACCGCACGCCGCCGCATTCAACACTGTCCCGCCTCCGCCGCCGCCCCGCCATCGCCCCCCCCCGAAACGCCTTCGTACCCGCCACCGTGTTCATCACCCCCGCCCCGCCACCCGCCCGCTCCGCTCCATCGCCGCCACCGCCACTCTCACGACACCACCATGAAAACCGCAACCACACGCGCGACACCGCTGCGTCACCGCCACCACAATATCCGCCCCCTCCCGCCAGACCCGTCGGCCGCCCACCGCCCCCCCCCACCTTCACACAACGCCCCCGTCGCCGCTTCCTTTCTCCATCACCACTCCTTTCCCCGTTACATCCGTTCCCTCCACCCATCCCCAGCCACCAATGCGCTACATGCTCAAGCCCAAAGCCCCCGCCGCCATCCCTGTCTCGCCCTGCCAACCCTTCACCGCCCACCTTTGCCTCCTCGCCGCCAAACGCATCGCATCTTCACCGCGGCTTCGTCGCGGGAGTCAATCGCCCCCTCCAGCATCCACGATGTGCAGCTCCTCTTGCAGGAAGCCTCGCCCCAACGCCGCATTCGCCATCACTCATTATGAGCCTCCCCTGCCGCAAGCAGAAGCCACAAGCTGCTTAAAAGAAGTGTCACGGCCGAGCAAACGGTCCGCAGGATGGCCAGCTCGACCACGCAATGCCACCGCGGTTGGCTTCCAGGGACGGCTGCATTCAACACACCAGCATACCGCGGGGAAAGAATTTTTAGGCCTTACGACGTTCTTTTGAATGCCCTTTTCAAAAAATACGCATTTACGAACTAAAAAATTTCAAACATTTGCAACTTTAATATCAATTAAACAATATTTCATTTCCTCTATTAAACCTTCCTTCCTAAAATTTTAGGAGAATCGTCCTTTGAAATTGAAAAGATATATTTTTGTGCCAAAACATCCTCTTCAAGAAAAGAAAAAAAAAACTCTTTCTAAGCAATGGAACGCTCAAAATAATTAGATTGTATGAAACCTGAACGTGTTACAGAGGAAGTCTCTTATTAGAAAGAAATATGCAAAATATGCTCTATAATTACACGAATATGCGCCAACGGTGGAAAAAATTGGCCAAATATGCACTAACATATGCTATTCTACAAGTATCCCCATTCTAACCAAATATCAAGAAAATTTCACTTTGCCAAGCTGCTGAAGAACGAAAAAAAAATTGTAAAATGATAGAAATCTGTTTCCCTAATCAATTACCGATTCATCATTCATTACAATAATTAATTAATAACAAAGGGGGGGATGCGTGAGCCAACATCATTAGTATATAACCAACCCAGCCACTCCAGAAGAGAAAATCCCATTATTTATTGGCCGCAGATTCCCATAGTAACAGATAAAACAAACGCCATTCAATAGACCAGACCAACAATTGAAATTTGAAAAAAAGAAAGCTTGCTTTTTTTCCATATTGACGTGCTCTCAAACAAACGTTCTAAAAATTGGCAGAGACCGAGAAAGGTACTAATATGCAAAGGCGCACTTACCTTATAGAATAAAACAAATTTGCAAACTGCAGAAGTGGCACGGAACCCACTTGCCATTTCGATGAAGGAGTAGTTTCGAAATTTTCAGGATAAATCTAGGCACAAATGGGGATTACCTCAACGAACTATGCACTTTCCGACAGAGTGGCAGGATTCAGCAAACATGACATCGTCAGCTGCCATTTACTATTGGCCTGCGAAAGGTATTAGTCAAAAGTAAAGTCCATTTCAAGCGATAACTTTGAGCACCCCAGCACACGCCCGCCCTTCAGATATTTAATATTTATTTCTAATAAATCCAGAAATTCAAAATCAGTCCCATTGTGTTTCCGTTTATGCTGTAGGCCTAATATCACGCATGCTCCTATCACCCCTTCTTCCGTTTCAGAGAAGGCCGGGCAAAGTGCGGACATTCAACAATAAAGCGAAAGAAAAGATATGGCATCGCCAGGAGTAATTGAAAATATGACCCGCAACCACATTAAAGGTGTTAGTTGTGGCCCCAGAGGCTTGCAAAAATTGGGCAGATGCAGTGCCGGCGCCAGGCATGGAGAGACACCTGAGACCCACAAGTCAAGGGCCACGTGACGCGATTGATGGAACAAATAGTTAAAAAAATTGAAAGAGAAATTAGAACTCGAGAAAAATCGTCATTCGTAATATTATAATCGTAGCACCAGTAGTTGATATTACATTAAAAATTTTCAATTTATTTTACTTTACATTTTGGCAATTACATAATAATCTACTTATAGACCTAGACTTTGTTTGAAATGAATGAAGTGACGCTTACGTTGAAATAGGTTTCTACTGAAATTCACATTTAGTATTTCATGTTTCTTCACAAGTTAAATTTTATTAAAACACTTAATCGAAAGCAACAGTTTTTTTTGATATATTATGCACTGTGGAAATTGCTGTTATTACTTACTAAAATTACATTCACATTCTAATTTCCGGGGGGGGGGGGCAGCATTGCCACCAGAAGCGGGCTCGAAAATTGCCTCGCCTCCGGCTCCTGCCTAAAACGCCGTCCTGGATGAGCGCGCCCCGCGGGAGTGGGGGGGCGCAGTCGTCGGCGCCTGACCGCCTGGGCCCCGTTGCGTCTGCGCGGCCGCCGCGCCGAGGTGCTGGCCGGAGCGTCGAGTGGAGGGGGAGGGGGGGGGGCTGAGCGGCAGTCTGCCGCCGCGGGCTTCGCCGCAGTGCGATCCCACATCGCGCCGGCGCGAGGACGGACGCCCCTGAGCGGCCAGTTGCGCGTGCCGCCCGAAGTGCGTGCGGCCACCCAGTGCGAGTGCAGTGAGCGTGCGTGCGCGGCGAGGAGCGTGGGGACTCTTCGCGACCGTGCCTCCCCGGGCCGCGCCCCGCGCCGCCCTGCAGGTGCCACGTGGATCCGGACGAACTGACGGGCGTGAGTAGCCACCGCCTTCCACCTTCACTGATATGTTTTGCGTTTCCGGCGCGTCAACTGCTATAGGCATTAAGCTGCCGTAAGTGTAGTGCATGTATTTTCCGGGAGGTAGCCTAGCTATCCGCGCCGAACTAATGCGGCTGCTGCTGGTGTCGCCAACCGTGTATCTCCCACCAGCGGGTGGCACCGCCAGGCCGGGAGAAGCTCTAAGCCCTGACGATCTCCCGGCATGTCGGTAGTGTTAAGTAAATGTTTACGATAGACAAGGAAGTTGGAACCGATGATTAGCAGCTTCCTTAGTTAGGGTCGTTGCTCCTGCATTCGCCAGTGTTGATTGGTGAAACGACTGAAACTGCCGCATCCGCGCAGCCGGCCGCTAGGATTCCCCTCAGACAGCGCTGCAGGTTCAATGCACTTGGAGTCGAAAAATCCGCCTCCCGCGCGGCTCCAACGCCCGGTCAGGGTCGCTTCCGTGCAGCACGTGCTTGCTCTTGAAGTCAGCCGCCCTTCAGAAAGGAGTGACAGGATTCGGCAAGAATGAAGAGCTACGGAACGTCCCAAAGTAGCAAAGGTTTAAAGGCGTTATAAGGACCCGGGTTCTTGATGACCAAAAATTATTTGAAAATTACCTTAAAAATGACTAAAAAATAAAAGGAACAATAAGAGGTGGATTACAAAAAATATGATGTCGGTAAGTTACTGAAGATCGTGTAATTTTGGAGTGGACTGCATTAGTGAATTTCGTCCTAAACTGATGATACAATAAAAAATTTGTTTTTCGTGTCTCTTTTTTAAATTCATGGGACAACATTCACTAACAAAAAACACGAGAAAGAAAACAAAATAAGTTAAAATAACAAAAATATAGTTAAAACATTGAAAATAAGCAAAAAAATTCAAAAAAAGTCTCCAATAAGCTGTACATTTCTGTCCACGTTATATAAACCGTAATAACCATTCATTTCCAAGTTATCTAGGACATAATGAAAAGATGAGCCTTGTTCGTCAGAATGCGAGTGGTCCAAGGCGGAAGCGCCTTCGAGAAAGAGCTCCGCGCCAGAGTTCGTCTCGTCCGGGCGCAACCTGCCGCCCCGGGCCAACATTCGAGTCCTTTAGGCGTCTTACCCACGCAAGGAAAGATCGTTCCACTGATTGTTAGAAATTATCAAGTCATTAGTCCCGTAAGTGTTAGTGGCATATTTCCCCCGTCTGGGTGTCGTATGTGGTCTTCCCCCAGCTGGATGCGCGAGTCCGGCTGGGCCGACCTACAGACGGCTACTGGGCGGTTTTCCAAACTTAGGTATTTCCCACCAGTGGGGCACCGCCCCATTGAGAACAAGCTCTAAACCCCAGCGACCGGTCTCTCGGCAGAAGTGGTAGTTTAGTGCATGTTAGTGTAAGTGTGTTTAAGTAGGGCTCAGAACAGGACTAGGAAGAAGTTTAAGAAACGGCGCGCGCGGTCGTGGCCTGTTTGTTAGGATTCTGCTTAGGGATATCGCTGGTGTTTAGTCGGAGAACCTCCTCCATACAGTGGACTGAATTTCGAACCTTAGCTGACAAAGCTAGTGACGTAAATCTAAGCCTCCGTTCGGACTTGAACCCAGAACCTTCCGGTCAGAGGGAGCCACCTTTCCCACTTATCGCGGGAGAATATGAAGGGTAAATGAAGTGTGGATAAAATAAGTTCTTGTGCAAAATGCGGCAAAATAAAACTCACTGTTGTTAGACCAATCCAACATCTGTTGAAAAAAAACCATTATTGCGTTAATATTTGTAGTACACTACAAATTTCTTCAGATCAATCCTTTCATTTCCCTTCTTGAGTTCTTAATGCATTTAGGTTCAATAGTTCACAGATGCAAGGCCGATCGACGCCTCACGAAAAATCTGTTCTTCCGGAAGTTTATATTGTTAGCCGTTTTTGTTGTGACTGAAATTTAACATTACTTTCAATTTTTGAAGATAGTAACTCTTTAAAAACTTTATTGTTAATAAAATGTGTTTGAGCTTGTATTTAATCCACAATTTGTTCATCTACATCATCATCAGATGGTTATACCCATCTGATCTAATCATATTACAGCAAACATCAGTACCATCGTTGGTCTATATAGATGTCCCTCTAAATTTTCAATGAATTTACGATATAGTACTGTAATGGATTTTGAAAAAAATTAAACAATCATACATTAATAACCACATTAATAATATTAGTAAACATATTTTTCGATAACTAGTTAATTATGATTCTCCCTAAATAGCAATGAGAATGTTGACCGGTATTTTTATTCAATTTAGAAGTATACAATTCCGTCAATGATATGTTAAAAACCATATTAAATGTGAGGTTTTCTTTAAATGTGTTTATGTACACATTGTATAAAAAAATACTTCATACAACTTCATTATTTATTATCATTATTATTATTTATTATTATATTATTTATTATATTATATTTTCAAATATATAGAAAAGCTGATTATCGTTTGCAATACAACATTTACAAAAAAAATATCAAATATTGATAGAATAATTAACTATCTCAAATGATATAATTGTTAGGTTTTAATAATAGTGTTAAAGTTTTCTCGCGATTTAAAAAATATAGTTTTTCACAAAAAATGTATAATCTAAATTGTCAAGTCATCCAAAATTAGGAAAATGTGTTGTAGTAGTGTTGGAAGGTGTGAGCATTGCCGATTCCAGATTACAATGACGTAGAAAGATTATTAATTTTATAATCTATTATTTCGATTGTTAAAACCTGTTTATTTAGAGAAATTTTTGAGTTTTAGATAGCGTAGTATTGAGTTTAATGAGCTTAAATTGGCAGGTCCACAACAATTAGAGGCAGGAAGTAAGTGGAAACAGCTGCCTCGCGTCAAATGTTGAAATTTAATTTCCATACTTTGCAAACGTAACCTTTATTCTCTTTCTGTGGCCCCGTCGCCGCTTCCTTTCCTCCATCACCACTCCTTCCCGTTACCATCCGTTCCCTCCACCCCATCCCCACAGCCACCAATCGCGCTAATGCTCAGCCCAAGCCCCGCCGCTATCCCTTCTTCGCCCTGCCAACCCTTCACCGCCCACCTGCCTCCTCGCCGCCAACGCATCGCCTCTCTCACCGCGGCTTCGTCGCGGGAGTCAATCGCCCCCTCCAGCATCCACGAGTGAGCTCCTCTTGCAGGAAGGCCTCGGCCCCAACGCCGCATTCGCATCACTCATTATGAGCCTCCCCTGCGCAGCAGAAGCCACAAGGCGCTTAAAAGAAGTGTCAGCGGCCGAGCAACGGTCCGGCAGATGGCCAGCTCGACCACGCAATGCCCACCCGGCGGTGCTTCCAGGACGGCTGCATTCACACACCAGCATCACGCGGGAAAGAATTTTTAGGCCTTACGACGTCTTGAAATGCCCTTTTCAAAATACGCATTTACGAACTAAAAAATTTCAAACATGCACTTTAATATCCAATTAACAATATTTCATTTCCTCTATAAACCTTCCTTCCTAAAATTTAGGAGAATCGTCCTTGAAATGAAAAGATATATTTTTGTGCAAACATCCTCTCAAGAAAAGAAAAAAACTCTTTCTAAGCAATGAACGCTCACAAATAATTAGATTGTATGAAAACCTGAACGTGTTACAGAGAAGTCTCTATTAGAAAGAAATATGCAAAATATGCTCCTATAATTACACGAATATGCGCCAACGGGGAAAAATTGGCCAAATATGCACTAACATATGTATCTACATAGTATCCCATTCTAACCAAATATCAAGAAATTTCACTTTGCTAAGCTGTGAAGTAACGAAAAAAATATGTAAAATGATAGAAATCTGTTTCCTAATCAATACCATCATCATCATTACAAGAATTATAATAACAAAGGTAGTGGAGCCACATCATTGTATATAACCAACCCAGCACTCCAGAAGAGAAAATCCCATTATTTATTGGCGCAGATCCATAGTAACAGATAAAACAACGCCATTCAATAGACCAGACACAATTGATTGAAATAAAAAAGAAGCTCTGCTTTTTCATATTGACGTGCTCTCAACAAACGTTCTAAAAATGGCAGAGACCGAGAAAGGTACTAAATATGAAGGCGCACTTACTATAGAAATAAAACAAATTTGCAAACTGCAGAAGTTGGCAACGAACCCACTTGCCATTTCGGATGAAGGAGTAGTTTCGAAAATTTTCAGGATAAATCTAGACAAAATGGGATTACCTCAACGAACTATGCACTTCCGACAGAGTGCAGGATTCAGCAAACATGACATCGTCAGTGCCATTTACTATGGCCTGCGAAAGGTATTAGTCAAAAGTTAAAGTCCATTTCAAGCGATAACTTTGAGCACCCAGCACACGCGCCCTTCAGATATTTAATAATTTATTTCTAATAAATGCAGAAATTCAAAATCATCCCATTGTGTTCCGTTATGCTTGGTAGGCCTAATATCACGCATGCTCCTATCACCCCTTCTTCGTTTCAGAGAAGGCGGGCAAAGTGCGGACATCAACAATAAAGGAAAGAAAGATATGGATCGCCAGAGTAATGAAAATATGACCCGCAACCACATTAAAGGTGCTAGTTGTGGCCCCAGAGGCCTTGCAAATTGGGCAGATGCAGTGCCGGCGCCAGGCATGGAGAGACGCCTGAGTCCCCACAAGTCAAGGGGCCACGTGACGCGATTGATGGGAAATAATCAGTAAAAAATTGAAAGAGAAATTAGAAAACACAGTAGTCTGATATTACATAAAATTTTCAATTAAATTTTTACTTTACATTTGCATTACATAATAATCTACTTATAACCTAGGACTTTGTGAAATGAATGAAGTGACGCTTACGTTGAAATAGGTTCTACTGAAATTCACATTTAGTATTTCATGTTCTTCACAAGTAATTTTATTAAACACTAATCGAAAGCAACAGTTTTTTTTGGTATATTATGTTCACTGTGGAAATTGTGTTATTTTACTACTAAATACATTCACATCTTAATTTCCTGGGGGGGGGGGGCAGCATTGCACATAGCCGGGCTCGAAATTGCCTCGCTCCGGCCCTGCCTAAACGCCCGTCCTGGATGAGCCAGCGGCCCCGCGGGGGGGGGGGCGCAGGTCGGCGCTGACCGCTGGGCCTCCGTCGCGCTGCGCGCCGCCGCGCCGAGGTGCTTGGCCGGAGCGTCGAGTGGAGGGGGGAGGGGGGGGGCTGAGGCGGAGGCTGCGCGCGGCGCCGGCAGTGCGACCCACATCGCGCCGGCGCGAGGACGGACGCCCCTGAGCGCAGTGCGCGTGCGCGAGTGCGTGCGGCCACAGTGCGAGTGAGTGCGTGCGTGCGCGGCGAGAGCGTGGCTCTCGCGACCGTGCCTTCCCCGGCCGCGCCCCGCGCCGCCCGCGGTGCCCACGTGGACCGGACGACTGACGGGGTGAGTAGCCACCGCCTCCACCTTCACTGATTGTTTTGCGTTTCCGGGCGCGTCAACTGCTATAGGCATTAGTGCCGTATGTGTAGTGCATGGTATTTTCCGGGAGGTAGGCAAGATCCGGCGCCGAACTAACTGCGGCTTGCTGCTTTGTCGCCAACCGTGTATCTCCCACCAGCGGGGCACCGCCTCGGCCGGGAGAAGCTCTAAGCTCCTGACCGATCTCCCGGCATGTGCGGTAGTGTAAGTAAATGTTTACGATAAGACAAGGAAGTGGAACGAATGATAGCAGTTCCTTAGTTAGGGTCGTGCTCCTGCATTCGCCAGGTGTTGATTGGTGAAACGACGGAAACTGCCGATCCGCGCAGCCGGCCGCTAGGATTGCCCTCCAGACAGCGCTGAGGTTCAATGCACTTGGAGTCGACCGCCTCCCGCGGGGCTCCAACGCCCGGTCAGGGTCGCTTCCGTGAGCACGTGCTTGCTCTGAAGTCAGCCGCCTTCAGAAAGGAGTGACAGGATTCGGCAAGAGATGAAGAGCTACGGAACGTCCAAAGTAGCAAAGGTTTAAGCGTTATAAGGACCCGGGTTCTGATGACCTAAAAATTATTTGAAAATTACCTTAAAATGACTAAAAAATAAAAGGAAAATAAGAGGTGGATTACAAAAATATGATGTCGAGTAAGTTACTGAAGATCCGTGTAATTTTGAGAGTGGACTGCATTAGTGAATTTCGTCCTAAACTGATGATACAATAAAATTTGTTTTCGTGTCTCTTTTTAAATTCATGACACATTCACTAACAAAAAAACACGAGAAGAAAACAAAATAAGTAAAATAACAAAAATATAGTTAAAACTTGAAAATAGCAAAAAATTTCAAAAAAATCTCCAATAACTGTACATTTCTGTCACGTATATAAACCGTAATAACCATTCATTTCCAAGTTATCTAGGACTAATGAAAAGATGGCATGTCCGAGTGTCCAAGGCGGAAGCGCCTCCGAGAAGAGCCTCGCGCCAGGGAGTTCGTCTCGTCCGGGCGCACCTGCCCGCCCACGGCAACATTCCGAGTCCTTTAGGCGTCTTACCCACGCAACGGAAAGATCGTTCCACTGATTGTTAGAAATTTCGGGCGCGTCAACGGCCAAGGTCATTAGTCCCGTAAGTGTAGTGCATATTTCCCCCGTCTGGGTGTCGTAGTGGTCTTCCCCAGCTGGATGGCAAGGTCCGGTGCCGACCTACAGACGGCTACTGGGGTTTTCCCAAACTAGGTATTTCCCACCAGTGGGGCACCGCCCCATTGAGAACAAGCTCTAACTCCAGACCGGTCTCTCGGCAGAAGTGGTAGTTTAGTGCATGTTAGTGTAAGTGTGTTTAAGTAGGGGTCAGAACAGGACTAGGAAGAAGTAAGAAAGGCCGCGCGCGGTCCGTGGCCTGTTTGTTAGGATTCTGCTTAGGGATTCGCCTGGTGTTAGTCGGAGAAACCTCCTCCATACAGTGACTGAATTCGACCTAGCTGACAAGCTAGTGACGTAAATCTAGCCTCCGTCGGGACTTGAACCCAGAACCTTCCGGTCAGAGGGAGCCACCTTTCCCACTATCGGGGAGAATTGAAGGGTAAATGAAGTGTGGATAAAATAAGTTCATTGTGCAAAATGGGCAAATAAACTCACTGTTGTTAGACCAATCCAACATCTGTTGAAAAACCATTATTGCGTTAATATTTGTAGTACCACTACAAATTCTGTCAGATCAATCCTTCATTGTCCCTTCTTGAGTTCTTAATCATTTAGGTCAATAGTTCACAGATGCAAGGCGATCGACTGCCTCACGAAAATCTGTTCTTCCGGAAGTTTATTTGTTAGGTTTTTGTGTGACTGAATTTAACATTACTTCAATTTTTGAGATAGTAAACTCTTAAAAACTTTATTGTTAATAAAATGTGTTTGAGCTTTGTATTTAATCAATTTGTGTCATCTACATCATCATCAGATGGTTATACCCATCTGATCTAATCATTTACAGCAACATCAGTACCATCGTGGTCTATATAGATGTCCCTCTAAATTTTCAATGGAATTTACGATATAGTACTGTAATGGATTTTGAAAAATTAAAACAATCATACATTAATACCACATAATAATATTAGTGACATATTTTTGATAACTAGTTTAATTATGATTCTCCCTAAATAGCAAGAGAATGTGACCGGTATTTTTATTCAATTTAGAAGTAACAATTCCGTCAATGATATGTAAAAACCATATTAAATGTGATGAGTTTTCTTTAAATTGTGTTTATGTACACATTTGTATAAAAAATACTTCATACAACTTCATATTTATTATCATTATTATTATTATTATTATTATTATTATTATTATTATTATTATTATTATTATTATTATATTTTCAAATATATAGAAAGGCTGATACTGTTTGCAATACAACATTTACAAAAAAATTCAAATAATTGATTAGAATAATTAACTATCTCAAATATATAATTGTTAGTGTTAATAATAGTGTTAAAGTTTTCTCGGATTAAAAAATATAGTTTTTCACAAAAAATGTATAATCTAAATTGTCAAGTCATCAAAATTAGGCAAATGGTGTAGTAGTGTGGAAGTGTGAGATTGCATTGCAGATTACAATGACTGTAGAAAGATTATATTTTATATCTATATTTCGATTGTTAAAACCTGTTTATTTAGATTTTTGAGTTTAGTAGTAGTATTGAGTTTTAATGAGCTTAAATTGGCAGTCACAACAATAGAGGCAGGAAGTAAGTGGAAACAGCTGCCTCGCGGTCAATGTTGGAATTTTAATTTCCACTTTGCAACGTAACCTTCGACCTCATTGTCGGACGTGAATCTAGATCGAGGTGGTCATTTTCTCACTCGAGGAAACAAACGGAATTGAACCAAGAAATCAAAACTGCAATAAATAATTGAAGCTCTTTTCTAAGTAAATTCTTTTCTTCGTTCTTCGTCGATTTCTGTTGTTCGTCAGTGCTATTGTGGATGACAGTCTTCCGCAAAACCGGTCAATTGGTTTCGACGAATTCACTCTGTGTTCTGAAGGGATTGGGTTGTTTCTAGATGATGCGGGTGGGCGAGGTGACTAGGCATGGCAGAAAACATTGATGTGTTTAAAGCCGATATTTTCGAGCAGAAATATCGATATTATGTCATCGATGATTATGGTTTCGATGTTGTCTTCAGATCGATATATTTGTCCAGAAATATCGATGTTTCCGAAACAATTTCTCACGATACGAGTATAAATAATATTTGAGTTTGTAATTGTTTTTTCTAGATTACTTGCAATTGCCAACTGTCACTGTTCTCGATCGCCAGACAGCACAAAATTGTTAGCCATTCGCAATCTTTTGGCAGTGTTGTTACCTTTTTTATTATTTTGAACGTGGTAATATTGTTAAACTGCATTTTGAACCATTAATACATAAAATATTGATTAAAAAATTAAGATAACGGTTATATTTAAGGCAGAACATACTTTAAAATAATATTGACGTGTTATGTATCATACTAGAAACAGGACATTTTACTTAGAAATGTTTAATCAAATTTAAAACATCTATATTTTAAAAAGCGATATTTTTCTAAAATTCTGTATGTTTTTTAAAGAGTATCAATACATCGATGTTTTTCTAAAATTCGCCATCACCAGTGGAGCCAAGGGCCCGAAGGGGCATTTTAAACATCTGTAAGGGCCAAATTACGTTTGTGGTTGCCGCAGTGAAGGAAATAGAGACGGAGTGCTCTTGTTTTATTGCTCCGTCAGCGGGACCCGGTTGCATCAGCCTACGCAGCTAACCCTGCCTGCAGTGGATACTTAATGCAATGGAAGAATCAAATGGCCAGTCTATTCACTTGGCGAAAGTTAAAATTAGTAGGTAGAAAAAGGAAACCGGAATTTAGCTCGATCATCACCAAGTGTCCGTGTAGAATTGTCTGATCTCGTTGCTGAAACATACTCAACGGGAACATTACATTAAGGAAAAGTGTCTCTTCCTTTCGTAGATTGCTATATATTTGGTTTGTGTCACGACAAGAATTTCCGATTCTTATCTATACAATTTTGTACTTGTTTTTAGCCATCATATGTCCCGTATAGGACAATTTGTCTCGTTAGATCCCGGGGTTTTTAGTCGGTCACCGAACCCACGATGATACGAGTTCGATTAACTTTCGTGGCAGGAGTAGTTAGTTTCGTGACGTAGTAAACGAATTCAGCTAGCGACGCCTGTTTCGCAACCGTGGTCTCTCAGTAGAACCATCCCAGCATTCGCCTAGATGGTCGAGGGAAAGCACGAGAGCCCCGGTTAGGATGGCGGGCACGGGGATTGAACCCGGGCTCCCTGAAAGCGAATCAGTGCGCTATGCCCTGAGTCACTTTGCTCCGTATGTGTATAAAAATAACATGCAATTGAGTGGGATAATATATAATTCGGTAGGTTTAATCATCGCTGAAAGCAAGAAGGACGATGTTCAATGTAATCAAGGAGTCAATCCCCGCTTGCAGGGAAAGTGCACAACCTTCCAGAGATGCTCGCACCGCGACTGTCGCAGGACAAGGCAGCGAGCCAATTGAGCGCAGAACCTGCTCCAGACAGGAACGGCGGGAGTGGATGCCTCGCCCCGCCCCGCTTCCTTCTCACCGCCCCTGCGCCGCCCCCGCC
>BOPP01000028.1:2382089-2400148 GCA_017312745.1 Gryllus bimaculatus
ACGCCACGCCCCATCTCAATTTACTCGCCGGGGTCAAAGATTTAACAATTTTTTTTAAAAAAATAATAATAGAAAATGAAGTTTTTCCAGCAATGGAAATTGAACATTTTAAAAATGAGCGGGAAAGTGTCTGATTTCGTGTTTGTTCTCTACACGTCAGCCTCGTTTTCATCCAAAATCCCACTAATTATTTGACCTTTAAAACAAACAACGAAATAACTTTAAAATTACGACATACATAACCTATATTGTTGAAAACTCACAAATGGTTTCGATAAGGTTTGTAAGCCTTTCTTTTGATTAGAAATTCAGAGCCACAAGCAGGAAAACGAGGGTTTGGGAGCAGAAAGTGGAGCAAGGAATGTGAAATTTTACTGGAGTTCATTTCCATTTCTAAACTACGTATACAGTGAATATTTCTCAACGCACGTCTTTTACTCTTATCAATATTGTGCAAAACACGAGACCAGCTGACTTGCATCCCTCGGCATGTATACATTATAAAATGCAGCGTTTCGAGATACTCGCTTGAAAAAGAAAAGCTCAGTGACTGCTGTCTGATCAATTGCAAGTCACCGGCTATGTCAGCGACTTCCCGAGCAACTGTTGTAAATTCGGCCGCTGTATTCCTTTAATTTTCTAATCTACTATGAGTTTTAGAAGATTCAGAAATTACTTTTTATTTCAATTATCAAACCGTGGTAAGTGTTTGTGTAAGCTGTTTGAAGTTGACGCGTATTGCATTAAGTTCATTAACCTAGGTCTGGTGTACGAATAATGTGTCAAATCCTTTGTAAGATGCTGAGATGCAATAAAGCAGATTTCATTTCCTGCCTTGTGCAACTGACGAATCAACAGCTTTAACACGTAGGCGAATGACATTATTGGTTTTGCTGCACGACTACATTCAGGTTAATTGCCAGAATTTTTGTGAAATACGATTTTCATTTACTAACAGAAAGGGCTGAAAATAATGAACATTCTATTCATGGACTGAAATATAAACGCAACGATTTTTGTCGTGAGATTGGTTTTTTCTCAGTTTAAATTAAGATCTCGTGTGGTTCGTATTCAAAATTTTATTTGCCGAAAGAGACTGGTGGTCACTCTGAAAAAACCACTGTTATCGGTATTATTTTGAGTGACAAGTATTCACCGAGGAGTGCGACAGGTTTCTTAAATTTTCCTCAAAGAACTGCTCATCTATGCGACCGAACTGTGCTTATCTTATCTAATATTAACACAATATATTTTTTTCATAACAAATCTCCGCGTTCTTATGCTGGTTCATACCAAAAAAACTGTGAACTCTGAATCCTTTTTATAACACACCTCTTAATAAATCTGTCGTCAAAATTTTACTATATCCTTCTTTTCGGAACAATTTTATTCCATCCTCAACAAGTGCTGCCTATCATCATCGTGGCCAACAAACCGAAGATCATTAGATCATGATTCAGAAAAAAAATTAATTCCCTTTGGCAGAATTAACTTACTTCATTTTTCAATATCACTTGGGCAAATATTTACACTCTTTGAAAATTTAATATTAATAACATATATGTGTTTTTAAAACGAATCAATCACGTTTGTACAACTGTCGACAGAGACACTTGTAATCAAATTAGGAATTTTCTGAAGTTATTTATAACCAAATTCACTTCTTCGAAGTACCTCAGTTAATCAGAAAAATACATTTAAAAATGATATTATCGTAGAGTAGAGCAGCGCTTTGGAACGAAATTACAAGCGCCAAAATTACAAGCAAAAAAGTGCATTTCAATTATTTATTTTTAGAATATTCCTGTTTGTGTCCGCACCTGTAACTTTGCTTTGAACCACATGTGGCAAGTACATATCAATATTGAAAACTATGGAGCAATTTTTGAGAAAATTTTGAAAATGTCCCAGATACTTCATATAAAGTATTCCCAAATTTTAAAGATTTTTGTTAATCACAAAGCATCGATTCAAGGCAGATCGACTGGAGAATATCCGTTTTGGAAAAAGTCCGAGGCTTAGGCGCTTGTGGTGTTCAGTCAGACGGACAGACATTATGATAAAAACCGCTTTTTCGATATCGGGGGAGACCAAAACGTGTGTTTCCGTTGAAATCTCAAAATCGATAACATAACTATCCCTATACTACGTATTTACTCCGTATATACGCACGTGTACGAGAAAGTAAAAATGAAGGCAGTTTCGTTGCGAGCGACCGAATCTGTCACTCCTCGCCAGCGGCAGCGCGCCTGGCGGAGCGGCGAGACACCAGAAACGGGGCTCCGTCGCCGGCCTGCCCGCCTGCCCGCCTGCCAGCCAGCCAGCCAGCCAGCATGCCTGTCCCATCCCCACGCCGCCGCCGCCGCACCTGAGATGCAACCGGTCGAGCGGCGCACGCACGCACGCACGCACGGCCGCGGCACCTGACGGGATTCTGCGCGTAGCGGTCTCCGCGCGGCCGATGCCTCCGGAGGGGGAGAGGGAGGGGAGAGGAGGGGGCGGAGCGGAGAAACCGGCCGAGGGACTCTCCAAATATTTTCTTCCGACTTCTTTCTGGAAGCGCCTGAGCGCGGCGCGCGTCCGTGAGAGCGCCGTGTGACACGCTGCGTTTCTCGCCCTTTTTGCTTTATCCGTTTCGCACACTCTGCTGTGGCTCTGTTTCCCAAACTGATTTGCGGGCAGTGACGTGGCGGTCGGGTCACCTGCTGGCTGCTCACGAAGTTTAGTCTTCAAGAAGTCCGTGTCTACGTTTATTGAAATTCAGCCGATTCCTTCTGCCTGTAACAATGAACTGTCATCCCAAACATTATAAGTATTGTAGAATCCGGATATACAAGAAGTAATCAGCTAAAAATTCACATTTTTTTCATAAATATACTCTAATATACAGTTTAAACTTTACGAGAAAACCAACGCTATATTAAAAAGCAATGCAAAACGCTTAAAATGTTGTGTAATTATGTCTGAACTACGTTTTTGAAACATAAACAATAACTTGTCAATGCAAAAAAAGCTTTGCAAACAATTGTATTTGTGCAAATATGATAGTTTTTCATGGGGCAATTGGGGATTGAAGAAACAGTTTATGGATTTTTATACTATTAAATAACCTTATCACCTTCCAAATAGGCATTAATTTTAAAATCAAAGGCAGACAGTACAATTTTATAAGTATTAGAAAACGAAGAGTGCTATGTGTTCCAAAATGTTTGGAAAATACTGTTCTGGTTCGTTCACTGCTCTTGTCAATCTGTCTTAGTGTGTTCGACCAGCTAGCATCGGCGATCACGCACCGCACTATATTACACTCAAAGAGAAACACTAGTCTCCCTACAAGGAGGCGTAAGAGAAAGCAACAAATAAAGGAAGCGTGAGTATAGAGAGAAATCTAGATAACCCCGATTGCTTGATATTTTATTTTTTTTATTTTATTTTTCAATTCACGATAATTACTGGTTATCTTAATTTCAGGACGTCGTTCATGCAATTTATGAGTCTCACGATATCACATATTTTTGTTGATTTCTGGACCGTTTAATGCGCAAAATTGAATGACTGATGATTCCAGGAGGGTCAGTTGCTCAGGTCATTGGTCCCGCAAGTGTGGTGCATGTTTTTTATCGCAGAAGGCGGTGATCTTCCCCCGTTGAACGGCGAGATCTGGCGCCGACTTTCCGCCAGCCAATGATCATAGCAGTTGATTGACTGATTGTTAGTGATTCGTCATATACTGATATCATTTGTCCCATAAGCGGAATGCATGTTGTTTGCTGGAGATGTGGCGGTGGTCATTCCCCGCCGTACGGCGAGATCCGAGGCGACCTACCGCCAGCTGACGGAGTTTTCCCTAGTTAGGTATCTCTTACCAGCAGCGCACTGCATGTTAGTGTAAGAGTGTGTAAGTGAGGAGTGGTGATAGGGAAAGGAAGAGGAAGGAAAGATAGCGGGGGATCCGTGGCCCGTTTGTTAGGGTACTGCTCCGCTCCGGCGTGGGCCTGGTGGTGATCGGAGAAACCACAAAAACAACCGATCAGAGCCTCTAGAATGCCCTCTAGTCAGCGGCTGACAGCTCGTGATGAAAATCAGCCACCGTCGGAACCACAATCCCAGGACATCCAGGTCAGAGGCACTGCAGAGACATCAGTCGATGCTTCGAGCCACCTTTGCCAGTAATATGTGGAGTATGTTAGTTCTTTCCCACGGAAATGGAAATACAGAACAGTTGAACAATTCTATTGATTTGGGTTTGGGTTCTTCCTCAGCTCAGTATTAAAGTTCACTAAAAAGTTATTGCAATTACTAGATTACGTTTCCACCTTGGTTAAAGTGCAAGCGAGACCACCGAATATTTAATTTTTATTCCAAATCAATCTCTAGGTTTAAAAGGATTGTTGAGTGTGCATAATCCATTTGCGAGAGACTTCTTACACTTCACATTCACTTCAATAAAACCTACTTTACATTAAAATGTTCATATCATGTAATGTCTTCATTCATTATAGCCTATTAAACTATGACATGTAATCACACTTTTTATTGATGCAATAGAGGGCAATCTCGACATCCTGGCAGGAAAGGCCGTTGGCTCTTACGCCTTCTGTTCTAATGTCTTCCGTGCCAGGCGTAAACTTGTTCCCATGTAATTACAATTTTCATTGGCCTCCACTTTTAACGAAGAGCCGAACGTTGTGAATATGATCAAATGCATCAATAATACAGGCACAGAAAAAAGGTTGACAGACGCAGAGACGTGATACATGTTTCTCTATGTATTTTGACGTGCTGAATTTGAATCTGAAGCCACAATTGCACCAACACCCTCCAGTTCTTTTAATCGCGAGAAAACATGGTTAAATTGTAGATTAAAAAAACTGGAGGGTGGTGGTGCAATTCTGATCTCAGTTTCGGTTTCAGAGCGTCAATATTCATACAGAAACATGGGTTAGGTCTTTAGGTCTGACAGCTTTGTACTTTCTTGCATACGTATTTATACGGAATATACGTAGAATAGAGGGAACTGGTGTAATGCTACGGAAAATCGATTTTGCGGTTCAACGAAAATACACGTTTTGAAAATACACCTGATACCGAAAAGTGTTGTTTTTTACCTTAAGGAAACCAAAAAATTGAGAAAACTTTAAAACGTATTTTCGGCGGCGATAGATAGCAGCTGCCAGTAGGATGGGGTAAGGTCGTAAGTCTAGTTCACATCAAGAAGATTAGAAAACTTTACTACAAGAAAGTCTGTGCAATTCTGTAGCACCACTAGTTTTATTTTGTGTGCCCATGTAATATGTGGATAAAATGAAATGTAACACTTTGGCTGTCTATAATTAATAAGGTCATCGTATGGTGATATGGCGTATTGAAGACTTATCATTGCTAATTTTATAAAATCTGGTTCTAATAAAACTGTTTTTTCAAAAGTGTACTACGCTAAATTCTAAAGTAGAAACACCTTCGAATCATACTTGAAACTTTTGACGATTGAAATGAACATTATCCAATACACGATGTCTAGAGTTAAGCGAAGTACGGGGATAACAAATCTTACGCGATAAATAGGAATCATTTGGTTCTAAGGCTCTCTAGAGACGAGGGTTTCTAGTTCCCAATGCACTTTACGTCAACATATGTGTCAGTCGCAAAGTAGTACATTAGGAAATTATGATGTAATGATGGTATTAATACACGAGTGTGATAGCTTGACACCAGTGTATTAACACCCATTACATCGCGTTTCATACGGTAATTCTTAACAGTTAAACGTTTTAAGATAAAATGTTACGATGAATCGTTTCGTGGAAGCTGACAAGCAGCATTCAGCCCAGGCGAACATCTCCCTGCCCCGCCGGAGGAGGCGTTTGTTTACTAGTGGTGCAAGTCAAATACGATCAAAGTGAAAGTACGATCCAATTTATTTTAAATAATATTCCACGTAAAATTTATTAATAATAAAAGAAATGAAAACTGAGAAGCATAATATAATGTTAAATGCAATTTTAATGTACACAAACGAAACATTTCCTAGAACGATTCCCAATGGTTAATTCAGTCTTAATACTTGGTTTGTAAACTTGTCTGTGATATTCAAGAACCTGTTTCATAATGAAATCTGTATCGTAATGAGTTGCAGAGGTCTGCAGCCCTCAAATGACAGAATTATACCACGGTAGTAAAAAAATATCTCGCTCTCTCTTTCTCTCTCTCTCTCAGTTGACACTTTGCTATGCATTTCCGGCCTGGGCGACGAGGAAGTGCAGGGGGTAAACTTAATCCCCAACGCACTTTACGCCAACACACAACCTGACAATCCCTTTACTGTAGCCGGCTAATGCTAACAGTACGCGGATGATGTTCGAAATGATCCAGTCATCGTCATTCACAGAGTTTTATTCAAGCCGTGTGGGCGATTTGCCGGCTGTGTGATGCGCGATTTAGCCGGCTAATTAGCCATATTTATTAGCAACATGGGTATGACAAGTGCGAGATCAATGTCCATTGGCTGGTTCCATTCATGGTCACAATTTTTACTTTCTCGCACCAACTTCGTAAGTTGAGAAAGTATAGTAATCGTGCTACGGAAACAGAAAAGTGAATAAATCGTGTTTCTTGAAGTGATACATTACTTTCTCTCGCGGTGGCCGAAGATCGGTCGTCGACAACCCGGAAATGCATAGCGATGCATCAAATGTCAAATGTATTTCATTCACGTGAGATGAGATTAGGGGTAAGAACCCAAAAAATTTCGTTCCAATCTTTTTCACTCCAAAATTTTTCTTTATTTTTTTTTTTTTGCGTATATGTGTGTGTCTATGTGTGTGCGTATAAGTGAGTGGCTAGGTGAATTGAGTTACTGTTAGAGATTTAATTACTTTGTACGAATCACATTTCGAACACGTTCTTATATAAGGAATTAGTAAAAGGACATGTTCATTTTTAAATAAACAGACCATCGAGTTGAACCAGGTTTTTGAGAAAATCTTGTTTATGGTTTAGATCAGGGTTGCCTAAGTGGCAGCCCGCGTGCCCCACCTGCGGCAGGGTAGGAGGCTGCCCGCTAAGTGGCCTAGGGTGAATTTTACACGTTAACAGCGACGAAACGATTCAATGTAAACGTTTAACTTATAAAAGCCAATAAAACTATATGTAATGGGTATTAATAAACTCGTGTGAAGTTAACAATACTCGGCCGCATATGGCCGGCGGTCACATTTATTCTAGTTCACGAAACATAATTATTAATCGAAAGTGAAACCTCTTGCATCAATGTCGGGCGTGAACATTGTGTACCTAGCGCACGCGTTCTGCCGAGATAAACTCCCCCCTCTTAAGGGGTGTTTAAAATTAGATTAAGTTTAGTTTACTTCTTCTAACCCATCCAATGTGTTTCACTCAGTTACGCATGATACAGCCTGGCATCGCCCATGGTTCTCCACCCCCGAGCGAGCTGCGGTGATAAACAATACGGGGCAGTCAGGTGAGGATTGCCCTAGTAATGAAATTATGGCCCGTAACAATACTAATGGTTTTAGGTGCTGCCCTTGAGGTCTTGCTCGTTGGACACCCCTTGTTTATATTATTTTATGTTCACTGACACGTGGACAATCAGACAGTGAGGCGATGAGTCAGTCAACTCAGTCAATCACACAAACTTATGCAGAAAAACGGGCAGAAAAAGACAAATAGATATACTGACAAGACAGACGCATATGTAGTCTGACCTTCGAGGAAAACAAACGTTTTCTACACCGATACCCGCAAAATGTGTATTTCGAGTTCTATTTTCGTGCGATGTCATACCTTTTACCTACACACGTGTTAGAAATTGCAACGCATGAATGGTTCAGTGAGAAGTTGTTAGAAAGCACCCTCTCTTCCCAAGGGCGCCCCAAGGCCGTGGTGCGCTTGTGGGCGGCCAGGCAGACCAGTAAATAAGCAAACACGGCAAATTGATTGTGCGATTTTGAACAGACCTGTTCATTATTATACTGCATTATATGAAATGATCTGTATTAATACACGAGTGTAAAGTTTGTGATACTCACTCGTATTGTAATATGGCACTGGAGAATTAATATCCATTTCATCGAGTTTCATACGGTACTTTCAACTTTTATAAGTGGAACTTTTATATTGATTCGTTTCGTAGCTGTTGGCGTGCAGTATTCAGCCAAAACCACCTAGAGGATAGCCTCCCTATCCTATGTTGACACAGGTGGCTTTTGTTTTCCACTGCGCGAGTCAAATAGGAAAAAAACGGACCCAAAAAGTGGATAATCCTTGTTCTTAGATGTACACGACATGTAGTCAGAATGCACCTTTTGGTAATCCTTGAAATCAAAAAATTCCAACAAAAAATCTTACTAAAATTAGCGGCTAAATTGTTCAGTCGATTCTCTCCAAAATTTATATATACCATTAATCTGGCCGTAATCAAAGCTCTGTAAATTGTAAACGGATATTGTGAATTTGGGAGCTTCTTTACATGTTCATTTTTTTCACATATTCCCCATTTTCCTTTCTCATGGCCCCAAAGCGTGCCATGAAAAATAATTCAATTGCTTAAAAAGTGCGAGATGGTTATTGCGAGCATTGCAAATTGGTACGTGCCGTTTCGCATCGAACCTAAGTATCTCAATGTGCCGTGCTATTCAGCGCTTGGGAGTACTAGGGAGCTCGTGTATGGAGAAACCTTGCGCGAGGAATATCTTAACTGATTGCGTTTCTTCATTTCGAAAAATGGCCTGACACTTGAATGGGATGAGCGTTAAAGGAGCGCCGCGCGGGGGGGGGGGGGAGCGCCACCGCGCCGAGGGGAAGAGGCGCCGACGGCGTAACTGTTCGGCGGTCCAGCGACCCCGCCTCGAACGAGCCTCAGCCCCCCTCCTGCCACTCTCACTCTTCCCCTCGCGCTCTCTCCCTCTCCTCTCCCTCAGTCTCTTACCCTGCCTCCCCTCCCCACTCTCACTCCTCCTCTCACACTCTCTTCCTCCCTCTCCTCTCTCCCACTCTCCTTCTAACACTTTTCCCCGTGCCAATCCTTTCCACTCCCACTCTTCCCCTCGCACTCTCGCTCCCTACCTCTCCTCTTCACTCCCACTCTCGCCCTCGCTCTCCTCTATCCCACTCTCATCTTAGCACACTCTCTCCCTGCCTCTCCTTCCCACTCACACTCTCTTCCTCCCTCTCCTCTCTCATTCACTTCCCCAGCGATAAGGGCAGCGGAGGGAGGGATAAATGCAGAGAAGGGAGGAAGGTAGGGTCGTTTTGACATCTTTGAGGGCCCTCGGGATTAGGTTAATTTCGGGGTCTCCTATTCTTCCTTTTCCCTACCCCGCAAACTCTCCATTACCACCCCTCCCCAACAGCATCAAGTTGAAATAGCTATATCACAAAAAAGTGATTCGGGAATATTTTGTGGTTATTTTATAGAAACATTGTAATTTGAAGGTAATATACTCACATGCAGGATTTATGGTCATTGCCAAATTAACGTGTTTCTTGGCGCATGACCATGGAACGTGGGCTAGCCATACTAATATGTAATATAAATTACACTCTTGCAGTCTAATCTTACAGCGTGATATAAATATTTTTTAAAATAATAGCCCGTGAGTTTATTAGAAGTTTATAAGAAGTTATTGAGACAGAGAGCCTTCAGCGCGTTCTTAACAATAAAAGCTCCAGAGTGCGAATGCGCAAATCAACCAGTCTGGTAGGGTGTTAACGCACTTCTTACACACTCTCAGACTGCGTGCGTGCACAATCAGTCGGAAATAGTTAAGCTAACACCAAAGCCGCTACCTGCCCATATTAGCAGCACTGGCCATATTTGCATCACTTACCTTATATGTATGAGTATGTAAAAATCACTCCGTTCTGCCAATTTTTTGCGTATAGTTTAATCATGCATCAGTTTTTACACGGTTTTTTATTTTATTTTTCCAAAAATTGAGTATTAAATAATTTTTTGTCCAAATTGGCCAAACGTATAGAAAAAAAGTTCTCATAATAGTTTTAAATAAGGTGATGGCATTATTTAGTGAACGTTTATTGTTATTTGTAAGTGGTTTTAATTGTAGTATTTTGGCTTTGGCTAGTTGAACTTTGGTATCTATGGGTATTTTCCAGTTGAGTGTTGTGTCCATGTTGTTCGTTTAAACGGAGTGGGGAAGGAATATGGTCTAAAAGTGAAAATTTTAACCATAGATTTCGATGGGTTGATTTTCATCTTCCATTTTGTAGTCCACGTTTCTATTTTATCTATATGAGATTGTATTTCGTTAGCTGTATACTTTATTAAGGAGTAGAGCATGTAAATTACGGCATCATCTGCAATCTGGACTACGTTAGTTAATCTTGAAATATAAATATTGGCTGTGTAAAAGTTATAAAGTAATAGAGAAAGGTGATCCTTGAGGTACGCAAACTGTGATAGCGCAGGGAGTAGAATTTTGGTTTTCTAATATAACTAAGTAAGTTATTTTGTTTAGGAAGCTTATAATTATTTTGAAGAGATAAGTGGGGGTACTTATTTATAAGAATATTAATATTTATAAATTAAGTCTGCATGCCGTACCTTGTTAAATTCTTTATCAATGTGCATAAAAACTGATATTCAATATTATTTTTGATTTTTTGTTTTGAAGGAGTGGAGATGTTCTGAGGTACGTAAGAGCTGATGTCCTATGGATAGCTAGTGAATCCGAATTGGTAGAATGGTATGGGGTGTCTTTTTTAAGATTATTGTTTAATCTCGTTAGAACTACGTTTTCGAAAATGTTTGCCAAAAAAGGAATAAGAATTATGGGCCTTCAGGAATTTGGTGAAAATCCGAAAACAATGAAATAGTCAAATATTTTCGGCACCCAGACGTCAGAAAAGAGGGCGCCCGCCATTAAATAACTTATTTACGTGTTGCGTTATGCAATATGTCATTTTTTATATTCTTAGTGTGTAAAGATATGTTTTTCTTTACATACTATATTATGTTATTGCAGTATTCGTGAAGAATATTGGTTAAAATATTTAATTTATTGCATTGTTATTCGAGATCATTTTATTTTTTATTCTCGAGAAGCGTGCGTGCTACCGTTTGGAAAATAATTTTGAGTCGTTTTGTTTGGGCACCGCCGAACGGCCAAGGCCCGTAGCGGGCAGCCGACCCAAACGGCAGGACAGGTTTTGTTAGGCAGCATGTTTGCTGCGGTAGGCCAGAAGTAGATCCGTATTTATGAGGTCAGACAGATGAAAACGAGACAGATTATATAGCGAGCACGGCTCGGAAGTTGGCACCGCAGATAGGGTGTATGAAAGTGCCTTCTGTTGGGAATCAGGAAGGAACAGTGAGGACGTTCACCGCTCTGTCTGTGAGACGTGCACGAAGTGGGCAGCGCGTCCGACATCACTACGGAGGCAGGGAAAGAGAAATAGAGAGGTGGAGTGCGTTTTTTGACGTCGCAAGGAGTGACAGAAGGTGACTATCATGTGAGAATATCAGTTGTGTGTGGTGAAAAAAGTACGTCACTTGCGAGTGGCGAAGCGATTTTGAGAAGGTCCGATGTCATTGGAAGACACCAGTCGGCAGAACAGGCTCTTTGTGTCATTACCACTTCTGTCATTGCTGCGGTGGATGTTGTTGTCAAAAGTGACCGACGGCGAAGACATTCGACTCAAGATGAGCATTAGTCACTGTTCTACTAAGGCCACGTTGACAAACCATCTCAAGATCTGGAGAATCTGTGCGTAATAGGTTCCCCACAGCCTGCTGGCTGCAGAAATTGAACAGATGGATATTGTGGACATAGCCGCAGCATCTGGAACGATACCACGTTTAAGAATATCGTTTCCTGTCCCGTCGATTTGCTTCGGACAAAGAAGCGCTCGCCTCGGTACAATCATCGTTCCAGGCATCTGTAAACATTTTTTTCTAAAGGCATTGACTATATTGTCTCTCAATGTGATAAATTTAAAATATTTTTGGCAAGTACTTTTGAAATAATAAACGGTGTATTTATTTTTATTTTTCTATTGAGTAGAGAGAAAGTTATGTAATGCTGCACGAAATAACAGTGAATTTTCTGTAGACAATTCTTATTACAGGGGCCAGGTGATAAAAAAGTGGATAAATCCGATTGCTAAATTTAGGAAAAGAAATCCTCTTGCATGTCCTGTAGTCATAATCCATGTTTATTGGTCCTTCATACCGACAAATCGAATGAAGTCAAAACGTCTTTCCGTCTGTGAACAACGCTGGCGACTGAACCGTTTTCTCCAAAATTCACATTCCGCAATCGATCTGGCTGATGTCGTGGCCCTTGAGTTTAAAACCAAAATTTAATTTTGGGGGCTCTTCATGAAGCCCCTGGGACATTTTTCAAAAATTAAAAAATCTGCCTCGCTGCATTATTTTTTATTAAATTTTGTTGTCTAAGACGTTTAAGTCAATAGTGTAGGTCTCATGTTAGTTAGAAACCCAAATTATTTGAAAATTTCAAAACTGAAATATTTTTTTCGAAGTCTTCCTACAATTGAAATATTAAAGATAGATATTTTTTCCTTTGTGGAATCTGTTCATTAAAAATAGATTTTAAAATCAGATCGTGTAAAATTTTTCAAATATTTAGTAGTTTTTGCGTAAATTTGTGTGAAAATACGGGCGAGAAAATATATGCTGTTTTAACACCACTAGCTTTCCCTCTGCATCGTCATCATTTGACTGACCCTCATCCATTAGCCTCTGGGTGATCTAGAAATATTTTTCTGAAGTGAGGGACGGCGGCATGTGATGGCTGACTGCGAGTGGGAAAGCGATTCACGCCCCCCCCAGCCCCACCCCACTCTCTCACTCCCTCATCCCCTCAGTCGCTGAGACAGGTGCCCACGTGCACCCTCCCATTGGAGAGCAAAGAGCCTTTCAGACGAAGCCTCGTGGCTAATAGAAGCACTCGCGGCATATGAAGGACTAAACAGAACGTCTTAACTGCAAATGGGAACAGAATCTGTAGCTTGGAGGAGAGGTGGCTAGCTGGAGTATGTGCGTGTGCTTCACCTCCCGTTGTGCGCTGCAATTGAATGTCAGAAAGCATCTCTAGCGTGAGACCGGCTTATGTGGCTCAGGGAATAATCGGAAGCCCCTGCGGTGCTTTTGGCCGGGGCTCCCAGGGTTGCAGCCGCGACTGTGGTGGCAGGATTTTCGACCTACGTAGCTAGGTCGGATTCACTCGCGGTCTGGAGGAGAATTCCAGCGACCGGATGCTCTGGTCGGTAGTTTTCTGTGGTTTATCTCATCAACACCAGGTAAATGAGGGAGTAGTACCCCAACAAACGGGCCGCGACTCCAGGTGGATGGAAGCTCGGCGCTGTCTGGAGGGCAATCCTAGCGGCCGGCTGCCCGGATCGGTAGTTTCCCGTGCTTTCACCTATCAACACCTGACGAATGCCGGAGCAGTACTCTAACTAATGAGCTGCGATCATTCCTTTCTCTTCTTTGAACTATCCTCACCTCTTTCCTACACACTCACACTAACATGCACTGCACTATCTCACATGAGGGGAGATCAGTTGGAATCTTAGCCTTTACCGGAAGAGGCGGTGCCTCGCTAGTGGGAGATACCTGGATGAGGAAAACTGCGCTAGCCGACTGTAGATCGGCGAGATGTCACCCTCCAGCGGGGGAAGATGGACGCCACATCCCGAGGGCAAACATGAACAACACATATGGCAGTTAATGACCTTAGCAGTTGACACGCAACTGTTATCCTGGTTGCTTTGCCAACATTGCAGTTAACAGAGCAATGGACGTGCAATAACTATTCACGATATTTTAAGAGATATGTGTGTTTTGAAATTTGCGATATACATTTAGACTAGAGGTAAGACGACAGTGAAATGTGCCACTGCGTTACTTTCACCCACAAATTGTCATTGTCAACTTTCAATGTGAACATATTGACTAATTATTTGAATGTAAGATGTTTGCTGAGAGTGAAAAGCGTGTGGCTGGTGCTGCTGTGGCAGGGCGATGGGCGCGGGCGCCTCGTGATCCGCGAGGCGATGGGGCGGCTGCCGCTGGCGCTGCTGCTGCTCCTGGCGGCGCGCGCGGCGGCGGGCAGCGACGCGGACGCGCTGACCGTCCACCATCAACCCCCACCGCGGCGACATGTTCGTGGCGGGCGGCGACCCGGCCGAGGCTGACGCGGAGGGCGACGGGGGCGTGCGCGGCGCGCGCGGCGGCGTGCGCAGCGCAGCGGCGGCACGGCGCGCGCGCGCCCGCCGCGCACTGCGCGTCAGTGTCTGCCGCACCTGCCCGTCTTCCGGGACGACCTGCACGTCTGCATCGACGACATCCACGGTGAGCCCCCTCCTAGCTACTCGGGCGCGGAGTCTGATGGCATGTCCTCTTTCCATTCTAGACGCAGCTAACTTGTATACACAAATGTATAGGTATTGGGTCATATTTTGTCATTTTTCAATTTTTAGATCATTTTGGGAGCATTTGTGTCATTTTTGTCATTTTAAGTATTTTGTCTCCTTTTCGTGAGTTTTTTCTTAGTAAATGTTTTATGAATTTACAGTGACACACAAAAGCAAAGTTTTTATTGCACAATCACTTTATGATTAAATTCACTAGTGTAGTAGATTCTGGTTTCCGAAATCTCAAATTACAGATAACTTCCTAGACTTTTCAAAACTGACGGAAGATCGGAGCTAAGAATTATATTTACTCTTAAAATAATGAGATTATATATAATATAATTTTAAATTAATAAATTTGTTTTAATTGTGTAAAAATCATGGAGTAAATAAACATTATCATACAATTTTAGATTATTTTTAAAAATTAGGTCATTTTCACATTTTTAGTCACTTTAGAGATTATTTTTCTCTTATTTTTAAATCATTTTTGAGGTATTTTTCAAAGAATTTTTAGGTTATCAGAATCCGAGCCTTTTTATTAAGCACTACTTTCGTCATTTTTTCCTTAAACGTTTTAACGCATTTCGTTGTGTTAGGTAAGTAAAAATTTGTCTTCATATCCTACACGTCCTATGCAACATATACATAATGTTAATAAAAACAATAGGGCGAATAGTAGGCTTCTTTTTATTTAAGTATTTATTGTTCACAGCTTAATATTACAATCTTAAGAGAAGAGCGCTCAATGCATTTTTTAAATTGTTTTGTCCGTAATAAAGTTCTGTTTTATCAACATAATGCTTAATAACAGACAAAAGTAAAACCGCTCTTAACAGCCATCTGTGACATTAACGTCATTAGGCCGACACCCACCAAATAACAGACGCGGTTGACGTTTGTACACCGACGCGATAACCGAGGTTTATAACCAACCAAGTCTGTTCTTTGTGTTATCGGCAGTGTGGCGTTTAATACTTTTCGAAAAACCATACTCATATAAGAAAAGTAAGATAAATAAAGAAATATCATTGCTTCTAATACATAGGAGTGCAACGCTCTCATCCATTTCAATTTGATTCTATTCTTATGTATCCAACGGAACAATATGTTATTTCGATTCGATTGTTGTGTGATTTTTGGTTCTACATACATTTAAAAAGATGTTCCATATTTTAAGATGGAGGATATTCCAGACGAAGTTTTAGAAAATGCAAGTAGTGTACGTTTTGACTTGTTACCCGTGAAAATCAAGATAAGGCTTGAGAAGGAATACAAAGATTTTCAACAATGGCAGTGTAAGGAGCTGACAAAGTAAATGAAACAGTAATTCCTGCGTTTTCCAATGATAATCTGAGGCGTACTCTCATTGAGGACAAAATTTCTTATCTTGAAACTATATTACTAGTAAACGATTATGTTGTCATATGAAGGATAGTATTCCACATTGAATTGATTTGTTGAGCATTACTTTTGTTTGTGCTATTTCTCTTGTTGGTATATATTCCTTACTAGAAGAACCAGACAGACATTGTTATGCTCTTCATCTCCCTCTCTCCGATTCTCTCTGTCCGTCTCTCCCTCTCTGTCCGTCTCTCCGTCTCTCTCTGTCTCTCCCTCTCTCTGTCTATCCCTCTCTCTGTCTCTCCCTCTCTCTGTCTCTCCCTCTCTCTGTATCTCCCTCTCTCTGTCTCTCCCTTTCTCTTTCTGTCTCTCCTTCTCTGTCTCTCCCTCTCTCTCCGTCTCTCCCTCTTTCTGTCTCTCCTTCTCTGTCTCTCCCTCTCTTTCCGTCTCTCCCTCTCTCTCCGTCTCTCCCTCGCTCTCTCTCCGTCTCACTGTCCGTCTCTCTTCCATCTCTCTCTCCCTCTCTCCCGTCTTACCCTCCCTCTCTCCGTCCCTCCCTCTCTCTTGTTCTCCCTCTCTCTCGCTCTCCCTTTCTCTCGCTCTCTCCTGCTCCCTCTCTCTCCCTCTCCTTCTTGCTCTGTATCTCTGTCTCTCCTCTCTCTCTCTCTCTCTCTCTCTCTCTCTCTCTCTCTCTCTCTCTCTCTCTCTCTCTCCCTTTCACGCATATTTAGTTGAAGATTCTGCACTTTTTTGAGCAGGTGAGATCACATTGAGAAGCGTCGGGCCATGTGAGAAACGTTTCTTTGAGGCCTTAGACCTCAAAATGTTAGTTTTTAATTCCCTAGAACGCGTGTTTAGGAGTTATTGAACGATATTCAGTGAAAAATATACGTAGTGTTGTGTGTTGTGGGTTGCATTTGACATCAATATTTAGTTTTGTTCTTTGTTCTTTTTTCTGATGAATTTTCCCGATATATTAATAGCTATTCTGGTATTTGGGGCCGAGATGAATCCAACAAATCATATATAATTGAAAGTGGTTCAACCGTTCTTGAATTATAAACTAATCGGACTTGATTTGACTTTGTATTTTTTATTGTTACACATTTATCGACACACAAATAATGAATGTTGCTCTATATTGGTCTACAGATAATTATTATTTTCGTGGTCGACTAAGGATACATTGAGTCATAGGAGCATATCAAAAAATTTCCTTCATTTTTCCTGGCTAATCGTCGGACCCCGATCAGGTCAAGGATGTCTTATAAACAGGTGCCGCAAATGAGTGTTCCTTGAAGCACCTGGAAGTGACTCACTTTCTCCGACCAATGCTGACCCCAGATATTCAATGACTTTCTGTTGAATTTGAGATCTCGTTAAAACGGGAAATATGTAGTAATGTTTGATCCGACAATTTTTTTCATACCTCCAGTGTGTCATGGCACATTGAGTAAGCCTATACACCGTCATCAAGAATTTAGCCACTTCTAGCCGTAATTGAACTTGCGAACTTGCGAACAGGAAGCCAGTGCCCTACTAAGGGAGCATTGCTGTTGCAACTATTGCAACTACCTCTCCTACCACTCACTAAAGTTGCCGCCACTGTTGCACCGAGTTGGCTCAGAGCAACGGTTTCCTCAGGAGCAGTCCTGACCAGGAGGTCCTAGGCTCGAGTCCCGACGCTGAAGAATTTTCAACACTACTTCGACAGACAGGTCGAATTCACTCGCTGTTCGGAATGGCATTGTAGCGTCCGGCTGCTCTGATCGGTAGTTTTGCGTTGTTTCTGCGATCAACACGAGGCGAATACAAGACCTTAACAAACGGACCGCGCGCTATCTTTCCTTCCTCTCCCTTGTCCTGTTGTTACCCCTTACATGCACTACCCTATGAGACGCCGTGAGGCAAGTCGGGAGCGTAGAGCTTGTCCCGGCTGGGGCGGCGCCCCGCTGGTCGGATGTCGCCATCTGCCAGCTAGGGAAAGTCCGCCTCCACTTACCAGCACAGTGCAAAACATGCACTAAGCTTACGGGAATAATGACTTTAGCCGTTGCCGCGCCCGGAATCCTTGTCAATGAATTATTTAGATCTACCTTACCAGCTGTCTGGAATGTTATCGAAGGGGAGCAATGCCACACCGAATTTAGAGCTCAACTAGAGGCCTCTCCATGTGGCCAGAGCCGCCCCCGTTACCTCAGTGCAGCCAACCTTCTGCCAATATTGCAAGGTCAAGAAACTTGGTATCCGGACGGGAGATTTCAGTTCCCCGACAGGACTTTTGTACGCAGGACCAA